>CM031605.1:34569847-34572988 GCA_018398815.1 Conus ventricosus
CCACATATTCTTCTGTGGCAGTATGGCAAAGAAACTTTCGAAAAGTAGCATATATCCATGGGTAGATTGCTGTCCAAACTTCAAACACAACAGACAGTTCAAGAGCGATAAATGTGGACAGTACCTGAGAAAGGTGTGTGCACACGCGCGCGTTTGTGTGTGGACAGTACCTGAGAAAGGTGTGTGTGTGTGAGTGTGTGAGGTGGCGGGGAAAGGAGGGGGTGGGGAAATACGGACGTTGTTACCTCATACCTGCGTTTTCTTCCTCATCGATTTTCAGAGCTTTGGAAATATGTTCAAATGCTTTTCTGTGATACTGTTTCTGGACTGCAAGAGCTGCTTCCCCTGGTCCCGATCTGTCGTGTCCTTTCCCATCTGATGCCATGGGTGTCATATAATACTGTAGTGTGTGTCCGCAGAACTATTCCAAATTTCAATGGCTTTGAATATAGTTCTTCACCGCTGCATCATTACATGGGTGTGATGGTGTAATCTTCTCTGGAGGAATCAGGAATTTCATTCGACGGGTTATCAGATAAAAATAGATACATGGACGGTATATCGTGCGTATGTAATATATTTTCAGTCCTGTCTCACTCATTAACTGACTTCTTCATCCAAGTTGTGAACTGACAACATTCGTACTCCGACTATCTTTCCATGTTTAGATCGTCGGGGTAGCCGGAAACATTTAAATGACGTCATACAGGAAATTCCTGTCTTGTTTCAGTTTGCCGCTCAGCATGGTTGACCTGCTCAGGGCAGGTAACTCTTATGAGTATTATTTAAAGGAGAGATGTTAGTGTTCTTTGTTTTTGTTTTTGTTTGTTTTGTAATTGAACTAAATAATTATTTTTTTCTTTCCTGAAGCAAGTGATAGGGAATACTTTTAAAAACCTTCTGGATACTAACGCTGAGTTAAATATGTTAAAATTTCAATTTGATTGATAGAATAGATTAAAATATATCCTGAGCATATGCATGCATTAAGCAACCAATGTTTATGAAATAAGATGATTGGGACACAAAAAGCTGTGAGGCTATCAAAGTCCCAAGTGAACTGAACTGAACTGAACTGATAGGGTTAGATTAGATCAGGACTATGGTTAAGTTAGAGTTCACATATCCGGCAAATGCGACGTTCTGTTGATCCGACAAAGATACGTTTTGGATACCTAGGATCAGATGCAATTGAAATTGTGAAGTCCGGAATCGATGCCTGTTCGATCTAACACTATAGTGTAACAGGTCATTTGTTGACAACACACACACACACACACACACACACACACACACACACATGCTTGGTAATCAATACAGTAAAAATATTAATACTCAGTTTTTTTATACCACCAAAGACCTAGGATTAGTGCAGTCAGTTGAAGCACCAACTCGTGGTAAGGCATTCCTGGATTTATTTTTTTACCAATTGTCCAGGCGCTTTAGGCAATCAGGCATTAATTGCAGGCCTGGGTGATCATGACATAATTCTCTTAGAGAGCAACTTTCAACCCTTTCGAAGAAAACCCCTAAACGTACCATCAGACTCTGGAACCAAGCAGATTTACCAAAATTGCGCAGGGATACTCATGATTTCAGTCGTCTTTTTTTGAGGTCCCATAGTGTTAAAGATAATGTCAGTGACCTTTGGAAGTGTATAAAAACTAACTTGGGTTTTATTATGGATGACAACATACCTACTAAAATAACTTCAAGCAAGAACCACCAGCCATGGATTACTACAAAAACTAAACGTTTGTTGAGAAGGAAACATCGTTTCTTTAAGAAATTGAAACTACATCCTAATTCAGAAAGATTACTGGTTAGGTATAAACATATTAAGAGAAGGTGTCAGAGAGAATGTAGGCTTGCTCACTCCAATTATGTTAATTCGATGATTTCAGAAGGTGATCATCAAAACAAAAAATTATGGTCTTACATAAGGAGTAAGAGACAGGACAACATTGGGATTCCAGACCTGAGAAACAACCAGAATAACCTAATACAAGACCCTGAAGGGAAAGCAAATTTACTAAACAAGCAGTTTTGTTCAGTTTTCTCAAATCCCAAACCTTTAATTAACGTTAGACTAAAGGATGATGATAAACTCCCTGAAATGCAAAACATCAAAGTAAACAAAGCAGGAGTATTTAAGTTACTGACCAACATCAATGAAAACAAAGCTACTGGTCCCGATGGCGTTCCTGGCAAGCTCTTAAAATTATGTGCCAATGAATTGAGTGAGGTATACCAACTACTTTACCAAGCTTCACTGGACCAGGGAGTAATACCTGATGAGTGGCGAGATGCGAGCATTGTTCCCTTATTCAAAAAGGGTGACAAAACAAAAGCAGAGAACTATAGACCTGTATCTCTTACATCCATATCAGCAAAACTACTTGAACACATAATATATAGTAGCATAATGGACCATCTTGACAAATATGACTTCTTAAATAACGCCCAGCATGGTTTTAGACAGCGAAGGAGTTGTGAGACTCAACTTATAACAACTCTCAATGATTTTAATAACTGTCTTAACAACAGACAGCAAATAGATGCAATTTTATTAGACTTTTCTAAAGCCTTTGATAAGGTTAACCATGAGGGCCTGCTGCTTAAATTAGAACACATCGGCATTGGCGGTTCTTTGCTAAAATGGGCTAGATCATTCCTCGTTGGGAGAACGCAGAAAGTTGTTGTGGAAGGGTCGTCATCCCATTGTAAACCAGTCTTGTCAGGTGTACCACAGGGAACTGTTCTGGGGCCCTTGTTTTTCTTAATTTATATAAATGACATAAGTAGAAATCTCTCTCCTGGAACTACTGTCACGACCGACCCCTGGAGGTCTGCCCTGACAGGATCGGTCTAGGTGGGAGTGAAGGGAGTGACTGACCTCACACGCTCCGCAAGAGACCACACAATAAAGATTACGATACAACACCCCATTTATTCACACCAGCAAAATAAACATTCCAACACACGCACCATGCACGATCACAATAAAGCACTCCAACGCACACAACATGCACAATCACGATCAAGCACTCCAACGCACACAACATGCACAATCACGATCAAGCACTCCAACGCACACAACATGCACAATCGCAATCAAGCACTCCCACACCCCCAACATGC
>CM031605.1:34573088-34575588 GCA_018398815.1 Conus ventricosus
TGAAAATTCAGTTTTTGTACACCAAAAGCCCCAAAGCAACATCACACCGCATACACCACACGAACACACACATGCACACTACGCACACGCACATGCACAATACGTGTGCGTGCACAAGCATAAGCACATACGCTCTTTCTTTCCCCATCTCACTCTTTCGGCACGATTTTTTTTCCCGTCTAATATCACGTTTAGTGGAAAGACGTTAAATGAATGACACACACACACACACACACACACACACACACACACACACACACACACACACACACCCCATACACACACACACACACACACATACACTCACGCACACATACGCGCACACGCACACACACACACACACACACACACACACACACACACACACACACACACACACACACACACACACACACACACAGTTTGGGTGGATTCAGGGAAATACATAAACAAACAAATAAACAAAAAATACTATTTTATGTGTTTGGTTGGAAAACTCATCGTTTAGTTGGAAAACCACAGACACAGACACAGACGCACACGACCACACACACACACGCGCGCGCGCGCACACACACACACACACACCACACACACACACACACACACCACACACACACACACCACACACAACACACACACACACAACACAGGTGCGCGCGCGCACACACACACACGCACACACATACATACACACAGGTGGCGCGCGCGCGCACACACACACACACACACACACACACCACACACACACACACACACACACACACACACACACACACACTCACTCACAAAGGTGGCTAAATCAGCATATAACAAAATATTAGCCAAAGCAAAGTGTGAATATTGGTCAAGCTTTTGTGAGGAAGAGGTAAGTTCTCCTTCAGATAGGAGTAAAATATGGAAGAAAATTCAATATATGAAGCACGGGTTTTCATTTCTAAGTGCAAAGTAACATTTCAAGATAATAATTTCCAACAGTTATCAAAAAGCGGAAAAGTTTGCTGATATCTTTTCAGTAAACAGCAGACTAGAAGGTCTTTCAAGAAAATGTAAGACATACAGACAGGGACCAGGAAGCTAAACTAGAAATTAAAGATCCAGAATCTAACGATAACTTATACTTCAACTTCCTATTACGTTTTTGGAACTAAAAGAAGGAATCTCAACATCGAGTAATAAAAGAACAGCTGTTGGCCGTGATGAAATTTCCAATGAAATGCTGAAACATTTACCAGATAATTGGGTGCAGTATTTCATAAAATAATGGAAACATGCTGGGTGAAGGTAAATTACCAACCGTGTGGAAACATTCAATTATAGTTCCATACTTAAAAATGGCAAACCCAGTGGGAAATGTCAACAGTTACAGGCCAATCTCTCTTACTTCACACACATGTAAGTTAATGGAGAAGATAGTAACTGCTCGACTAATTCACTATTGTGATAAAAACAATGTTATTCCAGTCCATCAAGCTGGTTTTAGGTCGGGAAGATCTACAACGGATCACTTGGTTAAGTTATCTACCAATATAAAACGCCAATTTGCTCGTAGGCAAAACGTGCTGGCAACATTTTTTTGACATTAACGAGCCTACGATCAAGTGTGGCACGCTCAATTGTTATTTAAACTGAAAAGAGCAGGTATTTTTGGGAGAATGTTTTCGTTTGTGAAAGATTTTCTTTCCTGTAGAACTATTGAAACAAGAGTTGAAAATGCGTATTCTTCCCAGAGAGATTTACATATGGGAGTTCCTCAAGGATCCATCATTGCTCCTTATCTTTTCAGTATTATGATATCAGATCTTTCTAAGAAGATATCAAAAAAATGTCAAGATTGTTCAATATGCTGATGACATTTGTATTTGGTTGGATGCAAAATTGAAGTATATTTCAAACAGAAAACTGAAACAAATTCAGATCTGTTATCAGTCTGAATTAGATAAGATAAGTGCTTTCTTGACAGAGAATGGTTTATCTTTATCTGTTGAAAAAACTACATGATGGTATTTAGTGCTGGTGACCCTCCCAGAAGATTACCTAGTTTCTTTATCGACGGAGCTGAGCTACAATTCAAAGACATCACAAAATTCTTAGGTGTCTATTTTACATCGAAATTATCATGGAAATTTCACATTGAAAACAGTCTATCAAAAGCTCAAAAAAGCTTAAATTTTGCTTTAAAATTATAAGCAGACAAAATTGGGTAAAGAAACAAAAAGTTTGCCCTTTCTTGCAACATCTTTGGTTAGATCAAGCTGACTTACGGTCAGAAGTTTATTTTTCTGCTCCTAAATATCTTATGAAGAAATTACAAAGTATTGACTCTAAGGCATACAAATTAGCTTTGGGAGTTCCTGTCCACACTCCGACTATTGCTAGTATGGGGAGGTTGGTGTTCTACCTTTGAACAATTATCGAGAACTGTCTTCAGCTAAGTACATTATAAGAAGCAGTGCTGTTGAAAATGTCAACGTGAATGAAAATGTACTTAGATCAGATCTTCAATTTCCAAAAAGAGCAA
>CM031605.1:34578088-34608088 GCA_018398815.1 Conus ventricosus
ACAGACAGACAGACAGACAGACGGACAGACAGGCAGACAGACAGACTGAGAGTCAAACAGACAAGCAGACAGACAGACAGAGAGAGAGAGAGAGAAGAGAGATAGGGAGAGAGCCAGAGAGAGAAAGAGAGAGAGTTTTCAGCTAATAACCTTATCGACAGTATTATTGAGAGAGAGAGAGAGAGAGAGAGAGAGAGAGAGAGAGAGAGAGAGAGAGAGAGAGAGAGAGAGAGAGAGAGAGAGAGAGAGAGGGGGGAGATAGAGAGAGGGAGAGAGAGAGGGGGGGGGAGAGAGAGAGAGAGAGAGAGAGAGAGAGAGAAGAGGAGAGAGAGAGAGAGAGGAGAGAGAGAGAGAGAGAGAGAGGAGAGAGAGAGAGAGAGAGCGTTCAGCTGATAACCTTATCGACAGCATTCTCTGAGAACATCAAAGCACACAATAAGGACGGTGAAACGCAGAATACAAAAAACAACAACAACTTAACGTTCAATCTATAGCGATCATGTCATTCAATCTGATGAAAAGCATTGAATTCCTACCCAGACACAGTATACACATGCAGTATCATACTTACTTTCAGCAGTTCAGTGGTGAAAGCTTCATTCTCTCAGAAACTTTGTTCCACGTCATCGTCCATGTTGCTCTCGGAGAAAAGGACTGCATCTGCATCCTCAGTTTTGCAAACGAACATATTGCTTTTACTATAATGATGGTTTTTTTTTAGTTTAACAGCACTCAACATTTTATTTGTTCGTGGAAAAAGCACTCCAAAGCAGCACATGCCCACACAATTTTTTTTTCCTTAAAAAAATGTAAACAGAACTGTTACTATCATACCTTATCTCGATTTCTATTGATCCAGACAATTCTTGAATAGACAACTCCACAATTCTTTTTTCTATTACAAAAAATCAGAGCTTACAAATACGCCGAAATAGGACAGTGCGCTGGAGATTTTAATACTGCACTGGCATATTTGTCAGTCACACACATAATACGTATACAATTTTAACTTGACAACAAGGGAAATAGGAATATCAATAATAATATCAATACAACTTCTACTACTACATCACCCCACCACCACCACCCCCCAACAAAATTACAAAGGGGAAGGGGGGGGGAAAAGGGAGGAGGAAGAGGGGGGGGGAAAAAAAAAAAACACGTTTTAGGGGGGGAGAGAGGGGGAAAAAGGAGAAAAAGAAAAGAAAAAAAGGAGGGGAAGAGAAAAAAAAAAAAAAAGGAGAAAAGGGGGAAAGGGGAAGGAAAAAAAGGGGGAAAGGGGAAAAAGGGGGGGAAAAAAAGGGGGGGGGGGGGAAAAAATTTTTTTTTTAAAATTTTTTTGGAAAACCCAAAAAAAAAAAAAAGGCGGTAGAAACCCAAAAAAAAAAAAAAAATTTAACTTCTTTTCACGACTTCTTCAATTTATTTTTTAATTTCCCCCCAAACCAATATAACCCCCCCAAAAAAAAACCCCCCCCCCCCCCAAAACCCCCCCCCCCCCCCCCCCCCCCCCCCCCCCCCCCCCCCAACCCGGGGCCCCCCCCCCCCCCCTTTTTTTTTTTTTTTCCCCCGCAAGCCCCCAAAATTTTTTTTTTTTTTAAAAAAATTAAAAAAACGACTTTATACCATTCCATTTCTTTTCCCCAAAATCGAAAAAACAATTTTTTTTTTTTTAAAAAAAAAATCGGGGGAAAAGGGATTTTGGGGGGGAAAATATGGCTTTTTTAACATAAATTTTATTTTTAACCAAAAAGGGGAAATAAATTAAAAATAAACCCTACTTTTATACTTCCCCCACCCCCCACCCCCAAAAAATTTTTACACAGAAGAAAAGAAAAAACCCGGTGTTTAATTAAAAAAACCATCGAATAAATGAAAGGCAATCTGTTAAAAAACCATTTGAAAAAAATTTTTTTAAGGGGCCGGCTCCAAAGTCTGTGTTTAAAAAAAGCGTTAATGTTTCCAGCCCCTGGTGGTCCCACAACACATCACATGGAACTTTTCCATCTAAGAAAACCCCCAATTATTTTTTTTCCGTTATCCTATAAAGAAAACAGATAAGCATTTATGGTAACGTTAGGGGTCATTGTTACAGTCTAAAGCGGGTTTTTTTTTTCGTTTTTTTTTTTTTTTTTTTTTTGGGGGGGGGGGGGGGGGGGGGGGGGGGGGGGGGGGGGATGGTAGTTTTGGGGTTAATGTAACTTCCCCCCTCCCTTTCACTATTTTGATGGGGGCTGTATGGAAAATAAGGAAATTCAAAAAAGGCCCGAAATTAAAACAAAAAAAATGGAAAAATTACAGATTTAAAAAAACAAAAGGGCGCACAAGTAAGGCTAGAATTTAAAAGGATTTAAGAAGGTGAAAAGAATTCAAAAAACTTTTTAGGCATAGAAAAATCCAGAGGCGAAAAAATTTAATCACTCAGCTTGTTAGGGAATCAGGAGAAATTATTACTTTCCAGAAAGAATACTACGGGAACAAGTGTCATATTATAAAACGCTATATAATCAGAAAACAAATGTTGCAGATGTAAAGGCAGCTACAGATAGCTTCTTAGAGGAAGAGACCATGACGAGATTAGAGGAAGAAGATGCTGCATTATGTGGAGGTGTAGTAACCCTGAAAGACACAACTGATGCTCTTAAGATGATGAAAAATGGTTCCGCTCCGGGAAGCGATGGAATAACCACCGATTTTTATAAATTCTTCTGGAGCAAAGTTGGTCGTCTAGTAACCGATTCGTTTAATGATTCATTTAATAGAGAAGAGCTGTCTTTTACACAAAAGCAGGAAGTCATAACATTACTTCTCAAAGGTAATGATTTAGACAGAGACAAGTTAAATGACTGGCGACCTATTACATTAACAAACACTGATTACAAAATACTGACAAAAAGCTTAGCGGTGAGATTGGGAAGGGGGATACCGAAATTGGTTAACGAAGAACAGGTAGGGTACATAAAGGGTAGAAACACAGCAACAGTTGTAAGAACGATAGATGATGCGATAAATTATTTTAAATATAACGGGTAAATCAGGATACCTGGTGGCTCTGGATTATTCCAAAGCTTTCGACTCCATATGTAAAAAATTCATCTTGCATGCTTTTAAAGTGTTTGGTTTGGGCAGTTCTTTTCAGACATGGATATCGGTTTTAACCAGCAATTGCCAGAGTAGCATTAACCATGGTGGATGGATCTCTGAGGCTTTTGATGTTAATTTGTGGAATTAGGCAAGGCTGCCCATTCTCTCCCATTGCCTTTATTTTAGCGGTAGAGATTTTAGCAATAAAGATAAGAAACAGTCCTATCTCAGGTATTATGACACCAAAAAATAATGTTAACGCTGTATTGAAAAAAAACAATTAGCTGATGACGCGACACTATTTCTTAAAAATAGAGAGGATAATTATGCTAATGTCTTTAAACATACTTAACTCGTTTGAAAGCTTTTCAGGACTTAAACTGAATTTGCACAAAACCAAAGCAATGCGACTAGGTAATGGAGGAGAAGAACGGAATTTACCGTTTCCCATCGTTGATAAAATAAAAATCCTGGGAATTTTTTTCCAAACGGAAACAATGGCTAGAAATATTGAAGATAATTGGAAATGTCGAGTTAAAAGAATTCATAATTTGATAAAACAATGGAGTAGAAGGGATCTCAGTATACATGGCAAAATTGTTATAGTTAAATCCTATATTGTCAGCCAATTGACATTCGTTATGCAATGTATAGGTATCCCGGAAGTAATTCTTAGGCAGCTGAACACATTGTTGTATAGGTTTATTTGGTAAAGAAAATTTAGCAACCGTAAAGCTTTCGAAAAGGTGAAAAGAAAAACAATGGAAAGTGACTATAGTGAAGGAGGACTTAACATGATTAATATGTTAGAATTTCAAAAATGTTTGTATTTACAATGGGCTGGAAAGCTGTTTTGTGCTACTAACGAGAATTGGACCTTTATACCCAAATGGCATTTGGGTAAACTTGCTACAGAACGAAATATTTTTAGGATAAACTGCAGATCAAAGCAGTTACAAAAAGTGAGTGAAATAGAAAACGACTTTTGGAAAGAAGTCATTATTACATATCTAGATAATAAAAAAGAAATTAAATTACAGGATGTAAACAGCAAGAACGTTCATAGTCAAATGCTATTTCATAACACTCTAGTATAATATAAGAGCAAGGTTTTGTATTTTCAAAATTGGTTCGAAAATGGATTTGAATGTGTTCAAAACATAGTGCATACACATGAAAACCGACTCTTGAGTTTAGAAGAAGTTTCAACTGTAATAGATAAAAATAAAGCAAATATAATTTTTGAATATAACGCTCTTTGCAACGCAATTCCAAGACAATGGATGAACTGGATTCAACGTGGCGAAATGAGTCGTAAAAACATCCATGTGGAGTCTTGCATTGCAAGTGAATTTAATGTAAAACCAAAGAAAAAAAGACCTTATTATTAAAAGCGGGAGGTGAAATCAATCTAAAACCTCACGCTTATGAAGTCTGGCAAAGAAAATTCAATTTTGTTCTCAACGATAGTTTTTGGATCTTGCCGAGAAAAGTTTCAAACAAGTTCGGTTACATGAACTACAATGGAAAATAAACCATAATATCTATCCAACAAATATCATTCTTGAAAAAATGAAAGTAACAGACTCTAATAAATGCGATTACTGTGTTGATGAGATTGACTTCATTGAGCATTTCTTTTTTGAATGCCCAAATGTAAGTCTATTTTGGAAAAAAATTGAAGTACTTTTATGGCTTGAAATTGGAAAACCAGAAAAATTATTGGTTTTGGATGTTTTATTTGGTATTTGTAAAAAGGAACTGAACCAAAAAGAGTCCGTATTACTTAATCATATCATTTTGTTGGGCAAAATGTGTATAAGTATAGTGCGGAAAGCAAAAGCATTGTCTTCGCTTCAAATCATTTTTGATCAACAATTAAACATGAGAAGAAAATACATATTCAGTAGCAACTACTTTAATGTAACTAACATCTAAATTCATTTAAAAGACGCCGTCTCTGTCCGCCTGTCTGCCTGACGGACGGTCTGTCCGTCTGTCCCTCTTCCTCCCTCTGTCCCTCTCTCTTTCTCTCTCTCCCTCCGTCTCTCGCTCTCTCTTTCTGTGTGTGTGTGGGGTGTGTGTGTGTGTGTGTGTGTGTGTGTGTGTGTGTGTGTGTGTGTGTGTGTGCGTGCGTGCGTGCGTGCGTGTGTGGGTTTTTTTGTTGTTGGGGGGGGGGGGGGCGTGGACGGTGTTCGAGGGGTGTTGGGGGGGGGGGGGGTGGCGGCGGTGGTAATGGTGTGACGTGAGGAGTGCTCACGCGCTAGTGTAGTGGGATGGAGAGGAAACGGGCAGTTGGACTAACGATATCCTTCCACGCGTGTGCACATTTCGGAATTGGTTGCTGACGCATAAATTTTGCTTTGGTACTGTGCCTTCAACATATAATTACCAGTGTTAACATATTTAAGAGAGGAGGGGGGAGGAGGGAGGAGGGGGGAGGGAGGGGGTAGGGGGGAGAGAGGGGCGGAGGGAGAGAGAGAGAGAGAGGGGAGAGAGAGAGAGAGAGAGAGTGTGTGTGTGTAACACAAAATGAAAAATCGAAAAGGATTACATTTTTTGGTTTCATTATGCTGTTTCTTAATATATATATATATATATATATATATAAAAACAGTCAAAGTAGATAAAATCCAAACAAACAAGATAAAAATATCCCAATTTTCGGCTATATTTTGCCTTCGTCAGGGGTACAGACTGTGACAGTAAAAAGCTCGCATTCTCCACCCTCAGATCCTGAACACAAATCACAAATGTATACAGTAGGGAAAAGGCACATGAATTAAAATGTTTTGACTTAAAATAAAACGTTGAGTATAAAACATTTCATCAATAGGAAAACTTAAAATTAGGATAGGGGTGAAGGGTGAGGGGGCCAAAGGTATATATATATATATATCATTGCAACACCAAGCTGCTCTGTAAGTTGCTGGAACGGTGCTCGGTACTTATCCTTGGAATTTATTAGTTTGTTGTATTTTAGCCCCTTTGGGGATTCATTCCAAGAACTGGCCCTCAGCACTTGTGTCTTAGAGGATATCTTTTTATATTTTCTACTTTTCACAAGAAAATGTAGCTTGTTTTGCTCTTTCATGATTTTCTTTTGCTTCTTAGATGGCACCTTTGGTTGGTTTTTTGAAAACTCAACAAACATACTACGGTATTGCACACCAGCCTTTTCTGGGATTGCATTCGTCTTAAAACTGAAAAGGCAGAGGAGTCAAATTACCACTTTCCGCGGTCACTGAGGAGAAACCACCAAGTTTCGAAATATCGGTATATGACCAGGAGTTATATGTTAGTGAGTTTCTCTCCCTATTGGAGGATGTCTCTCCCCCTCGGAGAATATAAGCTTGCTGAAGGCTCATTTTGAGAAGCATTTATTTTATTTTTTCCCCATCCACCCACTCAAGCACATACTGTTAGTTAGGCAGAATAATCTGCCACTGCAGGTATGAATGCGTATCTCCCCCTATTTCTTCAATCTAAGACATAAAAGCAAGCTTTGTTTATAATTCATATTTCTTGCAGTCATTGCAACACCAAGCTGCTCTGTAAGTTGCTGGAACGGTGCTCGGTACTTATCCTTGGAATTTATTAGTTTGTTATATATGTATATGCAACACATTATCAGAGTGAGTGTGCCAGTTCACCACACATTAGAACATCAGCAAACCCAGACGCTTTGTATCAAACGCCAAAACACTAAATCTGCAACCACTTGTCCATTTGTAAGAGAACATTTCAGACTATGCATGGTGTGTAAGAGACTGGTGGGAAGGAAGGAAAAAAAAAGAAGAAAAAAAACAACAACAAAAAACCCCTTAGTTGTGGAAATTGTTTTTATTTTTTTCCGCTTTTTGTTTTTTTTTGGCAGATGAAGAGGACAGTGTGAAGCACCAAAAAATGAAGAGGTGGATTTTGGCCCTAGGCGGAAAAAAAAATCACCGCCTTAGGTGCTCCATTGATCCGATAACTGATGCCACAAAAAAAAGGCCATGAAATGTACTTTCTCTATTTTTTCCATCCTCGAAAGTCCCAAAGTCTCAGATGAACATAACAAAATGAATTGGTATGCCTAAAGAAAGAACGTACTTGCATTCAGTTCTTTATGTTTTTGAAATGCTCGGTTCAACTCCTCAACACGTTTTCGTACCCTTGGCCACACAGTGTTCTGTTACTACTTTAGCTCTCGTCTTAGCTGTGAAACAAAACCACGTGCCGCAATAATCTTTGACTACATCTGATCTAAGACCATTGTAATACAATTGCTCACATTTTCTGATATAACTACTTTTCTCTGAACGCTGTTGCCTTATGTGGTTTTTCTTGTGTTGACAGACATCTGCAAATTGTCACAACAAGATTCTCATATGTGTAATAGGTTTTGGATTCCTCATGTGTTGAATGAACTAGAACCAAATCATAACAAAGAGCAGAGTAAATATTTCCATGAAGTCTTGGCATTAATTAAAGTTATGCCTTCCTCTTCCAGGCATGTAGTCTGCTAAGTGGTTAAGGAAAACTGAAACAAAAGAACTGCTCCTTGAATGTTCCAAGCACGAGAGAGAGAGAGAGAGAGACAGAGAGAGAGACAGAGAGAGAGACAGAGAGAAGACAGAGAGAGAGGGGGGAGAGAGAGACAGACAGAGAGAGAGAGAGAGAAGACAGACAGACAGACAGACAGACAGGGCAAACAAAGACAGAGACAGAGACAAAGACAGAACGACAGAGATAGAGATGCAGACAGACAGACAAACAGGCAGACAGACAAACAGACAGACAGACAAAGATGGTCGGGGGAGATATCTTAGGATGTGTGTCTCTTTTTGTAGGTCAGTTTTGTGTCTGATGACGTCAAGATGCTTTGACGAAAATTGGCATAGTTTGCAGGACCCACAAACTTGTGAATGTGGTGAATTATTGGCTGTGCCTTTCATATTTCATCAGTGTGTACAACCTTACAAGTTAGACAACTCCTTTATAAAGAAACCAAGAAAAAAACGAAGGAAGGACGGAAGGAAGGAAGGAAGGAAGAAAGGAAGAAGAAAGGAAGAGAACAGGAACAAGAACAACAACAGCAACAACAGCGACAACAGCAGAAGCAGCAGCTGCAACAACAACAACAACAACAAACAAACAACAACGGCAACAACAGCAACAACAACAACAACACACAACAACAACAACAACAAAGATGACTGTCGTGTTGATGATGATTATTATGTTCTGCTGCTGCTTATGATAATGATGATGACGACGATTTTGACGACGATGAGAAGGAGGAGGAGTAGCCTGAGTAAGAGGAGTAAGGGGGAAAAGAAAAAGGTAAAAGAGAAAGAAAAAAAGAAAAGAAAAACGAGAGATGCAAGAAAGGAAGAAAGAAAGAAACAAAGACAGAAAGAAGAAGATGACAAAAAAGAAGAGCAACAACAATAACAACAACAACAACAACAGCAACAACAACAACATAAGAACAATAACAACCAATAAGAAGATACATGATAAAGAATTTAACAAAGATCAAGCAAGATCAAGCAGACTTTGAAAAATGCGTGTTTAGAAAACGAGAATGGTGTACCTGTCTACGATCTCGTTTCCAGACCTGAGAATGTTTTATTCGGTTCTCAAAACAAACAAAACGCCGTATCATTTCTTCTCCTACATTTTTTCTAATATTAAAAAACCCAGCCGACCATGCATATTTTTAGGGTTAACGCACAGGTGTTTGCGCAACGAACAGTATAATTGGCAAGGCTTGTTTTGTGAAGAAAACAACGTATTTTGATTGAAGCAAATCTTCGACGAATTAGGAAATGAGACAAGTTGTTCTGAAGGTACTGTAGTCCACCTTTGAGCAAAATAATGATCAAGTAAAATAATACACTTATTAATCCCTTTAGTGAATCATTTCAGAAAAAAAGTCCTGTCGTTATTTCATACCACAAAAGCACAGTTACTCGAGAACACAGTATTGCCAAAATTTCGGACGCTCTCTCCCGAACTTTTCAAGTATTGAACAGTGATAATTGTTGAGATGTTGCATTTAGAAATACCCAAGATGTAAGCCTGAAACATCACTCACTCACACTAGCACCCACCCCCTTACCTCCATCCCCACCCCTACACACACACAACACACACACACACACACACACACACACACACACACACACACACACACACCAAACACACACAACACCACACACAACACACACACACACACACACACACACACACACACACACAACACACACACACACACACACACACACACGCACGCGACGCACATCCATACACACACATGCACGCACAGCGAACACACACACACACACACACACACACCACACACACACACACACACACACACCACACCCACACCAACACACCACATCGCGCCGCAGCACGCCACATCCAAAACATACACATTACGCACGACGCTCGCGCGCCCAACACACACACGCACGCACGCACGCCGCACGCACGCACGCACGCACACACACACACACACCCCACACACACACATTCGCGCGCACGCACACACACATACACACACATGCACGCAGGCGCGCGCTCCGCCGCATGCAACACACACACACACACACACACACACACACACACACACACACACACACCACACACCACCACGCACGCACGCACGCACGCACGCACGCACGCACCACGCACGCACGCACGCACGCACGCGCGCACGCACACACACACACACAAAACACAACACACACACACACACACACACACACACAACACACCCACACACACACCACTTTTATGGGCCCATTCAAGCTGCTGTTTCAGCTTTAGTCAACACTCGGGCTTTATTTATTCTTATGCCCGTTCAAACGAAGAGATAGCAGGTCAAACAACTGTGCACCTGGGCATCTCAATACATGATTTCAGCTCTTTGAACGGGCCATTAACCCCTTGACCGTGGCTTTTCCTGGTTGTGGTCGATTGTGATTGATCGTATCAGTGTCCGGCAAGCGTGAATAACTTCATTGCCAAATGGAATGTGACTCCGGGCCCATCTGATACCATTATGGTGTGAAGCATAGAATGCCATACAGGAAAAGAGGAAAGCGGGAGAGGAGGGAGGGGCAAGCGGCAGGCAGGGGGGGGGGGTGGAGAAAGGGGAAGGGGTGAGGAGGCATATGAGTGAGGATCAGTTCTGTTCAGTCCAGTGGTTTATTTAATGTCTTTTCATCGCCAGATGATGGACACTTTTATCAACAACAACAACAACAACAAAAACCTCCACACTTAACTTATCATCCACGTTAGTACTTTCAAACCCACATCTAGTATACGCATATTTACGTAAGTGAAATACTTTAGTGGTACACAGAATTGCTGATCTTATAAAAGTTTTGCAACCTGTGACTGCGAAATAACCATGGCAATTTCAGCAACATATGAACCATATAAGACAGTACTGACATTATCAAAGTTATTCATCTGAATACCTTTCTCCTGATAGAGCGAGGTCAACACTGAGCATTCAAACAAAAGATGATGTATAGAAATGTTTCCTCTGCAGACACAAGTAATACCATGAGAATATGTAGTGTTCGAGTATTCAGCCTTCTTGATTTATGAATTAATCTAACAATGTGCCTTAATTTATGAATTATTAACATGTGCCTTAATTAAAATTTAATCTAACAATGTAACATACGAGTGAGGAGCATTGTCAGAAATGAACAGTAAAGCAATCATTGTGAATCCCTTCAAGATGACATTTTCGATACGTTGAATTAGTGTTGTTTATATGGAAAATGTAATGTGTCAAAGGACAAAGGATCAAGCTCGGGTATACGTTGTTTCAGTGAGTAGCACTACATGGCAATGGTCGTTGTCTAGTGTTCAGTGAGTAGCACTGACAATGGCAATGGTCGTCTCTCTAATGTGTTTCAAAGAGTCGCACTTCTTATATCCCTGTCGTGTTCTTCTCACTTTGGAAAATCCAGTTGAGTTGCAAGTACGCAGATTGTGTTCGTTTGTTGTATTTTTTATATTTCAAAGCTGTTGCACCCCCACCCACCTCCTGGTGGTTGTCGCGCGCGCGCGCGCGCGCGTGTGTGTGTGTGTGTGTGTGTGTGTGTGTGTGTGTGCGTGCGTGCGTGTGCGTGTGTGTGCGTGCGTGCGTGCGTCGTGCGTGCGTGCGTGCGTGCGTGCGTGAGTGTGTGTGTGTGTGGTGTGTGGAGAGAGAGGAGAGAGGAGAGAGGAGAGGAGAGAGAGAGAGAGAGAGAGAGAGAGACAGAGAGAGGACAGAGAAGAGAGCAACGGCAGAGTATATGTACAACATTAACATGCAAAAGGTAACATAATGTGAATGAATACTGTCTGTAGGTGTCTTGTCGCTTTACGGTAGAAGACGTCGTTAGGGGACATAACTTCATTCTAATAAAAAAAAAATTGTCACATTTCTTTTTGACCATGTAAGTTGACATGTTTACATTGCGACTGGACGGGGTGCAGTGTTGGAGCGTTGATGGTGGAAGAGGGTGTGAGCTAACGCTACGAACTGCCTGAACCATGTTAGAGTGGTTCTGCACTGTTTCAGCTATGCTTATTTTCCTTTTAGAAAAAAGAAAGAAAGGGGGAGAAAAGAAAGAAAGAAAAGGTAGGAAAGCAGGTTGGAAGAAAGGAAAGAAGGTAGAAGGAAAAATAGAAAGAAGAAAGGAAGGAAGGAAGTAAGAAATCAGGAAAGAAGAAAAAAAAGGAATGAAGGAGACGAAAAGAAAGAAAGGAGAAAGGAAGGACGGAAGAAGGAAGGAAGAAAAGAAAGAAAGAAAGAAAGAAAGAAAGAAAGAAGAAGAAAGGAAAGAAGAAAGGAAAGAAGAAAGGAAAGAACGAAAGACGGACAGAAGGAAAGGAAGAAGGAAAAAAAAGAAAGAGAAAAAAGAGTGAAAGAAGAAAGAAAAAACAAAGAAAGAGGGAAAAAGAGTGAAAGGAAGGAAGAAAAAAAAAGAAATAAAGGAAGAAAAAAAAAGCAAGGCAGAAAGAAAGGAATATAGACAGTAATAAAGCAAGAAAGCAAGCCAGAAAGAAAGAAAGAAAGCGCCTAATTTGAATCAATTTATTCCCAACCCTGTGAGACACATTGTTGTCTTAAACAACATGAAAAGGAATGTCCTACTTAGCTAAATTCACCTTAATGAAATCAAATGACCCAAAACGCTGTGTTAGCTTCCTCACAAAATAACTTTCTGCCGCTTCATCAACAACAGATAATCAGGACAATCAGAAAGCAATTTACAGTTCTGACAGCAGTTTTGTTTCAAAGGTCGTGACGACGATTTCGTAGGGGAAGGAGGGGAAAACAGCTAAGAGACAACAACAACAACGACGACGACGACGACGACGACAACAACAACAACAACAACAACGATGATAATAATAATAACGACAGCAATGATAATGATAATGATAATAAATCATAATCGTCATCATCATCATCACCATCATCTTCGTAAATAATAACCATAATAACCATAATCACAGTAATGTAAATTAACTGCTGTTTGCTTAAAAAATAGCAAGGCGTTCATATTTATTGTCTTCGACTGCACAAACAATGATTGTTTTGATTTTTTAAAAAACAACAGAAGGAATTGTTTTGATTTTTATTAATTAAAATAATCATGGCAATTTAAACAATTCAGTTGCAATATCTCTGGACACAGACTAATGATCCAAACTGAAGTGTACGGAGTTTGCATACAATAACTTCTGCCCGGCGAAAGACGATGACCAACCAATGTCTAACATTACCTACACGCACATGAAAAGGTAACGTGTCATGTTATTGACTTGCACAGTTATGGAGTTATGGTTTATTTCTGTAAAAAAAATGATTTTGTTGAACATTGTGTGTGTGTGCGTGCTTATGTGCGTGCGTATGTGCGTGCGCGCGCGCGTGTGTTGCGTGTGTGCGTGCGTGCGCGCGCGCGCGCGTGTGTGTGTGTCAAAATAGGAATTTGTTCAACACTCTGCGTGTGTGAGTGCGTGAGCGCGCACGTGAGTGTGTGTGTGTGTGTGTGTGTGTGTGTGTGTGTGTGTGTGTGTGTGTGTGTGTGTGTGTGTGTGTGTGTGGCTGTGTGTGTGTGTGCGTGCGTGCGTGGTGTGTGTGTGTGTGTGTGTGTGTGTGTGTGTGTGTGTGTGTGTGTGTGTGTGTGTGTGTGTGTGTGTGACAGGGAGAGATGAGGTGAGAGAGGAGGAAAGAGAGAGAGAGAGAGAGAGAGAGAGAGAGAGAGAGAGAGAGAGAGAGAGAGGACAGACAGACAGACAGACAGACAGACAGACAGACAGACAGATAGATATACAGGTTTTACCTAGAGCCTACCGCAGAGTCAATGTGTTAAGATCATCGATTTGTGAATCTAGATTATAAATCTGGTATGGTGCAGCCATAGTGCATAACCCACAGTAGAGTGGAAAGAGTGTGAACAAACATTGTCACCCGCCCTCATATTGTTTACCAGATAACCGAACTGTTTCCCTGTAGTCAGTACCAGCATCTTCCAATGATTGCACGAAGGCAACTATTCGAACTGAGATTTGGTAGTATCTATCCTTTGGAGACACTTTTGCATCTTAAACAACAGAAAGAAATGACGTCTCTCCAAACTGACTTCATGGAACTGAATTACCGAAAACATCGTGTTGTTTTCAGCATACAATAACATCTGCCACTTAATGATCTAACAAGTAAGCAAGACAATCCCATATCAGTCCTGACTGTAACTCCACACAATCAATCAGAAAAGTCAGATTCCGATTATAAAAAAAAAGAGAGCAATGAACATAATTAAATTGTTCCTTGATTAACAAATAGTTGGGAATTTATGCTTTTCATTTTCGATTTATATAAACAAAAGTACTGTTAAAGTAAACAAAATCCTGACGAATACTTCTCTTTTGTTGCAAAGAATGAAATAAAGAACAGACATTTTTTGACCATAGATTTATAAGGAAACAACAACTACAAAAGTCTACAAGCACATAGTACCTTCTGTCCCAAACTAAGAACGAATTATTGTGCAGAGAGAGAGAGAGAGAGAGAGAGAGAGAGAGGAGAGAGAGAGAGAGAGAGATGAGAGAGAGAGAGGAGAGGAGAGAGAGGGGGGGGGGAGGGAGAGAGAGCGAGGTTATTGATGAACTGATTGATTATCTTTACTTCCAAGAATAACATACGCAAATTCATCTGCTTTTTCATCCAGCCCTTGCCCCGATAACGGACTAAGCATGATTAGCGACTATAACTCACAAAACGTGTCACAAAGATAAGTATCTTCGAAAAATTCACCAAAATACAGGGATGAATGATTTCTTCATCAATTTATGAATTTAAAGATAAACTTTGAAACAACGAACAAAAATGAATGAATTGATCGCGAAAAAGGAAAAAAAAAAAAACCGCACACACAGGCACATAGAAAGCGATCGTCCAATTAGCTATTAAAGGGGGGGGGAGAGAGAGAGAGAGAGAGAGAGAGAGAGAGAGAGAGAGAGAGAGGGAGGGAGGAAGAGAGACAGACAGACAGACAGACGTCTAAACAGACAGACAAACAAACAGACAGACAGTCAGACAGATAGAGACACAGAGACAGAGAGAGAAGAGAGAGGAGGGGGAGGGGAGAGAGAAAGAGTGAGTGAGAGAGAGATGCCTCTATAAATCAAGAGAGAGAGAGAGGAGAGAGAGAGAGAGAGGAGAGAGAGAAGAGAGAGATGCCTCTATAAATCGTTTTTTTTTTTTTTCAATATTTGAATTCTCCGGACTGTTATGGTATTTTCTTAATGAACTAGCATATGTAACAGCAGTACACACGAGAGAAGAGAGAGAGAGAGAGAGAGAGAGAGAGAGAGAGAGAGAGAGAGAGAGAGAGAGAGAGAGAGAGAGAGAGAGGAGGAGGGAAGGAGAAAGAGCAAGAGAGAGGTTATTACATTCCTTTTCAAACATATTTGCATACCACATACTGTTCCATCTCGTTCCATAGTTCCAGAGAGAGAGAGAGAGAGAGAGAGAGAGAGAGAGAGAGAGAGAGAGAGAGAAGAGAGGAGAGAGAGAGAGAGAGAGAGAAAGAATCCAATCCAATCCAATCCAATCCAAACCAGGACCCAGAACATAATGACAATTAGACGAGAGAGAGAGAGAGAGAGAGAAGAGAGAGAGAGAGAGAGAGAGGAGAGAGAGAGAGAGAGAGAGAGAGAAAGAGAGGAGAGAGAGGAGAGGAGGAAGGCATGCGACACAGACAGATGTGGAGAAAGGACAGTTACAAAACAAGGATCTGACCTGGCCGTGTTGTGTTGTCCGTCGCGATCCTTGATGCTTTCTGCGAGGAGTGCCAGACTCTCTGACAGCACAACCCTCAGCCTGTGCACTGCCTAGCCAGTGAAAAATCAGTAGTCTCCAGCTCCAGACAGAGCTGGCTACCTTTTCAAACTTGTCACACTCAGCTCACGACTGGAACGACAGAACGCAAGGAACGAGAACACTCGGCCGATTGCAGCTGTATAGCTGAATCCTCTGTTCTTGAAATACCTCGGTTTTTTGTTTTGTTTTTGTTTCGTTTTTTTTTTTCGCTGTTTTCCGGGCAATGTGTGTGGCAACTTTGTGTGATGCGTGTTCAGTCTGTACAGTCCTCTTCGGCTGGAGTCTAAAATCAACGATAAATTCCAGAATGTGCACTTTAGAATACGACAGTTCAATGTTTGTTATCGAAATTACGGTCAAACTAAAACAGCTGCTAACGGCTTTAATAAGCAGTAAAGTCAGCGGTAAGTTGTCCTACACTTACAAAATTATAAATGCTCTATTAGTTTGCTTGTCGGCAATTATTGATGTTCATTGGAGAGACACACACACATACACACAAAAAACAACAACAGGCGTACGATGTGCTGTGCTTGTGCTAAAACAAAATTTACAAACTTTTGAGACTTAGCACAATCATACCAAGCAGGAAGAAATCGACGACAATGGAATTAGGTTAAAAAAAAAATCCCTTCACTTGATTTAAAAGTTGCCAAAAACTGGAGCGGATACTCTCAAATACAGCTCTAAATTCAAACAAATAATATAGAATTATTTCGGGTTTCTGGCATCACAAGAAATGTTATGTCCCTTTCTTCGATTCATAACACGTTTTATACCAGTGTTATTCTTTTAAAACTAACACTGACATTACTTTTCATTTAGTTCTTCGGTTGCCCCTTTTCGGGGGCGGGTCCCCAAGTGCTACGAATCGATTTTTGATTTGTTGTTGTTGTTGTTGCTGAATTGATTAAACAACAACAATCAGAACAGGTCACAGTGAGAACTCCGTACAGAGGAAGAAAGGTGGAACAACATCAAACGGGAAGAAGCGGCGTTCAGAAACAATAGTGTGTCCATCAGCTCCGATGGTCCTGGGCACAGAGTCTGGCTTGGTTTTGTCCAGCGTTAGAGGAGGTTCGCACGTAGAGTCGCAGTAACTCCCTTCTCTATCCCCAGATACGTTGTGTGTGTGTGTGTGAGAGAGAGAGAGAGAGAGAGAGAGAGAGAGAAGAGAGAGAGAGAGAGAGAGAGAAGAGAGAGAGAGAGAGGGGGGGTGGAGAAGGTGTGTGTTGGAGGTGGGGGGGGGGGGGGGGTCGACGGAACGGCTGACAGTGCTTGCTCGGCTCTGCGCGTGTTCCGCCGTCGTCCATCCGTCCGACCGACCAGTCCAGCCAGATGGTGTTGGGTGCTCGGCTTACGACTGCTTGCTGCTGCTGCTGCTGCCGCTGCCGCTGCTGCTGTTAGTGTTGATGATGTTGCTGTTAGGGCGGCCGGCCAAGAGAGAGAGAGAGAGAGAGAGAGAGAGAGAGAGAGAGAGAGAGAGAGAGAGAGTGAGAGAGAGAGAGAGAGAGAGAGAGAGAGAGAGAGAGAGAGAGAGAGAGAGAGAGAAGAGAGAGAGAAGACCAGAGAGAACAGAGAGACAGAGAGAGAGAGAGAGGAAGGGAGGGAGAGTGCCTACAGTATCGCATGAAAGGAAAGGAAAGGAAGGGGCGCACAGATGGAGATGAAGAAAGGGAGAGGGAAAGGAGGAGGAGGAGAGGGGACTGGTGTGGGCGGGTGAAGATTTTTTTTTTTCACACCTCAACGTTTGTCGGCTTGTTCTGACTCAAAATAAGGAGCGCGGATCAACGGCAAAGGGGAGAACTTGGAGCTATTCAAGACAACTTCCTTTTTTTTTTTTGAAGAGCGATAACATTTATTCTTGGCCATTTTTGCTCCAGTGTCCTTGGAATCATGATTTGACAAACAACGGAGTTCAAGAAATTATTGATGAATCAAAAGAGCTCTTTATGTCTTTAGAATTTTCTTGTCTGTCTGTGTGTGTGTCTGTGTGTCTGTGTGTCTGTCTGCCTTTCTCTTTGTCTGCCTGTCTGTCTCTGTCTCTGTCTGTTCTGTCTGTCTGTCTTCTTCTCTCTCTCTCTCTCTCTCTCTCTCTCTCTCTCTCTCTCTCTCTCTCCTCTCTTACCGCTATGAAATAAAGAATCATTGTCATTGTCATTCGTGTGTGTGTGTGTGTGTGTGTGTGGTGTGTGGTGTGTGTGTGGTGTGTTGTGTGTGTGTGTGTGTGTGTGTGTGTGTCTGTCTGTCTGTCTTTGTCTCTTGCTTTCTGTCTTTCTCTCTTTGAATCTCTTCCTTTCTCTCTTAAGTCCCCTCTATGGCAAGCAACCCAAATCAGTATACCCCAATCCCTGCCTCTGGCTGGCGGAATTGCTCTTTGTATGTCCGGTCTCGCTCACTGCACTAGATACCCCCCCCCCCCCCCCACACATAATATGTGCCCCCCAGGAGCAAATCTGACACGTGTCAAAAACACCTACATTCCTTTATTTCTACTCCGATTTCAACACCTCCATCCTCATCCCTCCAACCCTCCGATGAAGAAGTTGGGGATGAATGTGGGGGAGATGGGTGGGGGTATAAGCCCATCCTTTACTGTGTAGATTACAGCATACCAAATGAAGCTCGAAAGATGACACTGGGTTTTCATAAAACATCAATGGATTGCGTTCATATCAGAATAATGTTTAAAATCTGCAGTCAAGCATTGATTTGATTCATTAATTTTTGAAAAAAGAAAAGAAATATGAGATTCAGATATAACGTGTAACATTTTTGTGCTGTTTCAGTTTAGATGGTAGTATCAAACTTTACGTGCGCTGATTGTAGAAGTGATGTTATATATATTTTTGTGATAACGTTTGCTTTTCTTCCCTTCATGCCTATTTCCTTCATCTATCCTTTTTTCTTTGAATTGAATTGATTCATTCATTATTTTATATTTGTCTATATGTTCCATGTACAAATGAAAAATATCCTTCTCCTCACTTGTTGTTTTGGTCCCAATCCAAATTTTCAGTTCATCCACAAAGGAACATAACTCCCACAACAATTCCTAACCATTTTTCAATCGAAAGCAAGCACCTTCCTCTAAGCTAGGAGATCCGTTTTGTCTCCATGTGTGACTTAATTTTTCTTTTTTTCAATTGTTGTTCGGTTGTTTTATTCAGATGGGATTTAGCGATGCGACTCTCATTTCCTTCTTTATGCTAGATTGTTGTCCTTTTTGGTTAAGATGGATGACATTTTTTTTTCTCGATGAAGGAGAGAGAGGGGAGAGAGAGAGAGGGGGGGAGCGGGGAAGGAGTGAGGAAGGATGAGAGAGAGAAGAAACAGACAGACAGACAGAGACAGATAGACAGACAGATCGGCAGACAAACAGATAGGTAGACAGACAGACAGACACAGAGAGACTGACAGATGGCGTTGGTGCTGAAGGTACGACATGCCAACTGACTGTAGGCGAGAATGGTGGAGCTGGAATGAGTAGTAGGGTTCTAATGCTACAGAAGGGCATGAGAGATGAAATGACAACGAAAAGAATAAACGAGAGAGAGAGAGAGAGAGAGAGAGAGAGAGAGAGAGAGAGAGAGAGAGAGAGAGAGAGAGTCAGACAGACAGACAGACAGACAGAAATGGAGACAGAGAGACAGAGACAGAGAGAGAGACAGAGACATAGGAAAAAGGACAGAGAGAGACTGACAGACAGAGAGACAAAGATGGAGACAGAGAGACAGAGACAGAGAGAGACAGAGATATAGGAAAAAGGACACACAAGAGAGAGAGAGAAGAGAAGAGAGAGAGAGAGGGAGGGGAGGAGGAGAGAGAGAGAGAGAGAAAAAGCCTATAACATCACACGAAACAGGTGATAATGGAACAAGGGAGAGAGAAGAAAGGAGGAAGGTGGACTGGTGTGCGTGCTTTCGTGTGTGTGTGTGTGTGTGTGTGTGTGTGTGTGTGTTGTGTGTGTGTGTGTGTGTGTGTGTGTGTGTGTGTGTGCGCGCGCGCGCGCGCGCCCGCGTGTGGGTGTGTATAGGGGGAAGGTAGGGAGATTTTGTTCCTGTCTCAACTTTCATCCCCTCTAGGGCAAGCAACCCAATTCAGTATTCCACCATCTTCTACCCGCCTCTGGCTGGCGGAAGTATTCTCTGTACGTCCGGTCTCGTAAGCTGCTGTGACATACCCCCACTTATCCGTGTCCCCACGGGCAAATCTGACACGTGTCAAAAGCACCTCCGTTTTTTTTTTTTTTTTTTTTTTATTTTTTATCTCCACTCCGATTCCCTCACCTCCACCCTCGAACACTCCCAACTTTCCAGTGACGAAGGTAAGGGTGAGTGTGGGGGAGAAGGGACAGGCCCATTCTTTACTATGTAGATGACAGCATACCACACGAGGTTCAAAGTACGACACTGGGACTCCATGAGAGACTCCGCTGGGATTACATTCATGTCAGAATAATGTCTCAAGCCTGTGGGAAAGGTATTAATTTACTTAATTCATTTGAAAAAAAAGTGATATAAGACTTGGATGATACTTGTAACATACACATTCATTCACACGTTCATTCACACACACACACACACACACACACACACACACACACACACACACACCACACACACACACACACACACACACACACACACACACACACACACGCACGCACGCATGCAACACACACACACACATACACGGAGAGAGAGAGAGAGAGAGAGAGAGAGAGAGAGAGAGAGAGAGAGAGAGAGAGAGAGAGAGGAGAGAGAGAGGATGACGATGACAAATTATTCAGCTTAGCCCTTTTCGAAAGATGCATTCACACACACACACACACACACACACACACACACACACACACACACACACACACACACACACACACACACACACACACACACTCACTCTCTCTCTCTCTCGCGCATTCTCACATAGGCTATGCAAAGAGTGGGAATAACATCATTTATATCTCCAGGTTAGTACAATAATGCACTTTACCGTTTAAAGGATTGGTAAAGATATAGGGAAAGTTAATAAATAAATTTTCTTTAACTGCTATCAGAAGTCGTACTCATCTGAATTTTGATGGTCTGTCATAATATTTAGAAGGGATATATTTTGTTACCGGGTCTCAAACCATGTGATAATGACAAAAAAAGACTTTATTTTCCATCTTCTGTTCACAAAAATCTCTGTTTTTCAAACCTACTTTGTTTATATCTCAGATGAGACGATCCGAGTCTAAACTTTGCATTTCTAACGAAACTAATATTGTCACAGAAATGCAAGATTCTACCACATGATAAGTTTCGAATAATCTAACAAGCAAAATCTGTCTCTATCTAAACATGGCAATGCTAATCTAATTCTATCAACAACTACCGATCTGTTGTTGACAATAAGTTCAATAAGTTTGCATGTAAGTAACTTCCTGATTATTATCTCGTCCAAAGGAAAATCCATGGTTACGCAAACACTGACCTACGCTAGTTGCTCATGCTTTTTGTTTGTTTTACTTCTTAAGTCCATTTCATACAGCATCCTATACGCCTAACCATGCTGCTTGTATGCACCCATTTATACCACCTTCACCTAGTATTAAGCAGTTTTCATACATGGATTTATGTAAATTGTTACCTCTCCAGTTCATCGTGTTATAAAATCTTTTGGAATTCTACGGTTCACGTGTGTGTGTGTGTGTGTGTGGTGTGTGTGTGTGTGTGTGTGTGTGTGTGTGTGTGTGTGTGTGAGAGAGAGAGAGAGAGAGAGAGAGAGAGAGAGAGAGAGAGAGAGAGAGAGCATGACTATTTTATAACGTAAAAGTATTGGCTTAGGTAGCCATTTTTCATACTTGCTGTTACTATTGTACGAAGCTAATACTAAATGATACAACGTATGCATCAAAACAAGATTACACAAAGAAACAACATCACGCCAAACAAACAAACAATAACAACAGCCACCAAGAAACAAGTACTGACATCATTAGTGAAATAAGCAAAAGAAACAATAAAGCAAATTAAAGTTCAGCGACGAAAACAATTAAAACAAATGAAAAAAAAGTAAACCAAAGTACAACAACAACAATAAAAACAATCGACAAGAACATAGCATAAAATGTTTTAGAACCTCTATGAGACATACAAGAAAAAAAAAAGAAAAAAAAGGGGGGGGGGGGGGGGGGGGGGGGGGGGGGGGAGAAAAAAGAAGAAAATAAAAGGCAGGTATATAAAGGAGACACATTTAAAGGTCTCTCTTTCTCGCATTCATACACAAAACACACACACAACACACACACACAACACCACACACACACACACACACACACACACACACACACACACAAACACACACACACACACACACACACACACACACACACACACACAAAGAGAGAGAGAGAGAGAGAGAGAGAGAGAGAGAGAGAGAGAGGAGAGAAGAGAGAGAGAGAGACACCCCAGACCTCTCAAAGGAAGGCGTAATGAGATTTGTGGAGTCTTTGTGACTGGCCGGCAAGACCGACCCTGAAAGGGCCACCATCATCTGACGTGTTTTCACACTTCTCATTGGACATTACTGCTGGGTGCAAGCAATTCCCACGTGACTGCTTCTCTGTGACTATGTGCCAGGGAAAGGTGTTTACACAGAAACACTTTTAGGTCACCGTGAACTTCTTCTAGAGGTTGGCTGTTGGTACTGCTGCTGAGTGGTGTTTGTTTGTGTGTGTTTGTTGCTGTTGTTTAGCCTTTATTTATTCATCTATCTGTATAATCTTTATTCATCTATTTATTCATTTGTTTGTGATTTATCTATCTAATTATCTGTTTAGTTACCTATTTATTTTGTCTTTGTATTCATTTATTCTTCTATTTATTGTTTACTTGATCGATTGATTGATTGATTGAATTGTTCATATATCTGCGGATTTATTTATTTGTTTATGTATTTATTCCCTTTCTATGGAGGGGGATATGGTTCTGTGATGCCGATGCTATTCATGTTGTTGTTTTATGAATATTGTTGCTTTGGTTTCTGTAGTGGTGGTCGTTGTTGCTTCTGCCATTTTTGATGTTTTTAATGTTCGGGTTGTTCCTGCTGTTCTTGGTACCGTTAATGTTGTTGCAGTGGTTTTTGTGGTTGTTGCTGAAGCTGATGCTGGTTGTCTTAAAGGATACTGGCAATTTTCTTATTGTTGTTGCTAATATCATTAAAATAGTTGTTCTTGCTTATGTGCTTTTTGTTGCCGATACTGTGCTTCTTATTTCTGTTGCTTTTAATGTTGTGGCTGTTGTTTGAGTTGATTCTGTGCTGTGTTGCTGCTGCTGTTGCTGTTACTGCTGCTGCTGCTTATGTTGTCGTTGTTGTTGTTGCTATTGTCGTTGCTGCTGTTGTTGTTGCTAATGCTATTGCTGTTATTTCTGTAGTGTTCGGTGTTGCCACTGCTGCTGTTGTTGTTAATGCTATTGCTGTTATTTCTGTAGTGTTCGGTGTTGCCACTGCTGTTGTTGTTGTGGTGGTGGGTGGGGTGGTGATGGTGGTGATGGTGACGTTATCGTTCTTCTCAGGTTTTCTTCTCTTCCTTCCCCTTTCCTTCTCTTCCTTCTCGTCCTCTTCTCCTTTGTCATCTTCCTATTCTTTTGTGTTTCTGTCACTCTTCTTGTGGATCCGTTGAAAAGGTTTTCTTTATACTCGGGCGCTCGACGGAAAACAATGGTTGAAAATAGGCCAAAAACTGCGCTGATTTAAAAACTGTGATTTTTATATCTTGTTTTTATTAGGATATTCATACAATGGGTGACAACCACGAAATAGCTCTACCTCATGAAAAAAGGCTCATTTGTCATTATTTTTACGTCAACAGAGACGTAATGCAACAGATCATTTGGTTTCTGTTTCCAAGCAAGACAGGCATGACAATCATTTCTTGTGCCACTGAATAAATACAGGTTGCGTTTCAACAGCAAAATGTGTCAAGGAGACATCTGAATGTAAACCAAGATTTTTTTTTTTTTTTTTGGGGGGGGGGGGTTTCTTTTCAGAAAAAAATGAACTGATGTACACATCACTGGGGGAACGCCAGATCTTGTTTTTTATTCTACATAAACACCATCAACGATAAGCAAAGATAATGACAGCTGATCCACAGCTGAAATTGTTTTTAAGGAGCGCACTATGGTTAAAAAAAAATGATGAGAAAAAAAAAAGGCCATTGAAAAGTCATCAGTAAACATGGGGTAGAAAATGTGTGCGCGACAGGCTTTGCATGAATACACTCCACATCCTAAATCGTCGCCCCCTTCTCTCCTTCTCTCTTCTTTATTTCCAAAAGGAAAACTACTTCTTTGTCTGCTTTTTTTTTTCTACAACAAGAAGTGTACCATACCCCCCATCTTCCACACACTAACCTCCCTAAACAGATTTTTCCGTCGTTTTTCTGTTTTTTAGTTTTAAAGAGAGTACTCATATAGCGCCTATCCCGGCTAGAGACCAAGCCCTAAATGCTTTACAATCCACATTCTCGTTTACACAACGGGCTGCCTACCTGGGTAGAGCCGACTGAAGAGCTTCCTGCTGGCGCTTCATTCAGTCGTTTCCCGTGTCATTAAGTCAATATCGTTCATTCAGTTTAACAACTCTCATTCTTCCGATTTTTCAGGCTGAGTGCATGCTATGTGTAACGTATCATCCATACCAACGGCCAAACTGACCTTCTCTTCCGAAAGTTGGTGATGGGATTTTACGTGCATGCAAGATGTTATGCGTGCGTTTACACACGGAACCTCGGATTATAGTCACATTTGTAGGACTGTTTGGTAAATGGAGTCAGAACCAACGTTAAATCCGAGGCAAAAATCCCCCTGTACCGAAACGGCCCGGCGGATATTCGAACCCGCAACCCCAGGATTACCAAGATTACGAGTCGAGCGCACTACCAATCGAGCTATTCCGGCCCTCCCTCCTTCCCTTACCCTACACGGTCAAGATGATCCGCCCCTGTAAATCTTTCCCTCCGGATGGAAACTGTCACTTGTCAACAAACGAAGTAACGCAATTGTCACCAGGTCATTAGCAACGGGACTGTAGATCTATTTCCAGCAGTATATGCAATGAAGAGTGAACTGCTGCGATGAATGTCATTCGCATCCCTTCTCAAGCTTGGTTGATATTGACAGAGAAATGTGAACGTTCCAGAGAAACATTCCAGCCTTATCACTGGGAGTCAGGGCATGACCTCGCGGACCTAGGTCCACGTCAGATAGATTGGGCTGACTGACGTTTTGGAGGCGGACATGTTCTAATCTCTCTCTCTCTCTCTCTCTCTCTCTCCTCTCTCTCTCTCTCTCTCTCTCTCTCTCTCTCTCTCTCTCTCTCTCGTCTTCTTCTCTCTCTCCTCTCTCTCTCTCCTCTCTCTCTCTCTCTCTCCTCTCTCTCTCTCTCTCTCTCTCTCTCTCTGATAATAATAATGATAATAGTAACAATAATGATGACAATAATAATAACAATGATAATACAACAACAACAACAGCAACAATGATAATACCAATACTAATAACGATAATAATACTAATAATGACAATAATAATAATAATAATAACAATAATAGTAACAATGATGATTATGATAATCATTATAATGATGATAATAATAAGTAATAATGATCACAAAAATAATAATAGTAGCAACAACAACAACAACAACAACACCAACAACAACCATCACGTTGGTCACTAACAATTGGAATAAGCCGTGGTGACTGAAATATTGATGGATCCTGGTCGTTGTAAAGAAGGCATCTTCAAAGCTGCACTACAACGTTTTACGGCACTTCATAGCATGGTGTAAATGTACGGGATAAAGAAGGTACTTTTCATGTACTTCTTCTTGTCCTTGTTGTTGTTGTTATTGTTGTTGTTGTCATTGTTGTTGTTGTTGTTGTTGTTGTTGTTGTTCTTCTTCTTCTTCTTCTTTCTTCTTCTTCTTCTTCTTCTTCTTCTTCTTCCAGTATACAAACATTCAACATTTACGGTACTAGAACATTTTCATGTACGACAAAAATCTGTTACTTCCTAGGTAGGTATGATTTCGTGACATGAGCTTTTAATGTCCAGTAGAAAGAAGAACTAATCTTATCAATAAACTCAACATATAATAATAATGAATACTTATATAGCGCCTATTCTCGGCTAGAGGCCAAGCTCTAAGCGCTTTACAATCAACACTCGTTTACACAACGGGCTGCCTACCTGGGTAGTGCCGACTGAAGAGCTGCCAGCTGGCGCTTCATTCAGTCGTTTCCCGTGTCATCCAGTCAGTATCGTTCAATATCGATCACTCATTTTCCTTACTTCCTTCATTCTTTCAATTTCTCACGCAGGGTGCATGCTATGTGTAACGTGTCATCCATACCAACGGCCAAACTGGCCTTCTCTTCCGAAAGTTGGTGATGGGATTTTACGTGTGTGCAAGCTGTTATGCGTGCGTTCACACACGGAACCTCGGTTTGTAGTCTCATTCGAAGGACTGTATGGGAAATGGAGTCAGAACCAATGTTAACTCCGAGGGGAAAATCCCCCTGTACCGAAACGCCCCGGCGGAGGTTCGAACCCGCAACCCCAGGATCACCAAGATTACGAGTCCGGCGCTCTACCAACTGAGCTATTCCGGCTCAACAGGTATTAACTCAACAATTCAGATCCGCACAAAAATTACAGGGATTCATCCTCGGGCTTCGTTTCATCTTTGTATTAAGATTCGTGAAAATCAATTCCACTGTCCTTGTACAATCAAAATATCATTAATGTTACCAAACAATCCTCCATCTGATGTTTAGTTCGAATCAATCCTCAACAAATTTAACTGGTTTGTCTATTAACTACAGTCCATTTTTGACGAAGTTTGGTAAAAAAAAATATGTTCAACAGTTTGTTGGCACTCCTGGTGACATACAAAGAAACAAAGAAAACAGCGAACGCGGGAGAAAACACGATTTCATTGGTGGAGGTACAAATGGAAGGATTAAGCACATGATTAAACTTTCTGATCTATTTGAAAGGGCCATCAACACTAACGAACACGTCGAGTTGCTATTTTCTTTTGTTGTTTTTTTTTTACATTTTTTTTATTTAAGCCAAACACTGCGAACTCAAAGATCAACTCAAATGGTTCAATGCCCGTCGTATCACTGCCGTTTCTATAGAGACGAACAACATAAACAAAGAGTAAACATTATTAATCCTGACCCTATACTGTCTTCTGCGACTGTTACTGTTGGTGGTGCTACTTCAGTAGGGATGATGGGCCACCGATCTCAGATCTTCAATTTTTCAAGGAAAATAAATATGAACAGACAAAGTTATATATATAACTTGCAAAGTGTGAAATGTTTCTAACTTCTGTCAATTCTGAAACCAATAAAAAGAAAATACATTTCATCCTTTCTTGAATCCTGACATGCCCTACAAATCGTGTTACAATGTATGTAACTGTCCGAGAATCCAAGAAGGAGAAGAAAATAAGAAGAAGAAAAAGGAGGAGGAGGAGGGGAGGAGGAGGGGAGTAGGAGGAGGAGGAGGAGGAGGAAAGACTCCTGCGTCTGATTTACTCCCTTTTCATCACTTTCATTTTTATGCTTATTTTTTTTCCTTTAAAGGTGGGAGTTGTTTGTATGTGTGGCTGTGTGTGTGGGGTTTGTTTGCTTGTTTGTTTGCTTATTGTTGTCCGTTTGTTTGTTTCTTATCAGTTATCTACAGATTCTTCAGGGTTTTGTTTTTCCTTTCCATGCATAAAAGATGGAAACCGAAAGGAACCACCCCCTCTAGCTTTGGCTCGATCGAAGTTGTCAATGCCTCTTTCATTCTCCTCAAACAACATTTTACTTTTTTTTTCTCCGCCGTGGCATTCTAATTGAAGAGATTGGATCGTGAAGGAAATGAATGGTTTTCATTTGACATGAAAGATCCGTTGACCGCAAACAGCCTGTTTCAAATCGTCTTTTTGTTCCCATAATTTCTCTCTCTCTCTCTCTCTCTCTCTCTCTCTCTCTCTCCTCTCTCTCTCTCTCTCTCTCTCTCTCTCTCTCTCCTCTCTCTCCTTTTCAAAAGTGTCAAAAACCCTTTAATTTTTCTCTGTCATATTACCTGATGATAAACCCGTTATAAAACCAGTTTCAGAAGAACCAGAAGATACCATGTGGCAGACAGTTAAGGATAGCATCAAATTCATTATGTTTTGAAAGAATTGCTATAAGCAACGTGATCTGGCTTGTGATTTAATTTCGTGACATTTGACTCTTAGAGGAGTGACAGTTGTAAGCGTCTGTGTTATTTCATATGATAAACTTTTTTTGTATTTGATAGTTGTTCCTGATTCTTCAATTATCTGCTTGTGAAAATAATGATAATCGGGGAGAATTTGTTTGAGATTTAGCTCCCGATCTATATATTTTTATCCTGTAGACGTGTTGATGAACATGAATTACTATCCATAGTTTAGATACGCTAAAATGATAATATTATGCCCCCCGTCCCTTCCCCCTTCCCTCAATCCATATTTCCCTATCTCAAAAACCTTTCCCAAACTATAAAAATAAACAACGAAGGATAAAAGTTTCGAAATCCCCCCTCTCTCTCTCTCTCTCTCTCTCTCCTCTCCTCTCTCTCTCTCTCTCTCTCTCTCTCTCTCTCTCTCTCTCTCTCTCATTTCCGTCGATTGTTTCATTTACCTCCCCTTCTCCCATCTCAAATTGTAAATAGGCTCTGAAATATAAACAGTAACTGATTCGTATTCAAATTCTCTGTCTGTCTGTCTGTCGATATGTCTGTCTGTCTATCTGTCTGTCTGTCCGTCGGTTGTTTGGTCTCTCTTTCTCTCTCCTCTCTCTCCTCTCTCTCTCTCTCTCTCTCTCTCTCTTCTCTCTCTCTCTCTCTCTCTCTCTCAAAAGCCATGCATAGTTTTGCATTCAAATATCCCTTAAGCCTGGAGGTGGGTTCCAAAGTCGGAAGGGCTGTGTACAACACGACCAAGAACATCGACCAACGTCTCACATCCCCGTCCGGAGCTGCAAGCTAGCTTGACTTCACAGCGCGGACGGCATTAAACTCTGCAGGCGACGGCTTCCAATTACAAGCCCGGTTTCCAATTGTACTCAAGGGGGTGCCATGGGTGTCTGGCTCCACGTAGGAGACAGTGCACTGCAGTCAGACTCGTGTGCCGAAAACGTCCTGCGCGAATTGTCCCAACAGCCCGATTTATCCCAACTGTCTTTTGCTTGTGTGTTTTGGACATGTTCATATGCTGATGATGTATACGTGATTTGTCTTTGCAATCGATTCGTCGAAACCCTTTTCTTGAGATTTCTTTTTTTTTTTTAATCTTTATTACCTTTGTCACGACCGACCCCTGGAGGTCTGCCCTGACAGGATCGGTCTAGATGGGAGTGAAGGGAGTGACTGAACTCACACGCCCCGCAAGAGACCACACAAGAAAGATTACGATACAACACCCCATTTATTCACACCAACACACACATAGTCACAAATAAGCATTCCAACACACACAACATGCACAATCACAATCAAGCATTTCAACACACACGACATACACACAATTAAGCATTTCGACACACACGACATACCCATAGTCGCAAACAAGCATTTCAACGCACACAACATAACCATAATCATAAATAAGATTTCCAGCACACATTCCTTTCCGTGCTTCGTGTGGTTCCCCCACACCCCTGCCTCTCCAAAGTCCACTGTGAGCACCGAGTCGCATCAGGTGCCCAAACCGGTCGGTTCTTGAACGAAGTGTCTTTCACTGCCGACACCATTGACACACACACACACCCAAATTGCACGACACAGAGCGAACCACACTGGTGTCATGGGCTGTAGGAGTCCGAGGACCGTGGAGAACGCGTCCCGTGGACGAGGCGTTGTCGCTGAAGGTCCCGGACAGGGGTCAGATCCTCCAGCAAAGTCCACGTGCTCCTCAACCAGTGCGCGGGCCCCAACAGCGCAAGCTTCGGGTGAATCCCCCGGGAGGAGAGGACACGGAAGGAACTGAAGGAAAGAAGGAAGGGTACTGGAACCCCGCAGTCAGTACGGTCTGGCATATGCTGTTAAATCCTAACAGCCCCTCGCATGATGGGCGAGGGGAGGTTTGCTGAATAAATTAACAGCACCAGCTCAACACAGACCTGAGCATAACACAGTAAACAAACCAACTGAGGAATGTTCGCTAAAGTCTCCTCACACGAAACAGGTAAGAGATTACATCACAGGCTAAACACACGAATAGCAAATTATATCTTCATCCTTCCCTCACTCACGTTCAACATTTTCCTTTCTAGGAACTGAACTAATACAGCAACCATTGCTTTATTACTGCCACCACATTTGCAAATAATTCAATGGCACAATTATCCCCACATTTTATAGCAACATTTCAAAATGACACAATTCTCCAACCACGCATCCAAACGACTAATCATGCGTACGCACGCTCGCAAACATAAAACTCGT
>CM031605.1:34616636-34626636 GCA_018398815.1 Conus ventricosus
ATGAAAAGAAGTTTTCAATGAATTATGAATTATCTGAGAGAGAGAGAGAGAGGAGAGAGAGAGAGAGAGAGAGAGAGAGAGAGAGAGAGAGAGAGAGAGAGAGAGAGAGAGAGGGGGGGAGGGAGGGAGGGAGGAAAGGAGGAATTTGGTTTTGTTTATATGTGAGTGTATGTTGTGCGTGCGTCTATACGTTTTTTTTATGTGGGTATGTTTTGAGTGTGTGTGCATCACAGCTGTGTCTACAGTGCGCCACCGCCAATTCATTCATGTTAAGAAATTAGGATTGATCATACCAAAGTCGTGTCAGGACTAAAGTTACAAAACATATCCTGTCTGGTTGAATGTTCACACTCCTTGACGTTCTAGGCAAATATTTTACAACACATGATCAGCAGGCTGATGACATTGATGTCTCTTGGAATGTACGAACGGTCTTGTTTTTTTCTTCTATGGAAATTATTTGCAAATCAATGCATGTTTTAAAAATAACATGAAACACTAATCAGCAAACGAACAAACAAAGTAATAAAAATCCCCTGAAAGCACACAAACAAACACGAAAAACAAAAACAGATGTACGCCCAGAACAATCTTGAAATAATAGAGGTAAACGTCGGCAAACATCTGTGTGGGCATACGTCTTTGATGGGTGAAAATATCGTTAGGACGGACAGGGAGGGGCAGGGGAAGGGAGGGGAGGGGGTAGAGATTGATGAAAAAAGAGAGCTGCGAGAGGCTTTGGATGTGTCAGTTTGAAAGGAAATAACGTGACCAAGATTAGAACCACACCTTATTACAGATAAAAGCCGACAAAACACGCAACAAGACTATTCCTGTCTTCGCTCTTTTGGACCTTGTAATCGATATGTTGACTTCAGAACGCTAAATACAATCGTCTGTGACGATGTTGATTAACAGGAAGGATCTTTCAATTTCAAACTGTAACAGAATGCCTACTTCAAAGGCAGGCACCTTTTGGGATGTTGGAAATGTATCTGTCAACAACTTCAATAGGTTTATGTAGAGGTTACACAAAAACGAAGGAGAAATAAAACTTAATGCAACACACACACACACACACACACACACACACACACACACACACACACACACACACACCAGACGGAAAAATTATGAAGTCGCACAAGAGGCAAACAGGAAGATGGAAAAAGTCTCGATTTGAACACAACCAAACAAACACGCACGCGCGCGCTGGCGCCAGAGATATTTTGAAAGCATTTAACAGGAAAAGACAAAACATCAACATGTGAAAGCACTCTTTTTTATGTGCATGTCAGCTTCAAGCGGCAAGTCTGCCGAATTCTGTGGGGAACTATTTGGCCAGCCAGGGCTGTGACATTATGAAAGCATTCAGCTCTGTCACGCCCCATCACTTTTCCTTCTTTGTCGTCCTCCTCAATGTGTGTGAGTGAGTGAGTGAGTGAGTGAGTGAGTGAGTGAGTGAGTGTGTGTGTGTGTGTGTGTGTGTTGTGTGTGTGTGTGTGTGTGTGTGTGTGTGTGTGTGTGTGTGTGTGTGTGTGTGTGTGTGTGTGCGCGCGCGCGCACACACACACGCACGTGCACGCTTGTGTGTGTGATTGTGTGTATGTGTGCGTGCGTGCGTGCGTGCGCGCGCGCGCGCGCGCGTGTGTGTGTGTGTATGTGTGTGTGTGTGTGTGTGTGTGGTGTGTGTGTGTGTGTGTGTGTGTGTGTGTGTGTGTGTGTGTGTGTGTGTGTGTGTGTGTGTGTGTGTGTGTGTGTGTGCGCGTGCGCGCACGCTTGTTTGTGTGCTTTTGTGTATGTGTGCGTGCGTGCGTGTGTTTGTGTGTTTGTGTGTGTGTGTGTGTGTGTGTGTGTGTGTGTGTGTGTGTGTGTGTGTGTGTGTGTGTGTGTGTGTGCGTGCGCGCGTGCATGCGAACGGTATTCAATGTGGTCCGAAACAACACCTTAACAAAGTATTATCTGTATTATTGTTGCCATCTCGTCTTATGATCTTGCATGGGGGGGGGGGGGGGGGGGGGGAGGTGATGTGCTATTTGGTAAAATGTGTCAAACAAGGAAAGTGTACACAGTAATGGCCTTTCGGCTTTGCTTTCCTTGGTTTGACATGTTTACTTCTTGAGAAGGAAAGACAAAGGTATGCCCGAAGGTGCGAGTGGGAGCCACAGAAGTACAATCTTCAACTGTAAAACCTACCAGCCGGGAGCAATCCTGCACCACCTTTGGAAGTCTGCCCTGTGTTCACACAGGGTGAAGGCACCAAGGGACATCAAGGGACGTAATGTTATTGCTCACCAGCAGGAGACGCCATTGTGTCATGGCCACCGGACGTGACGTGACATAACAGAACCTACACAGGATCGACCTGATGGTTGCACCAGCCCATATTTCATGACTGCGGGGCCCATCGTCAAGCCACTACCATGTGCATCTCGCAGCCGGACAACGCTGTTCTGCTGACAGGTGAAGACAGCACAACTTCAGATGCGAACAAGCTTTTCGCCATGAGGTCTTATGAACCCTCTGAAGAGGATCCCGAGTTATAGTCTTTCACGCTGTCAGCAGGACTTTCCTGCTGTCTTTGGGTCTTTCCCCACCGTTACTGGGCCTTTCCATTTTGCCAAAAGGCAGACAAGAAAATTATTCACCCAAACGTGCGAGTGAAACCCACAAAAGTACTGAAGGGGAAAGGAAAAATGCATAAAGTGCAGTTTAGTTGAATTTGTCAAACAAGAAAAGGCGAAATAATTGTCAATATCCTTTTATCTTTGATTTCTTTTGTTTGATATGTTTTACTTCTTTGTTCTAGTCTGTCAAAACAAGCTAACCGCATCGCATCCTCCATGCCATCCCCTCCCCAAACAGGGATTTATGAAATTCTATTAAAAATGAATAATGGAACGATCCTCGCTAGTTTGTAGAATGTTACTAAGATAATCGTTGTAGAAAGGACTATTGGTGATATATAGAAAGTCACCGAGAAAGGAATTTCAGAAAGAACTGAAACTGACTTACGGAATATCAAGAAAGGAATTTAGGGAAGGACTAGGAACGACCTGCAGGATTTCCGTACGAAAAGAATTTCAGAATGGACAAGCATAAACTTGCAAAGTTTTATTTTAAAAAATAAATTGTTAGAAGGGACTAACTGTGACGTGCATTAATTTCGTTCAGGTAAGAATTTTAGAAAGGAATTACAGTGACTCGTAGATTTCTTTTTCTTTCTTTTTTCTTTGTTATTCAGACGAGAATTATAGAACACGTCAAAGAGTGACTTCTGGAATTCAACTGAATAGGAAAACGTTTAGAGAGAACCAACAAAGCCATACTGAATTTTTGTTAAGAAAAGAACGTTTTTGAAAGCACGTAAAATGACTGGTAAAGTTTTCCTCAGAAAAGGAATTTTAGAAAGAATGAACAATGACCTTCACAATTTCACTGAGAAAAGAAGTTTAGAAATCACCAACAGTAATGCTAAGAAAGAAACCACAGAGAACATCACCAGTGACCTACACAATGTTACCAGTGAGATGTAACATTTTACGATTATCACAAAGGACCAACGTGAGTTGCAAAATTTTGTCTTCACAGATAATCTGAGAGATTTGGCTTTTAGGGAAACGCAAAGAAAAGAACGACGGCAATACACATATAAATGAAATAGCAAGCAAATGATACACAATTAATAAAAGAAGAAATATTGAGTGACTGTAAACTACAGAGGATACTAACACCATGGTGGGGGGTGAAGAGAGAGCTGGGCCCTCTTGAAGAGATGGAACAGTAAGCATTTGGAGGGCAGATTTTCTGCAGTACTGTGGCTGGTAAATAGGGTGGCGAACAGCGCAGAATTGATATCTGCTACGTCGCAGGTGAGTCTTTGCACTATATCAAGTGACTTGGAATATTGATAAGACTGAGTCTGTGACGACAGTTCATAACAGCAGCAGCAGAGCTACGCTTCAAAGACGTTTTCTGTTTTACCCGCAAAAAAGGTATTGTTCCCTTCGCCCACCTACAGGCTAGTTTTTTTGTGTGTGTTTTTTTTTGTAAATAAACGAACAAACAAACAATAAGTAGATAATAGATATACAAATAAGTCAACAAATAACGAAAGATTTCTTGTTTTAGTATCATGCGGTTGTGGGATCTTCTGAAGAAATTCCACGGTGATATGTGTAGAACAGGCTTTAGAAGCAGATCCGAAAAAGAAAAAGAAATCGACATCAGACTGCTTCGGGGAGAAGCGACTTTTACTGAATCCAATCTGTTGGAGACAGTTGACCCTTACATGAACCATTGAACACAGCTGGCGATAACAGTAGTTTTTACAGCGTTTGAATCCATCTTCTGCAGTAACATGCAGAGAGTTCAAGCTCTAGAATACTTGCACAGCTGTTGATCGACGAGGAACAGACATGATTTAGCTGTGACATAAAAACGCTTGTCTTCCACAGGATCAACCCTGGAGATTAAATCAAAGCTGTGCTTGTTTGGTGTGCAGAAGAAGAAGAAGAAGAAGAAGAAGAAGAAGAAGAAGAAGAAGAAGAAGAAGAAGAAGAAGAAGAAGAAGAACAAGAAGAAGAAGAAGAAGAAGAAGAAGACGAAGAACAAGAAGAAGAACAAGAACAAGAAGAACAAGAAGAAGAACAAGAAGAACAAGAAGAACAAGAAGAAGAAGAAGAAGAAGAAGAACAAGAAGAAGAACAAGAAGAACAAGAAGAAGAAGAAGAAGAAGAAGAAGAAGAAGAAGAAGAAGAAGAGAAGAGAGAGAGGAAGAAGAAGGAAGAAGAAGAAGAAGAAGAAGAAGAAGAAGAAGAAGAAGAACAACAACAACAACAACAACAACAACAAGAACAAGAAGAAGAAAGAAGAAGAAAAATAAGAAGACAGAAGACGAGGAAGGAGACAGAAGACGAGGAAGAGAAAGAAGGTAGAGGACAAGAAGGAGGAGGACGAGGACGAGAACGAGGAGAAGGTGGATAAGAACAAGGTCAAGAACAAGAACAAAACAATTATGATAGGGACGACAACGAAGAAAAAGAAGAAATAAGGAGAAAAAATGGGAAGGACACTAAAAGATAATTGAGAAAGGTGCTTGGCTGAAACAACTGAGAGAGAGAGAGAGAGAGAGAGAGAGAGAGAGAAGAGAGAGAGAGAGAGAGAGAGTGGAGAGAGAGAGAGAGAGAGAGAGAGAGAGAGAGAGAGAGAGAGAGAGAGAGAGAGAGAGAAACTTGACAGGTTTATTGACAATAGTCTAATTGACCTTCAAACCAAGGGGACAAGTGACAGTGTTCTTGTAAATGGCACGCACAAATGCGACTCGCACATAAGAAAGAAACTGATCAATAAATACATTGCACTACAGCATTCTAGCTGCAGTCAAAATAATCTAGCTTAATGGCTTAATGCATTACAGACGAAACATAGGTCAATACTAAATCAAAGCAAAACATTCATTAAGAACCATCCGACGGTAATCAAGAGGTCGTCACTATTATGACGGCAGAGAGAGAGAGAGAGAGAGAGAGAGAGAGAGAGGTGGGATTTATAGGTCTCGCATGCTATGTGGTCTAAGTGTAAAAAGGTGTATCCTTTTCTTCCTGATCGCCCTGCAGTAAAATGTACAGTTTCGTTTGAAATGCAGAATACGTGCCACAGCCTCAACATGATCTCCACCAGATCTCAAGCCACCGACCTCAGAAAGCCTTTGGCTATGTCTGTCACATAGGTTTGGCTATGTCTGTCACATAGGTTTGGCTATGTCTGTCACATAGATCTGTTGGCCAAAGTTATTAGCAGCTCTGACAACAACCTTAGCCTCTGTCGTTGCATCGAGTTTTCTTAGGCAACCAACAGTCTTGGGGACTTTTCCAACAAAGACTATTCGAGAAGAAGAAGAAGAAGAAGAAGAAGAAGAAGAAGAAGAAGAAGAAGAAGAAGAAGAGGAAGAAGAGGAAGGAGGAGAGGAGGAGGAGGAGGAGGAGGAGGAGGAGGAGGAGGAGGAGAAGATGATGAACAACAACAACGACAACAACAAGATGAAGAGGACGAGGAAGAAGAACAAGAACAATAACACGAAGAACAAGAACAACAAGAAGAATAAGAGGAAGAAGAAAGAAAGAAAAAAGAAAGAAAGAAAGAGAGAAAGAATGAAAGAAACCATGAGCGTATATTCTTTGAAACGTAACGTGTGAGGAAAAACGTTTGTCCCTAACATGATTCTGTGGATCATTCACTAAAAAAAAAAAACATAAGCTACAGACGGGAGGGGTGGAGGTGGGAGTTGGTACCGTGTGTATTTTACGGCAAGGAAAGTAGGAAAAAATTTTACCCAGAAAAAAAATCTGTTGCGACGATGTTGCCAAACAATTACACTACACAACAATATCACAGAACCTAGAAGCTGCCATAAACAATAGTCTGTGTGGACAGGAGCGGTAACTCCCCGTGTTTAGGTACTTCGCTACCTGGATGAACATTAGATCATCTATTCTGACTTTGATAACAATATAGGTTCCTGGATTCTGCATTCGACGTTAGAAAAGTAGTTAGAATCAAAAAGTTACTTTGTAACTATGTGTATCTCTCTCTCTCTCTCTCTCTCCTCTCTCTCTCTCTCTCTCTCTCTCTCTCTCTCTCTCTCCTCTCTCTCTCTCTCTCTCTCTCTCTCTTCCGCATCTCCCCCCTTCCTCCCCCCCCCCTCTCTGTGCGCGCGCGCGCGCGTGTGCTTGTGTGTGCGTGCGTGTGTGTGCGCGTGTGTGTGTGCACGAGCGTGCGTGTGCACGTGTGTGTGCGTGCGTGCGTGCGTGTGTAAGAGTGAATGCATGTATGAGATCTCTTCATATTTTCCTCAGACGCATCTGATTTTCGAATATGACTGAAATTGGCAGCTTAGATTCCGTTTTTTATAAATACTTATACACATCTTTGCAATAATCACAACATGGTTTATTTTCAGTAGTATATGTTTGTCAATATTTTCTTGTCTAAGAATTCCAAATAGCACAGTTTCTTCAGAAAACACAATTCTTGTGTTGTATACAGCTAATATGTATTGACTGACAAATTTCCAAAACGAATTAACCTTATGACAGTGGAAAAAGAAATGTTCAATGTAATCAATTTCATCGTTGCAATATGAACAGTTTCGATTATCCCTGACTTTCATTTTGCATAGCATTATGTTAGTCGGGTATATATTTTGTAAAATTTTCCATTGTAAAACTCTCAGTCTGGTTTCTTTTGTGCACAAGCGGGGTATCTTCCATACATTTTCATTTAACTCCAGTCCATATTTATTAGACCAAAAACGGGCTGCACATGGTTCTGTATAAATTAGGAAACACAAAGTTGCACGGAAATCCTTGCAAGATGTATGCTTTTTGTTACAAAAAAGAGGTGGTTCTGAAAAATCTATATCATATCTATCTTGTTCACTAACCCTAGTATTAAAAGTATGTATGGCCGCTGACACTACATTATACTCTAAGATCCTTGCAGGGGAGGCTCCTGTCTTGTTAACCACGTCCTGGTATGAAAGCATCCCATTTGGACCATACATGTCACTAACATTTAGTATTTTGCCCTTTATCCAGTCAGGGAAGAAAAGGACATTTCCTCGATATTTTATGTATTGGTTATTCCACAGTAAAGAGGGAAAGGGTGAGACATCTTTATGTTTATTAAGATCTAGCCATGTTTTCAGAGTAATTTTCCAAAAGTGTGAATGTATCTTATCTAAACCTTTGAAAAGTGCGCTTTTAGTATTTGCATAAAAACACATGACATTCTCACCAAAGGGTAGAAATATTTTTCTCGGAATTATAGTCCATCTTTCATTGTTTGTGGCCTTACAAATTTTTACAACCCATGACAGGAGAAAAGCAGATTGCATCTGTCTTAAATTTATCATTTTCAATCCTCCTTTTTCATATTCACTGCACATTATGCTTCTTTTAACTTTTTCAAATGCCTTTCGATTACAATGTTTTTTACGCCAGAGAAATCTAAAAAGCATGCGATTTATATCTGATAAGATCTTGTCCGGAATCACAAATGTTTGCATAACATAGACCATTTGTGAAATAAGAAATGTTTTAATAATATGTATTTTACCCATTACACTAAGATCTCTTTTTTCCCAGGAGTGAATAATTCTCTGAATAGTTTCTATTCTTTGCAACCAATTATCCTCAACTAAAGATGCCGATTTATCATTCTCATAATAAATACCCAGAATCTTTAGTTTATTTTTCCACGTAAAGCCATAAAAGCTGTCTGCACTATGTTTATACATACACGTGTTTGTGCATTTTGAGTGTGTGCGGGTGTGTGTGTGTGTGTGTAAAACAAAATGAAAAACTAAAAATAATTAAGTCCTCTGTTTCGTTTATGTTGGTTCCGTTTCCGTATAATGTAACACATTATCAGAGTGAGTGTGCCAGTACACCACACATTAGTACATTAACAAACCCAGACACTTTGTATCAATTGCCAAAACACTAAAATCAGCAAAAATATGTCCATTTGTAAGAGAACATACAGACTATGCATGGTGTGTAAGAGATTGGTTGTGAAAGAAAAGAAAAAAAAAAAAGAGAAAAAAAAAATCAAAAAAAAAAACGTAGTAGTGGAAATTGGTTTGTTTTTTTTTTCCGTTTTTTGTTTTTTTTGGCAGATGAAGAGGACAGTGTGAAGCACCAAAAAATGAAGAGGTGGATTTTGGCCTTAGGGAAAAAAAAAAAAAAAAAAAAAAAAGAAAAATCACCACCTTAGGTGCTCCATTGATCCGAGAACTGATGCCACACAAAAAACAAAAAAAAACAAAAAAAAAAAAAGTTACTTTGAGAGTATTTCGACAGGGTCGCCCTGTCTTCTTCAGCTTACTGTTGCTGTTGTGGCAGCGAGGCCTGGTGGGGCGACTGTTGTGTGGGGGTGAACAGTTGTTAGGATCTGATTGTACATGGGGGGGGGGGGGGGAGTTTAAAGCCTTGATCTCTGTTCAGGCTGGGGCGTCTGGTCTTGATCTCGATGGCTTCTTTAACTTTTCTTTTTGTGAGGAAGGGCTCTGTAGATACGATCTTGGTTGCTTGGGGGCTGAAACTGTGGCCTGTGGCTTGTAGGTGTTCGTGTATGACAGAAGTAGATCGGTTTTGGTGTTCCTGTAGACGGGTGGTGACTGGTCTTGCTGTCTCGCCAATGTAGGTATTGGCACATTCTTGACAACCTACCTGATACACTACACCACACTGCTTGAGGGGGTCCGTTTTGTCTTTGACATGGGTCAGTTGCTGGCGTAGGGAGTTGGTGGTTTGAGGAACACTTTGCATCCATGTTGTTGGAAGGTCCTGGCAAGACGCTCTGAGACTCCTTTTATGTAAGGGATCCCCACTTTCCCACTATCTGTAGAAGAAGGGTATGGAGCTCGAGGGTTGTCCCACATCCATGCAGGGTATCCATTAGCGGAAAGGACAGTCTTGATGTGTTCTTCTTCTTTCAGCTCTTCCTCCTTAGTGGAACACAGTACAGAGGCTCTGTGCCTGAGGGTGTTGACAACAGATCTCTTGTGTTGGAGGGGGTGGTTGGAGTGAAAGTTCAGATATTGGTCAGTGTGAGTGGGGTTCCTATAGACACTGGTCTCCACCCTGTCGTCATGGGTTCGGGTGATGAGAGTGTTCAGGAACGGGATCTTCCCTTCTGCTTCCTTCTATTCTGACTTTGGTCTTCAACCACGGTCGGCCTGCGCATTACAAATGAACGTGTTCACCTGTAGGCTCGAGTTTCTAATCTTTCGTCTGCAAGTCTTACTCCCCTAAGTTTATGAACCTCCCCCGCCCCAACTATTTGTCATTCAGACTAAGACACCATAGTCTGGCAATTTCGTGTCAACGATGATCAGGGACTCCAAAAAAAGCAAACAAACAAGCAAACAAAAAACCTGTGTCATGAACGACATTAATTTCAAGGGTGACCAATTCCACTATCTCTTCAAACGCTC
>CM031605.1:34629136-34634136 GCA_018398815.1 Conus ventricosus
CTGTCCGATATCAATATATCTGCTCCCTCCCCGGCTTCTCACTCTCTACGAAATCATTACTTCTGCTCCTATAAACGACCTGGAGTTAAACGATATATGGACAGATTTCAACCCAGGCTATCTCCAAAGCTTACACAGAGGCGAAATAATCGAATTCGGCAAGTCTGTTTCTTTCTGATATCAGACACCACAGCTTCTTTTGTTGAAGATGCAGATCTTGAATGTGGTTATAGGACGGTCCATTCCTTGATATTACTTGAAAATTTGGTGAAGCATTTAAATACCTTTTTTTCTGGGATTTCAATACATCACTGTTATTTAAGATGAAATTTATTATGAAATTAAAAGGGTGACACCGACTTTTTTTAGATACTGCCTCGCGTCTTACAAGGAGACCCCCTCGCGCAGTATCTGTTCGTGATAGCTCTTGAATATGCTATGCGATAGGCAACAACAGACGAGTTAAGCACCGGCTTCACGCTCCAAAAAGCCAAGTAGTAGGTGACATGTAGCCACTGTGATCGCTGACAATGATTTTGCGGACGGCATTGCTTTACTGTCAAACATCCTACCAGGGGCAAACCCAGCTTTTGTTTTGTTTAGAGATAACCTTGGAAATGCGCCCTGAAATCCCCCCTCTCCTAGAAGTTGATATATTGTGGCCCATCTTTGGCCACATTAATATGTAAAATAGTAAATTATATTCCAACAGTCAGTCTTAGTCCCTGAGCCAAGAGGTGAAACCCTCCCCCCTAGTGGGGAATTTTGCAGACAGTGATTTTTGTGTAGCTGGGGACATGCCATTTTGATTTCTGCTTGTTTGCCAGCTGGACTCTGCTGGGTGTGGCTGCAGCAGTTGGTCAAAGTTACCAGTCAAACAAAAACACCGCTCAGACCATCATATCAACAAGTTCATTTTCTCATCGTATTGGCCAATGGTGGCAGTACAATTATGTGCTGCAGGCTTCACGAGTGTCCCTGTATTCTGAAAACACTTTATACTCTTCCAGATTGGACGATCTCGTATCTGTGGCCTGTTGTTTTCCGATCCGCGCTGTCATTTTACGCAAAATGTGAAGGTTTCAACTTCCATACAAGAAAAGTAACAATCACAAGTACTGTGTTTTGTGTATTTAATGTAAGAACAAAGTACCAAGATCATTTACAGCAACGTTCAAGATTCTAGAGCAATTTAGTAGATGATGATGACAGATATGCTACCCCTACCCCCTAAATGAAAAAAAAAACAAAACGGCACAAACTACCCATGTAGTTTTGAATTACTAGCAAAGTACTTTTTATTTCTTAGCTGGTTATTCCTATGAAAAGATCCCTCTGAAATGGTATTAGGCTTCATATCCACAGTTCAGCATGGTTGTAGCATTGAGGTTCCTGTATATTGCATCATTTAACTGTCTTTGAGGTGTTCACTTCTTCATTTCCTTTCGAATTCTCACTGTTCCGCTGTGGGAATTTTCTAAAACAGAATACAATGTATGATTGTTTTGAAAAAAATGAACATGTTTCAACTAAATAATTATTATCTCTAAGCCTTAGATTAGGGATAAAAAGTATAACGAAACACAGCTCTTTTGGCAGACACACTCCTATAGTGCCTTTCATAACAGAATCAGAACAGCTTTTCTTTATAGCATGTCTGAGAAGAAAGTCATCTCAAGCATCAAATCATTCTTATCAAAGAGAAAGGTGCTAAATGAAACATTGATAAAAATGGTACTCTTTGTGAACTTTCAGCACCTTTTTGACAAGATAAAAAGGTCTTGAAAAACAGCAGCTGTAACCGTGAATGACCAACAAGAGTAATTTGCTGTCAGTCGTTCATTATTGGCAGAAAACAGAGGATGTGCTCTAGCTGCTACTCATTGTCAATGAACACAAAGTCAGTGTCAAAGTCAGTCAAGCTGAACGAATCTGGTGCATCATCAACTTCTGGGGCAGGCGGAGTCTCCCCTAGGACATCCACAAGCTCTGCAGGCATGAGAAGGCCATGTGTCCATGTCACTTCAAGTCCTTCAGATGTCTTTTGCCATCCATGACCCTCTGGTGATGGGATGTGTGGCTTTGGCTCCTGAGAATGGTTCCATATGTGTGTCTGGTAGTTCACTCTCTCAATGTGCATGAGCAGAGAATCTCTGCATGGTGGCAACAGACCCATGTCCATACCATCGTAACAGGTCAGCAGTTCTTCACTGGTGTTGAATCGCTCTAGAAATTTCTCATATCGAAGCTTGTTGATGTCTTTGGCGCATGAACCCCGACCTCTGTACAAGGCACAGGTGAACTCTTCAAGTTCATTCATAACGGTTGGGTGAATTTGGGCCATGACACCAAGCTGAGCAAATGTTCTGATATACTCAGGATGCTGTTTGAGGGTCTTGATTGGGGCAATTTTCCCTTTCCTGACAAACGCACTCGTCGTGTCGCATCCGCTGAATGCATGGACAGCAGGTAACACGGAACAGATCTCTTTGCCCACAGTCAGCGCAACGTTCTTGATGTCATTGAGTCTCCGCTTATTTGAGACTCATGTATCAAAGAGAATCTTCTGAGGGATGCTTTCAGCGTACTTGAGAAGAAGGATGAAGACATATGTGTCTGGAGATCTCACAGTGATCGTTGAATCTTCAGAAGAGTTGTCCGCAATATGGAGACAGTGTAGAACTATTTTGGTGTCTGCTTCTTCCTGTGTAGAGGACAGTTCTTCAATGTGCTAAGACAGTGTTTTCTGGCCGTCAGGTGTCGTCAAGCTTGTGCATTTGTCTCCACAGACAAACAGAACTGTTCTGACCTGAAGTTTGCTGGCATACTTGTCTGGCTTCCATTCTTCAAGAAGGAAGCTAGTGAAGTTCACTTTGTTTTGGTCATTTGACAAAAACTTCTTCCAGTCTCTTGGAACCTTTGTAGAGCTTCCTTTGATCAGATGCACTGATGATGACGGCCCTCGCCTCTCCCTTTCCGATGCCTTGATAGAATCTGGGAGATAGGAATCTGTTACAAAGTCAGCTCTGGGCTCCTTTGGAAGCTGGTCAAAAAGACTTTCTGCAAGTTCTCCAAATGAGGATGGAAGGGCTGTCTGAGCTTGGAACAAAGCATTTCCGTCAATGACATAGGTGTTGGTGATACGACTTGGCTTTTCTGCAGATGGGACATCTCCTTCAAGAAAGTGTAGCAGCTTTGAAAGTTGAGGATTGCAGCAATGGCGTTGCAGGTGTCGTCTTCACTGTCTGTGATCTGGGAAGGCCTCAGGTCCTTATGAGAACTGTTGTCTTGGTTGTCCATGCCTGCCCGGTGAAGTGCTGCTTGGTGATAGGTGGCTCTTGCATGACGTGTAATGCACCATCTGTAGTAGGCTGCCCTGTTCCTGCTGAATCCCACAATACCACCAAATGACTTTGCATGACGATTGATTGTCTGTTCGATGGTGATGTCAACAGCCGTTCTTGATGATGGGACATCCGACCTGTTCACGGTGAATCCATTGTTCCGCAACAGATCCTCAGCCCCAGGGTAATGTGGTTGGCAAATTCAGAATGGTGAGGAGATACAAGGCTGTGTACCTGGAATAGTTCTGATGATCATAGCTGAAGAACAGTGTGCACATCTTCTGAAGACTTTCAAGATGGAGATCCAGGTTGTTCTCTTTTGTTGCTTTCTGTAGCTGAAGCATCAACCACACTCTGTCTGTGTACTTCATCCAGAACTGGGGAGTTTTTCCCATTTCACCATTTCGAACTTTCTCTTTGAAGTCTGAGAAGAGAGAGAACATCTTCTTACAGCTGTCATTTTGGAGTACCATCAAGATGTTTTCATTGCAGGGGTTTGGGGCCAGTTTCATCAGTAGAGCTTTTGCTTCTTCATCCAAACAGTCGCCATGTTCAGCCTCAAACCTCCAAAGCAGAAGACGCTCGAGTGTTTCCAGCATCACCTTGTGCACTCGCAACGCCCTGTTGTAGTGTTTGCCGTCCATCACTTTTTGAATGGACCCACTGGCACAAACTCCAGACTCGACCAAGATCTCTTCAAAGCCACTGCCTCGCAGACTCTTTCCCAGAGCGCACATGTAAGCGCAGATGGCGTGAAATACGCCTAACCTTACAATCACATCGCCAAATTCTCTTTCGTTCTGCCAGATGATTGCATAGGCCTTTTTTGCAGCTGCGAGATCAAAGGTCAGAATAGTATACTGCTGGCCAACTTCTTCCGATACTTTCTTGGACAACCTGAGAATATGCAGCACTGTAGCATTGTCAGTTATGGGTGCAAAGACAGGAGCCATGTACTCTACTGTCGACTGTTGATTGTTGTCGTCCTTGTCACTGGTCGTCAGAGACACCCATCCTGCCCAAGGTGGCACAGTCTGTGGTCCTTCCTTCTCGAGTGCTCTTAGGCAAATCCACAGCATGTCTGACTGCTGAGCTGTTGCTAGCCGTTGTAGGGAGAGTGACTAATTTGTTATCTAGGCAGCGATTACCCAACCTGATATTTGTTGATCAGTTCTGGGCGCAAAATTCTTGCTGGTAACTTACTTTGACCATTCACCAAATGTGGCACCCAATTCAACAATAATTTTCACCTTCTGATTGTAGGGTGGAAGTGAGGTATCCAATAAACTCTACAATGAATTCCTTGTGGTCAAAATAATTGGTCTAACGTCCTCTATCATCTGTCTAGATGGCTTAGGTTAAACGTTGTAATAGTTTTGCCACGAATGACCTTGAAAATGACCTTTGGCCTTTAAAATTACCCTCAAACAGAAAATAAGCACCAGGAATAGATTTCTCACACCCAATAACATGGGATGGAAGGTAATGGTCACATGTCTAGAGCTAATAGAAGCTGAGACAAGATGTTCTCTATATCTCGTGGCGGCCATTTAAAAAGCGGGGGGTACCCAACTTTGAAAATTCACCACACCTACACCCAGCAACGGATCGTTGGCAAACAACCTGATTTCAGTAGCTTAGATGTTAAGCTTTCCA
>CM031605.1:34636636-34641636 GCA_018398815.1 Conus ventricosus
GAGAGAGTGAAGGGGGTGGAGGGTAGGGTGAGATGAACGGGGGATCTAGGAGTGTCCTTGTTTGTGTGGTTTGTGTTTGAGGGCAGATGTACGGATGTGCAGGCCTTCTTTGGTATTTTAAAGCGCTTTGGGGTTTTGGAAAGTGCTGTTAAAAATGCCTTGTTGTTGTTGTTGTTGTTGTTGTTGTTGTTGTTGTTCTTCTTCTTCTTCTTCTTCTTCTTCCTTCTTCTTCTTCTTCTTCTTCTTCTTCTCTTCTTCTTCTTCTTCTTCGTTGTATTGTTGTTATCAATATTGTTGTTGTCGTTGTTTGCGTCATCGTCGTCGTCGTCTTCGTAGTCGTCGTCGTCGTCGTCGTTGTCGTTGCTTTCGTTGTTTTTCTTGTTGTTTTTGTTGTCGCAACGATGATGATAAGAATGATATATTTTTATTATTATCATTATCATCATTAATATATTTGTTATCATTATTATTATTATTATTATTTTTATTATTATTATTATTTTTATTATTATTATTATTATTATTATTATTATTATTATTATTATTATCATTGTTATTATTACTATCATTGTTATTATTAGTACATCATTATTGTTATTGTTGTTGTTGTTATAATTGTTATCATAATGTTCATTATTATCATGTTTGTGTTTATCATTATTATGTTTATGTTTGTCATCATTATTATTATACTTATTATTATTGTGTTTATCACTATTATTATTGTTATGTTCATTTTTATCGTTGTAATGTTTGTTGTTGTCGTCGTCGTCATCATCATCATCATCATCATCATCATCATCATCATCATCATCATCATCATCATCATCATCATGTTTATCATTGCTATTCTGATCCCTGTATGTAGTTAACTCTTATTGGAATCTTCATAGATAAGTTCTTACTCACGCTGGCTCTTTGACTTATAACAGATTTTTGTCAGTAGAAAAGATGGCCAGGGAGATGAAGGGAAGGAGGGATGGAAGTGATGGGCTGTGTATGCTGGATCACAACAAACACCATGTAACATCACCATAACGACTCTGCAGCAGTGCGGTGTCTTCTCCGACGGGTTGCCTTATGACAACTCGTGGTCGACAGTTCCCGTAGATCACTAGAGCTAACACACACACACACACACACACACACACACACACACACACACACACACACACACACACACACACACACACACATACACACACACACACACGTACACGCACGCGCGCACACACACACACACACACACACACACACACACACACACACACACACACACACACACACACACACACACACACATTTGGAGGAGGAGGAGGAGGAGGAGGAGGAGAGGAGGAGGAAGAGGAGGAGGAGGAGGAGGAGGAGAGAGCGAGAGAGAGAGAGGAAGGGGGGGAGAGAGAGAGAGACAGACAGACAGACAGACAGACAGACAGAGAGTGAGTGATTGAGAGAAGGAGGAGTGACAGACAGACATACATACAGACAGACAGAGACACAGACAGACAGAGAGATCTAGACATCACACTCTGTGAATCGTTGCAGACAGAACCAAAACAAACCATCCACTTTCACTTCAGACTTGGTTGGCGGTCTGTTCAGCATCCCGTCTACCAGCAAGACAGTAATCCCACGTCTGGACTGACAGCTGGGGCTCAAACCGAATTCACCTATGATTGTGTGTGAGTGAGTGAGTGAGTGAGTGTGTGTGTGTGTGTGTGTGTGTGTGTGTGTGTGTGTGTGTGTGCGTGCGTGCGTGCGTGCGTGCGCGTGCGTGCGTGCGTGCGTGCGTGCGTGTGTGTGTGTGTGTGTGTGTGTGCGTGTGTGTGTGTGTGTGTGTGTGTGTGTGTGTGTGTGTGTGTGTGTGTGTGTGTGTGTGTGTGTGTGTGTGTGTGTGAGTAAGCGTGCGTGCGTGCGTGCGTGCGTGTGTGTGTGTGTGTGTGTGTGCGTGCGTGCGTGTGTGTGTGTGTGTGCGTCTGTGTGTGTGTGTGTGTGTGTGTGCGTGTGTGTGTGTGTGTGTGTGTGTGGTGTGTGTGTGTGTGTGTGTGTGTGTGTGTGTGTGTGGTGTGTGTGTGTAAAAATACCCCGTCTTTACCCTCCTAATCGCATCTCTAATCTGCAGTCTGGGTTTAATTGAAGGTAGATTGTTTTTTTTACCAATACCAGAATTTTTAATGTGTGCTTTTAGGTAAGCAAATGAATAAAAACTACATTACCGGACAGCAAAACGACTGGTATGAACAAATAATGTAGAAAAGATGCATTTCGAAAATGAGTTCTTCTATAGACTAAAAACAGACAAATTGCAGTCTGCAGACGGCATCAGTGTGGAAACGCTTTGCTTCTGTGTCATTCATTTTATTCATTCATTTCGTTTGGCGGCCTGGGAACGTGATGTTCATTCTGCAAACGCTGGGTTTCATTGAGTGAGGCGGATTTGCCAGGTCGTTAGTGATGAGGTTGACTTGATATCTTCTGTTTTGTGTTGCCTTTTGTTTCCTTGTGTTCTGTTGTCTTGTTTTGGATTGACTTCCACAGGGCTTCAGTGTTCTGTTGTATTGTGTTGGATTGACTTCCACAGGGCTTCAGTGTTCTGTTGTATTGTGTTGGATTGACTTCCACAGGGCTTCAGTGTTCTGTTGTCATGTGTTGGATTGACTTCCACAGGGCTTCAGTGTTCTGTTGTATTTGTTGGATTGACTTCCACAGGGCTTCAGTGTTCTGTTGTATTGTGTTGGATTGACTTCTACAGGGCTTCAGTGTTCTGTTGTATTGTGTTGGATTGACTTCCACAGGGCTTGAGTGTCCTGTTGTATTGTGTTGTATTGACTTCCACGGGCTTCAGAGCCGGAAGGCTAAGAAATGAGCAACCTATTATGATATAAACACATAAAACAATTCTGACTTACGTGTTAAAAAAACAACAAACAAACAAACCCAGCAACAACACGCGTTTGAAGAACATATACTATAACTTTTGCACTTTCCACGCGTTGGCTGTTCTTTATTTATATATATATATATATATATATATATATATATATATATATATATATATATATATATATATATATATATATATATATATATATATATATATATATATATACATAATAGCGTTATGTGCATTTGATTCTATAAACAGACCATTATTGATAATAATAATAATAATAATAATAATAATAATAATAATAATAATAATAATAATAATAATAATTACAATAACAACAATAAAGTAATAATAGTGATAATAATGATAATGAACATATCCCTATAAAGCTCCATACCTTTGATAACAATTTTATTCATGGAAGATTGTTAAACGATTCACGTATATTGATCTGATCACATCTGAGCGAGTGCTGAAATCTTCAGATAAATAAACGCACGAGATTTCTTTTAATTGCGAATGTGAGCAATTGAACAGATAAGAAAACTCATCAGCAAGGTCATTAGCATCGCAGAGTAGACAAATCTTTCCAAAGAGGTCCCGGGTCGTCCTTGATTCATGAATCTGTGATTTGGGATGACAGTCTTCAAAATAACGTGTCGCCACTTTGGATTACCACAAGGACAAAACCAGTGTGACCAGAGTACGTTCGTGGTCAGACACAATCCCAGGAATCCACCTCTGTCACAATGGCTGAAGATGAACATGCCAGTTCTTCACACCAGCAACAGGATGTGGAAGGCTGGTCCCAAACCTCCCATCGTTGGGGAAAGGAACTGCAAGAACATCAAGGCATGCTGATGCCATCAAAGCTGCCCAAAACTACTGAGACTGTGGGGGACGGGGAGGAAGAAGAAGTTGGGGGGGGGGGGGAACAAAGGCTGTTACAAGTGTGTGGGTTGTGCAACAGTCACCTCAAAGAAACGACAACTTTTGAGAGCGTGTGTGACTGGGGAATCATTCCAGATCGAGACAGCGTCCCTGGAGCTGCTCCAATATTGTGTAGCTGGTGGCGTGGAATTGGAGTAGAGGGAGTTGGGTCGGGGGGGGGGGGGGGGGGGGGGGGGGGGGTTGGCGCAGAAATGTCTGTTCGGAAGAGGCTCTACAACCACAGGTACAACATTCGGTGTACAGCTGAAAACGAGAACAAACTCCCCCTGGTTGCAAGACACTTCCGACAGCCAGATCACAGTCTACAAGACATGAGGTGCACTGTTATAGAACAGGTCCACTCAGAAAATCCAGAGATCAGGAGGGGGAGGGAGAGGTTCTGGAGGTGGAAGCTACGCACCAACTACCCCAATGGTCTGAATGTTTTTGACTTATCCCTTTGGGGTGGTTGGTGATGGTTGCCTCTTCTGGTATCTGTCCCTCGTCTTCCTGTGTCAGTAGTGGCCCTCTTGAATACCTGGAGGACTTGGAGGAAAGACAGTTCTTTGACTCAGAGTCGAAAAGCACCCACCTGACCATTCTCTCCCTCTCTCTCCCCCTCCCTCCTTCTCTCCCTCTCTCTCTACCTCCCCCTTCGCTCTCCCTCTCTCCATCCCTCCCTCCTTCCCTCCCTCTCTCTCCCTCCCTTTTTTCTCTCCTTTCCCTCCCCCCCCCCCCCCCTCCCTCCCTCCCTCTCTCCTCTTTCACACTCTCCATCTTTCTCTCCCTCCATCCCAAACTCTACCTCTCTCCCCTCTTCAACCCAACACCAACCTCCTTTCCTCCCTCCCTCTCGTGTACCATGACATGTTTTTCATTCTCCTTTCTTTTATCTGTGCCGTAACGTTTTTTTTTTTTAAATCTGTGTCTTTGTGCCATGACTTTTTTCATTGTACTTTCTTTTATCTGTGACGTTGTGCCGTGACGTTTTTTTTTCCAGCCTTCTTTTATCCGTGACGTTGTGCCGTGACGGTTTTTTTTTTTCCACTATTGACAAATAAAATATGGCTGCTGAAGAAGGAGCATCAGAGCTCCGAAAGCTCCGCAAGATTGGTGTTTACATGTTTTATTTAGATCATAAGTCTGAAATTATAATGTTCTGTTGTTTTTTTTCTTTTAG
>CM031605.1:34656636-34659136 GCA_018398815.1 Conus ventricosus
TTAAAGACGGTATCCGATTTAATGTGTGATATGTAATATTCTATTAATTAGACTAAGAAAATGAGCAATATTTTCTACCTTTGAAATGTTAATCGGGCTAATGCTCCTGTAATGTTCATCCAGCCTACCAGTTTTCTGCTGAGCATGGAAATGACGGCAAAGCTTCAATCTGAGTTCGTATTCGTGAGCATTGGTTGCCATGTGTACGAGGCAGATGACCAAAGCCAAATGTGTTTCTTGGTCAAGGTCATCAGAGAGTGAATGTTATTTTGATTTCATCTTGTCCAGTCATTACCAGGACCCTGATAGTGCCACACCAAGCGACTGGAGTTCAAATCTGAGCGAACAAAGCCCGCAAAGAAGCTTATACCAAGTGAAGTTGATCGTCTTGGTGCATTATAAGGCAAAAAGATATCCTTTCTTGTCCTGGAGAAAACATGTTCTCATTTTGCTTTTTTAATGAAATAGAGCCGTAACAAATGAAAAGAAGCTACGTTTTCAATTTCGTGCTTTTTCCTGAGACAGTTGATGTTAAAACCTGGCTCTAAAGCCTTCCACTCCTCTCAAAGAATAATGCGAACGTCAAATGCCATCCACGTAGCAGCATATTACTTTGACCGACAGGCCAGCCTTTAAAGCAAAAAGGAGCTCGTTAAGAGGTTCCTGCCTTTGAAATAAAAGGAAGAATGCAAACATCAAAGGCCCTCGCCGATATGAAAATTGTTTTAACAGACAGACAGGCCTTTAAAGGGAAGTAGGTTGGAGAAGAAGAAAAAAAAACGTCCAGTGAGCGCTTTGCTTCCCTTGAAGCTCCTTCAGAGTGGAAGTCAGCAGGCCAGCAAGGCAGAACTGTTTCGCTCTCTTGCAAACTGATCAGGTTTGCTATTGAATGGTGGTCGCCCACTGATGAGATCACCTTCCCGTACACAGAAACAAACAAATCCTAAAAACCGGGTCGATGATACTACTTAAAGTAAAAAGCATTTTCAAAAATTTCAGAGGAGGGTTCAGTAAAGGCAAACGAAAGAATCTTCATAAAAATGGCACACTGCGATTTGTCCAGAAAGATAAAAACGCAAGAGACAAGGCCTGTGAAGGCAGACAACTGGGGTTGAAAGTCCACGAGTCTAAGGAAATACTTCAAGAAGTCCTTGCTTTAGAACATTTAATGCCACAAGCCTGAAGGTTGCTGCAATACGTGCAGAATCAAAACAAGTGATAAAATCTGGTCCTAATGCGCCCCCCATATATACATATTTATATGTATGTATGTGTATATACACATATATATGTGCTTATATACATATATATCTGAATGAATATGTATATACGTACATACATATATTATATATACAACACACACACACACACATATATATATTGACTTATAAACAAAGCTTGCTCTTATGTCTTAGATTGAAGAAATAGGGGGAGATACGCATTCATATTTGCAGTGGTAGATGATTCTGCCTAACTAACAGTATGTGCTTGAGTGGGTGAATGGGGAAAAATCAAATAAATGCTTCTCAAAATGAGCCTCCAGCAAGCTTATATTCTCCAAGGGGGAGACATCCTCCAATAGGGAGGGAAACTCACTAACATATAACTCCTGGTCATATACCGATATTTCGAAACTTGGTTGTTTCTCCTCATTGACCGCGGAAAGTGGTAATTTGACTCCTCTGCCTTTTCAGTTTTAAGAAGAATGCAATCCCAGAAAAGGCTGGTGTGCAATACCGTAGTATGTTTGTTGAGTTTTCAAAAAACCAACCAAAGGTGCCATCTAAGAAGCAAAAGAAAATCATGAAAGAGCAAAACAAGCTACATTTTCTTGTGAAAAGTAGAAAATATAAAAAGATATCCTCTAAGACACAAGTGCTGAGGGCCAGTTCTTGGAATGAATCCGCAAGGGACTAAAATACAACAAACTAATAAATTCCAAGGATAAGTACCGAGCACCGTTCCAGCAACTCACAGAGCAGCTTGGTGTTGCAATGATTCAATATTTCTTGCAGTCATTGCAACACCAAGCTGCTCTGTAAGTTGCTGGAACGGTGCGCGGTTCTTATCCTTGGAATTTATTAGTTTGTTGTATATATATATATATACAACAAACTAATAAATTCCAAGGATAAGAACCGCGCACCGTTCCAGCAACTTACAGAGCAGCTTGGTGTTGCAATGACTGCAAGAAATATTAAATTATAAACAAAGCTTGCTCTTATGTCTTAGATTGAATAAATAGGGGAGAATAAGCATTCATATCTGCAGTGGTAGATGATTCTGCCTAACTAACAGTATGTGCTTGAGTGGGTGAATGGGGAAAAAATAAATGCTTCTCACAATGAACCTTCAGCAAGCTTATAGTCTCCAAGGGGGAGACACCCTCCAATAGGGAGGAAAACTCACTAACATATAACTCCTGGTCATATACCGATATTTCGAAACTTGGTGGTTTCTCCTCAGTGACCGCGGAAAGTGGTAATTTGACTCCTCTGCC
>CM031605.1:34664136-34666636 GCA_018398815.1 Conus ventricosus
CAACTAAACAGCATGTAAACTTTCACATTTAAAGAGCATGTAAACTTTCACAACTAAACAGCATGTAAACTTTCACAACTAAACAGCATGTAAAACTTTCACAACTAAACAGCGTATAAACTTTCACATCTAGACAGCATTGAAACTTTCACATCTAAACAGCATGTAAACTTTCACAACTAAACAGCGTGTAAACATTCACAACTAAACAGCGTGTAAACATTCACAACTAAACAGCGTGTAAACTTTCACAACTGAACGGCGTGTAAACTTTCACAACTAAACAGCATGTAAACTTTCACATCTAAACAGTGTCTAAATGTTCACCACTAAACAGCATGTACACTTTCACAACTAAACAGCATGTAAATGTTCACAACTAAACAGTATGTAAACTTTCACAAATAGCCAGATTTTCTAAAAAGCAGATATATTGTAAATTGCAATCAGATGAAAAATGAATATGAGTTTTTGGAACGAACACACACACACACACACACATGACTGACTGAAACCATTTATTTCAGATTAACATAGTGTTGTACTGACATTTTAAAAAGAAAAACCTTTATAAATTAATGAGATAACGAAAATAATACAAAATAACATCTGAAAGACATAAAATCATAAAGGAAAATTAACAGGGAAACATTTAACATTTGTAAGTAACATAATAAAAATCAGAAATTGTAACAATAAAGCAAATTACATCTTAACTGTACTGAAAATCAGAAATCTCTCTCTCTCTCTCTCTCTCTCTCTCTCTCTCTCTCTCTCTCTCATAAACACCATAAGAAAACCCCCACAACAACACACAAAAACACAAACCATCCAATCACACACACACACACTGACTGAAACCATTTACTGTCAGATTAACATAGTGTTGTACTGACATCTTAAAAAGAAAAACCTTAATAAATTTTTGAGATAACGAGAATAATACAAAATAACATCTGAAAGACATAAAAGTTATAAACGAAAATTAACAGGGAAAACATTTAACATTTGTAAGTAACATAATAAATATAAAAAATTGTAACAATAAAGCAAAATACATCTTAACTGTACTGAAAATCAAATCTCTCTCTCTCTCTCTCTCTCTCTCTCTCTCTCTCTCTCTCTCTCTCTCTCTCTCTATCTCATAAACACCATAAAAAAATAAAAAAATAAAAAAGGAACACCATAACAGCACACAAAAAACCACACACCATCCAATCACACACACACACACACACACACACACACACACACACACACACACACACACATACACCACACACACACACACACACACACACACACACACACACACACACACACACAACACACACACACACACACACACACACACACACACACACACACACACACACACACACACAAACCCACGCTTCCCCTTCCCCCTACTCACGTGTGTGCGAGCACGCACATATATTCACTCACAGACAAATAAATAAAAAAAACAAAAACTCTCTCTCTCTCGCACGCACGCACGCGCACGCGCGCGCGCACACACACACACACACACACACACACACACACACACACACACACACACACACACACACACACACACACACAAAGCCCCCTCCCCTACACTCATTCAAAACATATACACACAAAAAACGTATAGACGTACGCACAACATGCACTCACATATAAACAAAACCAAGTTCTCCCCCCCCCCCTCCCCCCCCCCCCCCTCCCCCTCTCTCTCTCTCTCTCTCTGTCTAACGCGCGCACAACCTATGCAAAAATTTCGTAAATGGAATAATGCGACCTAGTACACGTGAGAGTCGGACAGCTATGTCATGTAACAAATTCTTTGCTCTACGTGTACATCAGACCACTAAACCAAGAAACAAAGATTTAAAAAAAAAAAAAAAAAAAAAAAATAATAATAATAATAATAATAATAATAATAAATAAAATAAAATAAATAAATCCGTTAGAAAAATCTGCCAAGTGGATGAGACTTGATCAGATTTACAGCCAAATTGGCTAGACTCCACCCATTTTCTGGGTTGGGACAAAAAACACTATGCAATGTTAAAGGCAGATTTTTAGACAAAATTTTATCATGAAGACAATGAAAATACGCTTTTGTTAATGAACATTCAAGTAAAAATGAGATACATTAAGGTTTTGACCACAGACACACAAAGGAGATGGTTTTAAAAACCTGCCTAACCAGCCGTCCACCCGTATTCTGTGCAATAAATTTCGGTTCGGAATAGAACTGGCGGACTTATACAATGACTGCTGGGGGCAGAAAAATCCCATCTGTTCTTCTGAATGGCAGCTTCAAGGTACTGTGTTCTTCTCTGGTCCCAGAGTGCTTTTGTCAGAATACTGTGTATTTCAAGAACTGAATAAGGAATATCACATACAACTGTATTCGATTTGCACATTGAAGCCTCTTTTGCACAGGTATCAGCCAGTTCGTTCCCTCGAAGATTGCAGTGACCGGGTACCCATAATAATGTTATTTTAGAAC
>CM031605.1:34676636-34686636 GCA_018398815.1 Conus ventricosus
TAATAATAATAGATAGATAGATAGATAGATAGATAGATAGATAGATAGATAGATAGATAGATAGATAGATAGATAGACGTTTTTTTCAAAACACACAATAAAATATTTCTACACGATCAATAAATAATTGCCGATTTTCTTCGATCCTTTAATTTATTTATCTTGGCTCGTCCCAAGATGGGGGGAAAAAAAAAGGGGGGCAGCAGAGGGACATCCGGAGTCATGAACCGGGTGTGGCCCAACCCCCTAGAGTGTCAGGAGATAAGGGCCGAAACACTTGCTTGAAGGGGGCTTCTCTTCTGAGGACTCTCTGCTGCCACGCTCTCCACGAGTTTCTTTCTACTGATGCATGGGTAAACCATTGACTTCCGGGAATAGGCCGGAGGACGTCCGGGAAAGACCGAAGGACACTGGGAAAGACCAGAACCAAGGGCTCTGTGGGCTGGCTCCCCACTTTGCCTTAAACATGTGGCTACTAAAACTAAAAGGAAAAGATGCTCCCAGGATTCACCGAAAGGGGGAGAGAATGATGAATCCATCGGTGCTCAACCAATCACGACTGCAAATCCCAAACGGACTATGAACATGGACCAAATGGAATATCCATGTGTCTGTGGAAAGCGTTTCACTACCACCCGTGGCATGAAGATCCACAGAACAAAGATGGGATGTGTGAAGACTCATCTGAATGAGCAGCAGCGCACTGCATCAGCAGATAAGACGTCGGAAGACCAAGGCCAGGATTTAAACCACAGTGCCAAGGACATCCACGCTGTTGGTTTGGATGAGGAATTTGCACAGGCCCTCGATGCCAGGCGCCTGAAACTCAACCTGCCACGAGCAAACGAAACTGAAGATTGGGAGAAACTGGATGCAAAAATCGTCCAAAGACTCGATGCACTGATAGGGAAAAGCACCCAAGAACACAAACTAGCCACATATGGGGACATTGTGTATGCCACATGTAGAGACGCCTATGGAGTAAAACTACCCAAAGAGAAAACACCTCCAAAGAAATCCAGACGCCAAGAAAAGATGGACAAGATCAGAGTCCAAAAGAACAACCTCAAGAAGCAAATGAAGACCGCACTGCCAGCTGAAAAAACAAGGCTTGGAAAAACTGTGGGAAGACCTGAAAGAAAAACACAGCGCCCTCAGCAAAGCGGAATCTGCGATGAAGAGGAAGAGCAAAAAGAAGAAGACACAAGAGCGCTTCTTCAGAGACCCCTTCCAGTTTGCCAGAACACTGTTTGAGCAGCCAAAATCTGGGACCCTAAGTGTGGACAAAGGAGTTCTTGAGCAGCATCTGAGGAAAACATACTCCGACTCACAGAGCAAAGCACCACTCGACATTCAAGGTCTGGTGTGGCCAACCAACCCTGAGGAACAGTTCAATGGCAAGCCTCCAACGTTGGCGGAAATCAAGAAGGTGGTCGACAAAGCCAGAGCCAAATCATCACCAGGGCCAAACGGAATATCTTACCAGCTTTACAAGAAATGTCCCAAGGTGCTGGAGTGGCTCCACAGGCTGCTGCGATCGGCTTGGAGAAACAGAAGATCAGCGGCCAGTGGATGACGGCAGATGGTGTGTACATCCCAAAGAGCAAAACTCAAGTGACATCAGCCAGTTCAGGCCAATATCACTACTGAACGTCGAAGGGAAAATCTTCTTCTCTGTCATGGCAGCAAGGCTGACCAAGTACCTGATGGAAAACAAGTACTTGGACGTGTCAGTCCAGAAAGGTGGCATCCCAGGCGTGGCTGGCTGTGTAGAACACGCCACAATGATCTGGGACGCAATCCAAAAAGCAAAAACAGAAAAGAGAGACCTGGACGTAGTGTGGCTTGATCTGGCAAACGCATATGGATCTGTGCCCATGAGATGATACAGTTGGCTCTTGAGATGTACCATGTGCCAAAGAACATCCGCGACATGCTCAAGAAGTACTTCAATGGCTTCTCAATGCGGTTCTCTACCAAGGAGTACACAACTGATTGGATCAACTTGGAAGTGGGCATTGCAATGGGCTGTGCAATTTCCCCGATACTGTTCGTGCTGGCAATGGAACTCATCTTGAAAGCAGCAACAAACAACGCGAGACAAACAGACCTTGGCGATGGATACAAGATGCCTCCTCTCAAGGCCTTCATGGATGACACTACAGTGATTTCATCCAGAGAAGACGAGACACGTCAATGTGCTGGAGAGGCTGGACGACATAGTTGCCTCATCCAGAATGAAGTTCAAGCCAAATGAAATCACGGAGTCTCTCATTGAGGAAGGAAAAGTGGCCGAATCTGTGGTCTTCAGTGTTGCCAACCAGGCCATTCCAACAGTCACAGAAAAGCCAGTCAAGAGCCTTGGAAGATGGTATGATGATACGCTGAAAGACACACAAAGAGCAAAAGAAACCAAGCAGATGGCGGAAGAAGGCTTGGAGACCATTGACCAGTGTGGGCTCCCTGGCAAATACAAGGTCTGGTGTCTGCAGTTCATGCTGATACCAAAGCTCCTATGGCCTCTGATGATATACGACATCTGCACCAGCACAGTGGAGGCAATGGAAGCCAAAATCAACAAGTTCACAAGGAAATGGCTTGGTGTCCCACCCTGTCTGACTGACATCGCGCTGTACTGTCGCCAAGCAAAGCTCAAACTACCACTGAAATCCATCCTGGAGGAATACAAAGCAGGGAAGATCAGACTTCAAAGCATGCTGGAGGACTCAGGAGACAAGGTGGTAGAAGCAATCAAGCCCAGCTGAAGACAGGCAGAAAATGGAAAGTTCAAGAGGCGATGGATTCTGCAAAAGAAAGTCTCAAGATCAGAGAAATAACAGGACACACACAGACCAACAGACAAGGACTGGGGGGTGACCAAAACTGAATGGTGGTCAAAGGCCAAAGGAAAAGCCAAAAGAGACATGCTGATTCAGGAGATGAGAAAAGAAGAAGACCAAAAAAGACTCCAAAAAGCAGTCCAGCAGAGCCAGCAAAGGGCAATGGACAACGTGGGAGAATGCACTCCAAAGAAGTCTAACTTGGAATGACATTTGGCACATGGCCCCTCTCAGGATCAGCTTCATTCTCAGATCTGCATATGACCTTCTGCCCTCAAATGCAAACCTGGTGAAGTGGGGAAATCAGACGATCCTGCATGCTCCCTCTGCCATGAAAAACAAACAGTGGAGCATGTTCTAAGCTCATGTAAAGTAGCCCTGGGTCAAGGAAGGTACACATGGGGGCACAACCAAGTGCTCAAAGAAATTGTACAAGTAGTCTGGGCTAGTACCAACACCACAAAAGGGAGAATCAGGACTCCAAAAGCACCCGCAACATTCTTCACGGCAGGAGGCAGCAAATCATGGCCAAGAACAACAGTGCCACTCGAAACATGCAGGCAGAGTCTGCTGGATGGGGCAGATGACTGGGAGTGCACTGCAGACCTCCCAGAATGGAAGAGTCACCCAGAGATCATCAGCAAGAGTGGCATGAGACCAGACATAGTAGTCCACTCTAAGTCAACCCAAGCAGCTGATCATGATCGAGCTCACGGTGCCATATGAGAACAGAATGGAGGCAGCTCAAATCTACAAGACTGAAAAGTATGCTGATCTGGCAAACAGCCTGAGGAGGAAGGCTATCAGGTCAAAGTCCTCACTGCAGAAATTGGAGCTAGGGGATTTGTAGGAACGTCTGCATATAGCCTCATGAAACAGCTCTCAGTTGCAGGGAAGGAAAAAACCAGAGCCCTGAAAGCAATGGCAGAAGCGGGGGGGGGGGGGGGGGGGAGAGGGACATCCGGAGTCATGAACCGGGTGTGGCCCAACCCCCCTAGAGTGTCAGGAGATAAGGGCCGAAACACTTGCTTGAAGGGGGCTTCTCTTCTGAGGACTCTCTGCTGCCACGCTCTCCACGAGTTTCTTTCTACTATTTCGAACACGACAATAAGTCAATCTGACAAGAATTTGAGAAATTGCGATCGGAAACACATGCGGATGTAATTGGAAATGAAATTTAACGATAAAAGCTTGCTTGGCTTTTGTTCTCGTTATCGGTTTGCGTATTACTTTTGTGTTTACTTCATTTTAATTTGTTCGCCGTGAGAGAATGGTCCCAGCGTGTTAAATTTGTCGTTGCTTTCTTCGTTCTCCCCAAAGTGAGGAAGGATTAAACATTTTAAACCTCTCTCTCTCTCTCTCTCTCTCTCTCTCTCTCTCTCTACAAGTACAGTTCCACGCTCGCTCGAAGGGATTTTGTCCCAAGTAGCAATTTTACCACGTAAAGAACGACTTCGATTGTTGTTCGAGGTTGAAACAGCTTTCATGAAAGATTCAGTTGTTGTCGATCGATACTTGAGGTAAAATCTGTCTGTCCAACGTAACCTACTACATAATGAAGAAGATGAGCAAGTTTCAAGTGGAACGTAGTAACAAATATTAACCAACATTACATGATCCAACGGAAAATAGAAAATGTACCAACCTGTTTCAAGATGACAGAGAAATCCAAGTCAAATCATTTATATAATTTAATCCAGAGAACCACGAACATGCACGAACTCCAAAGTTGTAAATGTATAAATAGCGAACGAATACTTCAGCAAGGAAACACGCCATCTCGCAATGGAAATGCAAACAATGCTTGCTTAACTAGGCCTATAATATGGGGGTCACACAGGTCAACAGGGGTGATACTAAAATAATAGGCGCATGCGCAGAGAAAAGGAATGTACAGAGTAGGTCAGACGGGATTTTATTAAAAATATACATGTTGTGCGTAACACGATGATGTAATCATGCTATGAAGAAGATACTATATTATTAATAATAGATTTGTGTAGACTGGTTATGTAGCGGGGAGAAATGTTTGCTTGACTAGAATTCATATGCGTGTACGTTCGTATATAGATGTGTGCATGACTGAATATGTGCATGTTTTGAATTCAGGATTTGTGTATGAACTGGAAGGTAATTTTGATAATTAGGGCTACGCAGTACAATATAAAGAACAGGGATCAAAGCTGAGGACAGTAGAAGCATGGTGGAGATATAACTGAGACGATTTCGATGGAAATGTTTTAGTAACAATAAGACATCCAAGCATATGTTTGAATATGTATGAATGATACTTATGTTTAACGCTAGGGGTAAATAAAGAAAAAGAAACACCCGAAGGTGCTGGGGAGGACCCAGAGAAGCACTGTCTTCACCTGCCTTTAGAGCAGCCCTGTACCACCCTTGGAGGCCTGCGCTGTGTTGACGATGGGTACAGGCACGCGCAGGACACTCCATTAAGATATCAAGGGACATAACTGCTCCTGAACAGAGGTAAATCAGACTGCAGGATGCAACTCATAACAGCCTTAAAATAGCATCCCCCATGGGTGTACCAGCCCGTATTTCATGACTGCAGAGCCCACCGGCGAGAAACACCACCCTCCAGCTGCCGAGCACACCCCACAGACCCAACCACCCATGCCCACGGACAGAAAGGTGTAAGGTAGATTAAAAGGAACAGGATATAAGATGAAAGAACACAATATGTATGTATGTGTATGTGTGTATGTATATGTTTGTATGTATACGTGCATGTGCATGTGTGTGTGTGTGTGTGTGTGTGTGTGTGTGTGTATGTGTATGTGTGTATGCACATATGTATATGTACATATATGTATGTATATGTGTGTCGACATACTAGTTCTAATTGAAATGAACAGATTCTTTGGTTAGACTGATAGTTGGTTGACACTGAAGTTAATAGAATATTATTGTTCTGCTTCAAATGTCTTGCGTTTGTTGAGTGGTTTATTTTTGTTCTATAAAATTGAAACTGACGCTGCGAACTCTTTGTGAATGGACCTTTGGCCCCCACAATATATGGCGCGGCGTTTTAACGCGCGTCAAGTGTGTCAAGTGTGTGTGTGTGTCTCTCTCTCTCTCTCTCTTACCTAAACTACGCACCCCTCCCATTATCCATCGCTCTAATAGTAGAACAGTTCAGAATGTCAGAGCTAAGTAAATAGCACCCTGCCACTCTAACAAGCGCGACCTTTATGTTCCTCAGACAATCATTCTCTCCCCCTTTCTCTTTCATTCCAGCTGTCTCTCCAAGACTCAAAAAGCTGTCTGGAAGAAAATCCACCTCGCCACTCTTGGGCAACTGAAACAACTCCGCTGCTCTCTCAGTGTGGACAATACTTTCCTGCCTCTGCAGTAGTCCAGACGACGAGAGGAGAGGAGGGTGGGGATAGAGATGGGGGTGGGGTCCAACTGGGTGAGCCAACTTGTTATTTTCGATTTCTGTTGTGTCTTTGATATATTTGCACCTGCAGAGAGTTGAGAATAGGGTGGAGGGGTATTATTAGAGACAGAGAGAAAATTACAGACAGACAGAGACTGAGAGACATAGTAGCATGGACGAAAATAGAATCGGCTCGGGGGGGGGGGGGGGGGGGGGGGTGAGGGGGGAGAAAGAGAGTGAGAGAGAGAGAGAGAGAAACAGACAGACAGAGACAGAGGCAGAGAGACAAAGAGAGAGAGAGTGAGGTTTTTTTTTCTTTTTTGGGGGGGAGGGAAGGACGTGTGTGTGTGTGTGTGTGTGTGTGTGTGTGTGTGTGTGTGTGGTGTGTGTGTGTGTGTGTGTGTGTGTGTGTGTGTGTGTGCGTGCGTGCGTGCGTGCGTGTGTGTGTGTGTGTGTGTGTGTGTGTGTGTGCGAGCGCGCGCACGCGCGTGTGCGTGTGTGTGCCCAAGTCTGTGTGTGTCTGTCTGTCTGTCTGTCTGTCTGTGCTTGTCTACGTGAGTGCTTGCGCGAACACTCGCGAGCGTGTTCCTGTATTGTGTGTGTGTGTGTGTGTGTGTGTGTGTGTGTGTGTGTGTGTGTGTGTGTGTGTGTGTGTGTGTGTGTGTGTGTGTGTGTGTGCGTGCATGCGTGCGTGCGCGCGCGCTGAGTGTGTGTGTATGTGTGCGCGCGTGCGCGCGCGCGCGCGCGCGCGCGCGTGTGTGTGTGTGTGTGTGTGTGTGTGTGTGTGTGTGTGTGTGTGTGTGTGTGTGTGTGTGTGTGTGTGTGTGTGTGTGCGCGCGCTCGCGCTCTCGCGCGCCATTGTTTCTGTGTGTTTATTCATAGAATCTCTTACTTGATTTTTCCACTTCATTTTTTCAACTAAATCTCGTCATTTTGAAGTATGACGAGTAACCAGCAACGCGCTTAATGGTAAACTCAGTTTTGATTTGAAAGTACATTAAAAATTTCTTAATTCACACAACAGGCGGATCTCTTTTACGGATATTTCATTTAGCTATAGACACTTCACCTTGTTCTGAGGTTGTTTTTTTGTTGGTGTTTGTTTTTTTACTTGAGCAAAGTACATACTGTATACTTGGTCACTTCATGGTTTCCTGAGGAACACAGACAGCCAGACCAAGAACGAAAGGCTTTGCAGAGAGGCGATAGAACGAAAGGCTTTGCAGAGAGGCGATAGAACGTAAGGCTTTGCAGAGAGGCGATAGAACGAAAGGCTTTGTAGAGAGGCGATAGAACTTAAGGCTTTGCAGAGAGGCGATAGAACGTAAGGCTTTGTAGAGAGGCGATAGAACGTAAGGCTTTGCAGAGAGGCGATAGAACGAAAGGCTTTCCAGAGAGGCGATAGAACGAAAGGCTTTGCAGAGAGGCGATAGAACGTCAGGCTTTGCAGAGAGGCGATAGAACGAAAGGCTTTGCAGAGAGGCGATAGAACGTAAGGCTTTGCAGAGAGGCGATAGAACGTAAGGCTTTGCAGAGAGGCGATAGAACGAAAGGCTTTGCAGAGAGGCGATAGAACGAAAGGTTTTGCAGAGAGGCGATAGAACGTAAGGCTTTGCAGAGAGGCGATAGAACGTAAGGCTTTGCAGAGAGGCGATAGAACGAAAGGCTTTGCAGAGAGGCGATAGAACGGAAGGCTTTGCAGAGAGGCGATAGAACGGAAGGCTTTGCAGAGAGGCGATAGAACGGAAGGCTTTGCAGAGAGGCGATAGAACGGAAGGCTTTGCAGAAAGGCGATAGAACGTAAGGCTTTGCAGAGAGGCGATAGAACGTAAGGCTTTGCAGAGAGGCGATAGAACGGAAGGCTTTGCAGAGAGGCGATAGAACTTAAGGCTTTGCAGAGAGGCGATAGAACGGAAGGCTTTGCAGAGAGGCGATAGAACGTAAGGCTTTGCAGAGAGGCGATAGAACGTAAGGCTTTGCAGAGAGGCGATAGAACGTAAGGCTTTGCAGAGAGGCGATAGAACGAAAGGCTTTGCAGAGAGGCGATAGAACGAAAGGCTTTGCAGAGAGGCGATAGAACGTAAGGCTTTGCAGAGAGGCGATAGAACGAAAGGCTTTGCAGAGAGGCGATAGAACGAAAGGCTTTGCAGAGAGGCGATAGAACGTAAGGCTTTGCAGAGAGGCGATAGAACGGAAGGCTTTGCAGAGAGGCGATAGAACGTAAGGCTTTGCAGAGAGGCGATAGAACGGAAGGCTTTGCAGAGAGGCGATAGAACGTAAGGCTTTGCAGAGAGGCGATAGAACGTAAGGCTTTGTAGAGAGGCGATGGAACGGAAGGCTTTGCAGAGAGGCGATTGAACGGAAGGCTTTGCAGAGAGGCGATAGAACGGAAGGCTTTGCAGAGAGGCGATAGAACGTAAGGCTTTGCAGAGAGGCGATAGAACGTAAGGCTTTGTAGAGAGGCGATAGAACGTAAGGCTTTGTAGAGAGGCGATAGAACGTAAGGCTTTGTAGAGAGGCGATAGAACGTAAGGCTTTGCAGAGAGGCGATAGAACGGAAGGCTTTGTAGAGAGGCGATAGAACGAAAGGCTTTGTAGAGAGGCGATAGAACGAAAGGCTTTGTAGAGAGGCGATAGAACGGAAGGCTTTGCAGAGAGGCGATAGAACAGAAGGCTTTGCAGAGAGGCATAGAACGTAAGGCTTTGCAGAGAGGCGATAGAACGTAGGCTTTGTAGAGAGGCAATAGAACGTAAGGCTTTGTAGAGAGGCGATAGAACGTAAGGCTTTGTAGAGAGGCGATAGAACTTAAGGCTTTGCAGAGAGGCGATAGAACGAAAGGCTTTGCAGAGAGGCGATAGAACGTAAGGCTTTGCAGAGAGGCGATAGAACGTAAGGCTTTACAGAGAGGCGATAGAACGTAAGGCTTTGCAGAGAGGCGATAGAACGTAAGGCTTTGCAGAGAGGCGATAGAACGTAAGGCTTTGCAGAGAGGCGATAGAACGTAAGGCTTTGTAGAGAGGCGATAGAACGTAAGGCTTTGTAGAGAGGCGATAGAACGGAAGGCTTTGCAGAGAGGCGATAGAACGTAAGGCTTTGTAGAGAGGCGATAGAACTTAAGGCTTTGCAGAGAGGCGATAGAACGAAAGGCAGGCTCGACTCACTGAGGTACTACTACCCAGTATATCTTCTTGCCTTCGTTCGTGAGTGTCTTGCTCTAATGAGGCTACCACACCAGTCCGTTCCAACCGATTTCCTCATATCTGATGGGCTTTTACTCCCTTCTGAAACTACCGAAGGCGACTCCATTTCCCTCTGCTTGATTGTTGTTGATTGCTCTTTACACCGAGAGCTGTGTTTCGCTAATTTATCCTGAAATCTCAGCAAAGATATTCGAGAGTTTTGCATTTAGCCTGCTTCAATTGCATGAAGGAGAAGGGGGAGATGGGTGTCACAAACTGCTTTTACCAATTTTTGTCGGGCTCTCTTACGTAAAGGTTTAAATCGGTCAGTTTGGCGCCTGTAAAGAATCCCCCGAGGTCTGTCCTTCGATCCATCTTTTTTCTATACACATTTTTAAAAATTCTTTCTGTTTATGGAGTACACCAGGTTTATATATTTCTTTGAATCTTGTTATTGTCTCTGTAACTCTATTTGTTTTGGTTTTTATTATTATTTTTTCTGACATCCATCCGAAGAATGAGCGAACAGATCACAGCTTAATGTCTTGAGGACAAAAGAGGTTTGAGGGTGGAGGGG
>CM031605.1:34691636-34694136 GCA_018398815.1 Conus ventricosus
CCCAATCTTGTGAATGGGCTTCGTAAAGCTTGCCACAATTAACTACCATTCCTTCCTTCCTTCCTTCCTCTCCTTCCTTCCTTCCTTCATTCTCTCTCTCTCTCTCTCTCTCTCTCTCTCTCCTCTCTCTTCTCTCTCTCTCTCTCTCTCCTGTACCCAGGTTCCCTTTTCTTGTATTTCTGTCTGAAATTGTTTCTGCTGCTAGCTGATTCGCCCGCTTTTTTTTTTTTCAATTCTGAAAATACGTCTGTAGTACACCGAATGCCAGATGTTTAATTTCAAATTGTCATTCCATGGACTTCTGGAGTCTTTCAACACATCTTGAGAGTGGAGTGAAGTTTTATGCAATACAACACAGAGTAATGCAACGCAACGCAATACAATGTTGTGCGATGCAATGCATGGCTAGAAATCTGTTGTTACAAAAGAGTCTTGTTTCATGCAATTCACTAATACAATGCAATGCAATAAAAATGTTATATAATGCAGTTGAATGCAACGCACAATTCCAAGCCATTTAAGCCAATGCAGTATACTAAAATGCTATGACTATAATGTAGTGCATTAAGATATAATACCATGCAATGATGTGCAATACAACACACCACCATGGAATGCAATGCAATGCAGAGCAGCGCGATGTGAGGAATCTGATGAGCTAAGGAAGTTTAACACAATGCAACTGCGTACAATGCGATAAAACAGCAAGCAAAAACTATGCAACGTAATGCAGTACAATAGAACACAATGCAATGCAATACAGTAAGATGCAATGCAGTGCATTGACATACAGGACAATGCAACACACCAGTGCGCCATTCAGTACAATTCAATGCAATGAACAAAGTGCGATACTATACAATACAATATAACACAACACATCATAATGTAGCACAAAATAACCCAGAAATATCTATAGCCCTCCATCCTTGCATTGACTCCCTATTCTTTCACTCTCAAAATATCCTTGAAAGCCCTTAACATCAGTCCTGACACTAGCTAATTCATGTGAAGAATGATGGAGGACAGCTGCAGCGCAACAACAGAGACAGGCAACGAACGCCCGCGCCAGAAAGCAAGAGCAGGTCCCCCACAGTGCCTCTCCAAGCTGTCACCGCACATTCCGTGCACGCATCGGCTTGATCAGCCACCGCCGTATTGCTTAAACCATCTCCTCCGCCCCCCCCCCCCCCCCCCCCCCCTCACCCTCTCAACACCAATATGACTGAAGTGATTTTTGTCGACTCGACGGACGAACAACATTCTTTCAGCCCACCTTGAGAGAAAAATCCGGCTCAGCCCTCGGACTTTAGGGAAGAATTCGGGTGATCTTCGGAACGGTAACCTCTGAACAAAAAGACAACCAGATCGCTTGCCATTCCCTGTAAGGTCCTGTCTACTGATAAGTGAGAGTGACAGACGACTGGACGCGTTGGCCATCTTCACACGGTCATAGGGTGTGTGCAAAGGGAAAACCCCACAACAACACGACCTAGTGTGGGTAAGAAGGGAGGGGGGGGGTAAAGATGGGAAAGGGGATGTGTATGTGTTTGCATGCGAGTGTGTGTGTGCGCGTGTGTGTGTGTGTGTGTGTGTGTGTGTGTGTGTGGTGTGTGTGTGTGTGTGTGTGTGTTGTGTGTGCGTGTGCGTGCGTGCGTGCGTTCGTGCGTGCGTGCATATGTGTGTGTGTGTGTGTGTGTGTGTGTGTGTGTGTGTGTGTGTGTGTGTGTGTGTGTGTAAATATGTGTGTGTGCGAGTGTGTGTGTGTGTGTGTGTGTGTGTGTGTGTGTGTGTGTGTGTGTGTGTGTGTGTGTGTGTGTGTGTGTGTGTGTGTGTGTGTGCGCGCGCGTGTATGTGCGAGTGTGTGTGTGTATGTGTGTGTGTGTGTGTGTGTGTGTGTGTGTGTGTGTGTGTGTGTGTGTGTGTGTGTGTGTGTGTGTGTGTGTGTGTGTGTGTGTGTGTGTGTGTGTGTGTGACGCCCTACTGATACCAAAAAAGGAGAATAAGAAACCAAACCAAAGAAAAAAATGAAGGGGAAAAAAGAAGTGATTCACAAAAAATACATACAGTCTCGTGGGATCTCGCTTTATTTCTGCATGAGAAAGGCAGAAATAACATGGCTACGTGCGAGAATGTCGGTAGGGGAGGAGAGCGGTGGTGGGGGTGGGAAATGGGAAGGTGGGGGGGGGGGGATTACACGGATTTCTGTGTGACTTGAACAGGACAAGAAGTGTCAAACATCTCTATACCTCACACTTAGAACGGCATGGAGAAGTACAATGCTGACAGATCTTCCTACTGTCAGAATACGCCATTATTGCGCTGCATGGAAACACAAACACTGGCTGAATTTAATCTTTAAAATATTTCCTTTTGACCTCAGCCCTATGAGATAACATTTATGGTGTTTATATTTTGAAGACGAAGAAACTGAACCGGACAACAGTGTTTGAACTTCATTTGTGTTTTTCATCTCTGTCAAGAAAAAAAAATGCAAGCG
>CM031605.1:34700406-34727906 GCA_018398815.1 Conus ventricosus
TGTGGTGTGTGTGTGGTGGGTGTGGTGTGTTGTGTGTGTTGGTGTGTGGGTGTTGTGGGTGGGGTGTAGTGTGTGTGTGTGTAGTGTGTGTGTGTGTTGTGTGTGTGTTGTGTGTGTGTGTGTGTGTGTGTGGTGTGTGTGTGTGTGTGGGTGTGGTGGTGTTGTGTGTGACGCCTACTGATACCAAAAAGGAGAATAAGAAACCAAACCAAAGAAAAAAATGAAGGGGGAAAAAAGAAGTGATTCACAAAAAATACATACAGTCTCGTGGGATCTCGCTTTATTTCTGCATGAGAAAGGCAGAAATAACATGGCTACGTGCGAGAATGTCGGTAGGGGAGGAGAGCGGTGGTGGGGGTGGGAAATGGGAAGGTGGGGGGGGGGGGATTACACGGATTTCTGTGTGACTTGAACAGGACAAGAAGTGTCAAACATCTCTATACCTCACACTTAGAACGGCATGGAGAAGTACAATGCTGACAGATCTTCCTACTGTCAGAATACGCCATTATTGCGCTGCATGGAAACACAAACACTGGCTGAATTTAATCTTTAAAATATTTCCTTTTGACCTCAGCCCTATGAGATAACATTTATGGTGTTTATATTTTGAAGACGAAGAAACTGAACCGGACAACAGTGTTTGAACTTCATTTGTGTTTTCATCTCTGTCAAGAAAAAAAAATGCAAGCGAAGGTGTGCCAGCGGAGCCCAGAGAAGTACTGTCCTCACCGATGAACCAGCCAGGTACCAACCTTGGAAGTCTGCTCTGTGTTGACATAGGGTGCAGACACGCACAGACATTCCGTTAAGACGTCAAGAGACATATCTGCCCCACAAAGCAGATGCCATTGGCTACTGGACGTGTCACGACAGAACCTCCACGGAAACATCGTAGTGGATATAATCAGCCCGTACTGCCCGAGGCAAACATGAAACAAAGCCCACTGCCAAATACGTCACTACTGAGCGGACTGCTGAGCACTTCCTGCAATCGTTACTGTTCCGCTGACAGGTAAAAACAGTACAACTCCAGACACTCCGAGCTTTTACCACATTGTCTTACTTACCTTCTGGAGAGGATCCCGGGTTGCAGTCTTCTCCTCTGTCAACAAGCCTGTGATCACCTCTGTCTCTTCTATTTACAAATATTACTACACATGTTGGGATACGTAATTCGTCCAGTTCGTCAACTTCCTTACGAATGGAACAGACTTTGGTGTCCACTTGCTGACACACGCCAACCTTGCCTACTGTCAAGAAAACGAACCCTGAGCTCCATGACAAACAATCTCTTTAGACCGCCAGCTCCCGTGAAGGAATCGACGGATCGGATTGGCCGTGGATTACACAGATATCCAAGAGGTTACTGCTGGACTGCCTTCCCCATTCCACAAAGTGAAACTGGATAACCCACTCGCTACCCACCCTTATGCACCCTTCTCTCTCTCTCTCTCTCTTCTCTCTCTCTCTCTCTCTCTCTCTCTCTCTCTCTCTCTCTCTCTCTCTCTCTCTCTCTCTCTTTCTCTCGGACCTGGCTGACAGCTGGCTTAAAAGCACTTAGAATTTGTCTTTGACGGTTGAACAGCCTGACACACTCAGCGAAACCGAGATGGCTCCCCACAGTGGGGAAGGAGAACAAGACGAGAGAACTGAGCAACGATCTGTGTGTTGATCTGACACAGAAAGAAACAAACATAAAGAAAAGAAGTACACCTGTGTCCCACAAACTTCTCGTTGTAGATCACCCGTTAACAGAGGATACATAACAACAGAAAGAGCAGAAGGGACGCTCACATCTCTTTTGGAAAATGGCTGACGTTCAGTGTGACCTAGCGGGCCAGGAACTGTTCTTCCCGCCCATCATGCGTGGCTCAATCACTTCGCTTAAACTGACCCAACTGGACGTTAGCAATGAAGGCTAAATGCAAGGAAGTCACTAGCAACAAGAGCCCAAACGAAGGTATGTTGCAGAATACAGCAGCATCCCATTTCTAACAACTGATGGGTGTCGTGCGCGACCTTTCACGTCATGTCAAGGCTGAAGAGATTCTTCTACGATATGTAGAAATAATTACAAACTAATCCACAGCCTCTAACTACACAGGTTGATCTGCCTCGGAACTGACCTGAAAGTAGATAACGAGCATCTCGGGCCTTCGAGCCTATTGCTAAGACACCAGACGTCCTCGCTGATGCTTATCAATACATGGGAGACCAATGTGCCGAGATGAAACAGTGGCACCAATGTCATGGATTTCAAAACGTCACGAATAGACAAAAATTGTGCCCCTTCAATCTCTTTCCCAAACACGTCAGCAAAAGCAAACAAAACGTCAAACATCAGAACAGCGACCAGTCGTAGATCCATATACATTTGTTCCATTCAGCTTTATGTTGGGTCCATTTGCAAGTCCTCTTTCTTCCGCGATAAGTCAAGGCCACACAATACATATAACGTAGCGATGTGGAACGTTTTTACGTATCGAAGTTTCATGCATTAGTCGCCATAACAGTTATCAAATTATGACCCCTCCGCACAGACTTCCAGTTAGGCAGAATAATAGTCTGTCTAGACTGCAGACGACTCAAGCCGTCCACAAACCGAAGTGGATCGTAATTGAGGTAAGATATCCCAAAAGGGGGCTTGGGAGGTAGGATAAGAAGTTAGCACAGGGTGGAGTTTCGGTAAAATGATGAGAACGAAAATTGCTGGAATGCGATTGAAGGGTCACTATTCCCTCTCTCACTCGTCCAAGACGCCATCCTCGTTTGCTTGAGGAGAGGAGCGGAGGAGCGTCCTAATTGAGTGTGTCGTTTGTGTGTGTGGTGTGTGTGTGTGTGTGTGTGTGTGTGTGTGTGTGTGTGTGTGTGTGTGTGTGTGTGTGTGTGTGTTGGGCTGTGTTCCATGTTCAATCCCCCGCCCCATAAGATAGCGTCTTGAGGCACACTCGCACGCGCGCGCGCTCCACACACACACACACACACCACACACACACACACACACACACACACACACACACACACACACACACATACATACATACACACACACACACACACACACACACACACACACACACACACACACACACACACACACACACACACACACACACACATGTCATGGCGGCTATTTATCAATACAATAAACACATCGCTTCACGGTGCTTTCTTCAGTAAGGATAGTAATGCCTTGCACAGATGCTCTTTCTTTTCTTTCTCTGCTGCATGAATTGGTGCGTAGCCTTGGCAGCACAGGTTCCCCATCAGATAAATGCTTTGCTTGACTCTAGTGACACAAGCAGTGCTGCACGTTAAGTGCAGGTCATGGGCAGAGTACATAATAGTACAGAGTCCACTGGGGTTTGGCCTGTTCTACACCTTGTTTCTTGTAGTCTGATTATGCGGATGACATATTTCTTCAGCTCCTTAGCTACCGCGCTCGATTTCCACTCTCACACAAAGTTATGATGTTCCAGGTTGCTTGAGGGTAAGTGTTGGCAGACTGACTTCCTGGAGGCTTTAACAACTGGCGTCATGAGTTCTTCTAAGGTTCCGCCCAACCCAGGCCATTTCAGCGACGCATCTGCGGTTACTGTGGCTGGGTTTGTTTTACCGGTTGGAGTTGCTTGCCCCAAGACCATCCCCCCACTCCCACCCACCCCTCTCATTCTGGACTAGGGACCTGGCAATGGTAAAGCTACTGGGAGTACGCAACCATGTAAAAGGTCGAAAATGTGGAAGAGATATTGAACACACAATCCCTGCTAAATTATCGTTTTAAACGAACGCATCTATTGTCATAATCATTGATTATGTGCAGAACTTGGTCACCAACCTAATTGGGCCCACGAACCACCTCTGGCAACCGTCAAACGACGGAAGATGGCATGGTTTGGCCACGTCATTCGTCACAACTCCTCTCCAAAACCATCCTTCAAGGTACCGTTGAAGGAGGGCGCAGACGAGGACGGGAGAGAAAGAGCTGGTCCGAAGATATAAAGGACTGAGCCAAAATGACCATGCCAGATCTCCTCACGACAGCTGCCAACAGAACAGCCTGGAGAGAAACGGTGGCTGCCTCATCACGTCCCGCCAACGACCCCAGCGGTCAGGGGAATGACTGACTGACTGACTGATCTATTGTCAACGACCGTACATCTGAGCATCGAAAGAAAGATCTCACCTATTCAAGCGGCACAACGGCCCACACAAACACGTTATGCTGCTTTTTTTTAAATAATGTTTGATGGTTTTTTTTCCCCGGTGAATGGGGAAAATTTTCCCGGTGCTTTTTTGTACATCGTCGACTCGAAGGGGTTTTAGCCATGGTCTTTTTAGATGACGCCATCGCGGGGAATTTCAGAGGGGGGATAGAATGCACAAATATGTGGGGTTTAAGCCCAGAGTTTATTGTTTTTTCAAATGAAAAACAATCTCATAATGTCACACAAAAAATTTTAAATCATACAGTTGGGAAATTCCCATGCTCCTACCAGGATCCCTTTTTTTAAAAAAAAAAAAAAAACCCAAAAAGTGTGGTCTTTTTTGGCAAAATTCAGTTTCCCCTCTGTTTTTGGGTATGACCCCTTTAAAAAAAACCCCCAAATTCGGTCTGCAAAATTTCCCGGTATTCAATGTTTTTAAAGCCACATTTGGGGTGCCCAAACATAATCAAAAATTGTCGATGAGCCAGCCGGGGCCCCAAATAGGGACACCAAAAAAAAACTCAATGCCAACACGAATTTGCTTTAAGGACTTTCGTTGATTGTTGTTTCCCGGGAAAAAGACTTTAAGAAACATCCCCCCCCCCCCCTGAAAAAAAGAGAAAAAAAAGAAAAAAAAAAAGAAAAAAAAAAGAGAAGAAGGGGGAAATTTTCACAATAAAAAGCAAAACTACAGACAGGGAAAAAGTCTAGCGCATAATTTTTCAGGGGGGGGGGGAATGCCATGAAAAAACCAAGAGTCACCCCTGCCTCCCCGCACCCTATCCTCGCCTTCCTCAATTTTGGGGCATAGCTTTGTGAGGAGAGGGGGGGGGGGGGGGGGGGGTGGACGTTGCCCAATACTAAAAGGAAAAACCGTTTGTCTGATGGTAAATTTAAGTCGGGACCCCCGTCTTCCGGGGTGTCTTGTGGGGTCGGTTTACAGCTATTCTCTGGGGTTCCCTGAAAGGCCAGGGCAGAAACCTTTTTTTGGGAAAACCAGTTGGAATGGGGGGGGAGGGGGGGGGAGGGGGAAAAGAGGGTTTGGGAAAAGGGATTTTGGGGGAAAAAGCCAGAAAGGCAGTGAAAGCCCCAGCAAGTAAAGGGGGAAATTTGAAGGACAAAATTTTGGAAGTTTAAATAAGAGGAGAAAAAAGGGGAAAAGGGGGGTTTGAGGGGGGGGGGGGAGGGGAGGAGGAGGGGGGGGGGGGGAGAGGGGGAGGGAAGGGGGAGAGATTTGGAAAGGGGGGGAGGGGAGAGAGAGGAGGGGAAGACTAACCCCCCTCAAAAAGACTAAAAGATCAAAAAAATTTTTAATTACTCAAGGATAGAACCCTTGGGCATTCCCTATTCTTCCTTTTTGGTCCTTCTATTTACAACTTTAAACTAAAAAAATTGCACAATTATTTTTGACAGAAAAAATGGAAAAAAAAAAAATATATATTTTAAAATTTATAAATATATTATATTATATATATTTATATTTTATAATATTTATATTTATATTATTTTTTATATATTTTTATATGGGCAAAAATTAAAAATTTTAAAACCAAAAAAAATTTAGTAAAAAGAATAAAAATTTTTTTAAAAAAAAAAAAATACCCCTTACAAAATTAACAAAACAGTCAAACCATACGCTCGCGCGTCACATGAATGCACACCCCCCACACTTACACGACGCTTGCGCTTTAACCCCATCCCCCAAACCCCACACCACACACACCCCACACACACACACACACACACACCACAAAACACACCACACACACTTTTTCATTAGAAATATGGGAAGCAAAAAATTTGGGGTTTGGAAAATATGATCAAAAGGTTAGATTTTTTGTTCAATTTTAAATTGTTTAAGTACTGCTGATTTAAAGGGGGCGGCAGTGTTTGGGACAGGGTTTTGGCAGAGGGGGAAAAGAGAGTTCCCCCACAGATGGCCCAAAAAAAAGGGAAAAAAACTAGATTTGAAAAATTTAAAAATGCGGCACGGGGTTTAGAATTTTAATTATTTAAATATATCGGGGTTTGTTGCCATTTGGTTTAAACTCAGAAAGATTTTTTGGCGCCATTTTTGATGGATTTTAAAAACTTTAGTACTCCCTTTTATGGTCATTTGGCTTTTGCAGGGGTTAACATCATTATTTTTGCGAAATTTCCCAGTGGTTGTTTGAAAATTGGGTGGGGAAAGAATCAGCTTAATTCCCGTCTAGGCTTGGGGTGATCTTTTTTATGTGATTTTCCCGGCACCACTCCAGACAGGGGCGCTTTAGTTGATGTGAGAAAGGCAAGGGGCTTAAAAAAAATTAATTTCCGGATATGTGGTTAAACATAAAAAATTTGAGTTTTTTGAGTAAAAAAAAAATTGCAAAGCCAACTTTTTGCAAACATAAATTTATATGTGATTGCCTTTTAAAAGTTTTCCTCTTTGTTCACGCCAAAAGACACGGTGTTGGGGAAAACCCGTTTCGATAAAGGTTTCATTTCATTTTTTGGTCAAATTTTTAAGATGTTTGTCTTTTGATGTTTCGGTCTCGAGCTGGGGACCTTCTTTTTTTTTTTGTGGGGGATTTAAGGCCCTTCGGTTTTGGTTGCCCATTCAAAAGCATAAAGGTTCTTTTTGGGTAACGTTATTTGTACAGACATGATGTTTGTACCCACTACAGTAAAAGAAAAATTTTGTCAGCGAAAAGTTTCACATTTGGGACATCATTGTGGATATGGGTTCGGTTTGGTCATTTTAAAAAAAATACGAAGAAAAGGGCCCAAGGACAGAGCCTTGTGGAAGCCACGCTCCTTTTCCCTTCGAGGAAAAAGTCCCTTTTAAAAGTAAACCGCGGGGCCCCTTGTTTTTCAAGATATGACAAAAAGAAGGTGACTCCCCCGGTTTTACATATGCAGTCATTTTTTTTAAAAATATGTTGTGTTAAAAGCTAAAAACGCTTTTTTAAAAAATTCGAGGAAAACATTTCCCAGTGAGTTTTCTTTCTTTTGAGGGGCTTACCCATGTATCACAGAGGCGTTTTTGGCCGTGGGCATGTGTTTTTGACAAAAGGGCCGGGACTAAAATTGGGGTGGTCAGTTTGGGGTTTCCATATGTTTAGTTAGGTGTTTGTAAAAACATGAAATCTCTAGGGTTTCTTAAAGGATAAAAGAGATATTGGTCAAAAATTGTTTAAATAAAGTGAGATCTCTTGTTTTGGGGTTTGGGGAACCATTTTTGTCCCTTTTTGCCCAAGGGAAAGGGAAATTTGATCAATTTCAAAAAATTTAAAACCAACGTAAGGGATCAAAAGTAAGGTAGAGCAAGCTTAAGTTAAAAGGCATTTAAGTTATTTGGCCCCAAAATTGCTTTTTTTTTTTTAATTTTTTGAAATTAGGAACCAAACTTCATTAATAGCAAGAAAGGGGATGAAAAATGAATCTCTAGTTTTTAATCGTTTTTGAAAAAACGTTTGAAGAACGGGCTGGAGTTTCATCCGATTAAAAAATGTGACACTGGCAGCCGTTTGTACTGATTCAGTTCCCTAAAGGGAAAATGTTTTTTTTGAAAGTGTTAGCAGACCCATAGTCGCGTATTATCTGATTTTTTTTCTCGATTGTCAGTTATTTCATTAACAGCACGCCTTAATGAGGGATTTTTTTATTTTTCCCTGTTTTGGTTTTTTTCAATTTTTTTCCCTTTAAAAATTGCTTCAATTTTTTTGGAATTTTCCCTTAACAAAAAGGAGCGGGGGAATACTCGGGTTTTTCCTTTTTTTTGGGGCCCTTTTTAAAAATTTTTATCCTATTTTTTTGGGTTTTTAATTGATTCCTTAGGGGTCGCCTTTTTCAAAATTTTAAAATAAATTGGGGGCCTTTTTTTTTTTCCAAGCCGGGCCTGGGAATTTCCTTTCTTTTTTGTTTTTAAAACCCTTTTTTTCAAATTTCCGGTGGTGCCATTTTTTGGTTATAATGGGGAAAATTTTTGAAGGAAAAGATAATTAAAATCCCCAAAGGTAATTTAAATAAAAAAATTAATTTTTGGAAAAATTTTGGTTTTTTTTTTTTTTTTTTTTTTTTTTTTTTTTTAAAAAATTTAAAAAAAAAATTTAATTAAAAAATTTTTAACCCTTTTTTTAAATTTTTAAATAAATTTTTTTTTTTTTTTTTTTTAAAAATTAAAATTTAAAATTTGTTTTTTAATTTATTTTTTTTAATCTTTTTTTTTTAAAAATTTTAAATTTAAATTTTTTTAATTTTATTTTTTTTAAAAATTTTTTAAAAAATTTTTTTGGGGTTTTTTTTAAAATTTTTGTTTTTCAAACCAAAAAAAAAAAAACATCTTTCCATCATGTGTCAAAGTTGTAAAACCCCTTGTGGCAGGGGAAATTCCCTGAAACCTACCCAACTAGAAGAGGGGCGGGAGTTGGGGGGTTTTACCTCACCCAAACATGCATTCAACATTATCGGGTTTTAAAGGGTTTCACCCCGCTTTTTGTACAGTGAGGGGTTGTTTGATGAATTATATTCCAAGTCCTGTTTCCCCCAGAGTGATGTGCACCCGGTCGGACAAATTTTATAGTTATTTTTGGAAAAAAGCGTATCATTGAAACGGTAGTCAAGGGAGTTTTACTAAGACCCCAAAAGATGAAAAGGGAAAGGGGGTTCGTTTAGAAGAAAACAGACATCATGAATTTATTTGGGGAAATGATAAACATTTAGGTACCAAAGCGTAATCCCGGGATCAGTATTTTAAATTTAAATTTCCCAAAGGTCCCTTTTATTTAAATTTAGGGTTTTGGCTGAGCAAGGGGAAAAAAAAATAGATATACTGTTAAAAAAACATTAAAATATAAAATCAGAAAATGTTAAACAAAAATTTAAATTTTTAAAATCGCAATTTATAAAATTTTCCCAAAAAACACACAAAATCCCAAAAGCAGGGCAATGAAGTTCAGTTTTCCCAAAAAGGCAATTCAAAATATGTGTTTTTGGGTAACAATTTCAGGAAATTTGGCCCCCCAAGATAAATGTCGCTTTAAGTGGGCCCGGGGCACAATAGTACCCGTATCCAAAAGAAATAACATTCCCCCGGGGGGAAAGTGGGCCGGGGGGGGGGGGGCGGGGTTTGGGGGGGGCCCCGGGGGGGGGGGGCCCCCCCCCTCCCCGGGTTGTGGGGAGGGGGGGCCCCCGGGGGGAGGGGTGAGTCTGTTTGGGAAAAAAAAGGGGAACCCGGAAAAAGGGGGAGGGGAAAAAAAATGGGGGAAAGGGGGAAGGGGGGGGGGGGTTTTTTTCTTAGAGGGAATTAAAATTTCGGGGGGGGGGGGGGGGGGAAAGGGTTTTTCAAGGGGGGTGTTCCTTGGGAAAGCGGTGTCAACAATGTTTACGATTGGAAAGGGGGAATTTTTTGGAAAGGCCCCAGGGGGAGAGGGGTAAGGGGAAGTGCAGGGGATTGAAAAGGCACGGCGGGGAAGGGGGGGGGGGGGGGACATGGGGGGAAAAGGGTTTAAATTTCGGGGGGGGGGGGGCCGGTTAAAAAAATTTTCCCCCAATTTTTTATCCCCCTTCCCAAAAATTTCAAAAAAAAACAATATTTCCCCCCTTAAAAAAATTTCCCGGGAAAAAACCCCCCCTTGTTCCCCCCCAAAAAAAAAAAAATTTTTTTACTGTTTTTGAAAAAAAAAAAAAAAAAAAAAATTTTTTCGTTTGAAAAAAAAAGTTTTTGGGTTTTTGGTTTTAAAAATTTTAAAAATTAAAAGAAAATTTAGGAAAAAAAAAAAATTTCCCTAAAAAAGTTGGGTTTTTTTTTTGGGGTTTTTTAAAAAAAAAAAGGGCCCCCCCCCCCCCCCAACCTTTTGAACGAAACTTTTTAAGTTTAAAGGGGGACCCCCGGCCCCCGGGGGGAAAAAGAACCCTTGGGTTTCTTTTTAAAATTTTGGGGGTGGACCCCGGTTTTTATTTTTGTTTTTGGTTTTGTTTTGCCAATGGGCCTTTGGTTCCCCCGACAAAAAAGGGGTTTTGGGTTTTGGGGGCCAAAATAAACCGGGGGTAATTACCGTTTTTGGGGCCGGTTTCCCCCCACCCGGGGGTTGCCCAAAAGGGGAAACCTTTTAATTGGGTTTGCCCGGTAACCAGGGGCGACCCAAGGGGCCCCTGGCAGGAAAAAAAAAGGGGGTTTTGGGGAATTACCTTCCCGAATGTGGGGAAATTTAAGCCTTTTGGGGAACCGATCCCTAAAGATTTTTTGATTTTTTTAAACCCGAAAATTTGGTTTCCCAAAAAAAAAACTTTTGGGGTCCCCCCTTGGTTTTGCAACCTTAAATTAAAGAAAAAAATTTTTCAGTTTTCCTTTTTTATCCCAAATTTTTTGAATTTCAAAGGAATAGGTTTTTAGGAAAAATAGAGCGGGGACAGCAAATTTTTGGGAGGGAAAAATCTTTTCACCCGTCCCGAAGTGACAAAGTCCCGCTGAAGCGGGGTTACAGGGTTGTTTTCTGTGAAAAGGGGTTTCCCCACATGGGAAAAGCTACCCCGGGGCCTTCCTCTGTACTGCACAATCTCTGAGGGGGAGCCCGTGACGTCAGCACCTTTTTCCCCAGGCATTGTTTCGACATGGGTAGGCCCCCTCCCGTCCGTTCTGTTTCCCCCCCCCCCAATATTCTGGAGGTTTGAATCCCCCACAATTTAAAATTGACAAGTTTTTCCTTTCGGGGGGAAAAAGGGGTCTGATTTTTTGGGGTTTGTTTTTATTTTAGCTGTCGGTCCAAGGGCTGCTGTGGTTTTACCTATGCAGGGGTTGGGTCAGTCTGCTGTTGTAAAGGGGGTGGTTTGTTGTGGTGACAGTGACGGATTTGGTTCCCCAAACGTGGGTGACAGTCTGTTCTTTGTCAGCCGGGAACACCCCTTTGCTTAGTACCCCCGTCGTTTGATTGTTCCTGAGTTTTAGTTTGGTGCGTTGATTTTTTTATGACTTTAAGTGGACGTGGTAGGTGTGACGTAAAGTGTGATTTCAAAAAGGTGCTTTTGGGTCAGAAAACTGTGAATCAGCTTCGTTTGTTCTTTGAGTGATTGGGTAGTGTTTTTGCAATCATCTTTAAAACTGTCAAATTTTTCCTGCATTGTCTGTTTTTAATCCTTTAGTTTTTGTCAATTTAGTTTTTAAAATTGATCAAGGTTTTTGATGCAAAAATTATACAGGCAGATGCAGTGAAAGAAAAAAAGAGCACTGGATGCAATTCTTGCGTCTGTGATTGTATGGCATTGGTGGTGGTGGGGGTTTTGTGTTGTTGTAGAAAAAAGGTCCCCTCTGTGGTGGTTTTTCGTCAGGGCGACCGTAGTTGTTTTTTCTGGGGTAGTGGGGTCAGTGTCTTTTGGGGGCTGTTTTTTTGGGGTAATGGGGGCAGGTCACTGGTAGTTGTTTTCTCTGGGGGAGTTTGGGGGCAGTGTCACTGGAGTTGGGTTTTTACCCGGGTAGTGGGGTCAGTGTAAATTGTAGTTGTTTTCTCTGGGGGGAGTGGGGGCAGTGTCATTATTAGTTGTTTTCTTGGGGGGGTGGGTCAGTGTCATTAGTGTTGTTTTCTTGGGGGGGGGGGGGTCAGGTCAAATTTGGGGGTTGTTTTCTCAGGGGTAGTGGGGTCAGTGTTTGGTGGTTTTTTTCTGGGGGGAGTGGGGGGCAGTGTCACTGGGAGTGTTTTCTCTGGGGTAGTGGGGTCAGTGTCATGGTAAATTGTTTTCTCTGGGGGAGTTTAGGTCAAATGGGCACTGGCAGCTGTTTTCTCTGGGGTAGGGGGGGTCAGTGTCATGGCGTCTCTGTTTACATCGTGTTTACCCACGGGGTGTGAATCAACCGTGATTTCGGGACTCCGTGGGGTTTTAGGAAAGATGACGTGGGGGTGGGTGTATCGGCAAGGAAATCGTGATTTAAAGGGGGGCCCTTTTCCCTGGGGTTCCTGCATTGTCCTGCTGGGGCACTGTTGGATAGTCCTCGGGGAGTAGCCCGGGCCCCGTGCTTTCCCACAATGTTTGGATCCATGCCGGGGTTTTTGGAGTTTGCCCACAATGGCACACAATATTTTAAAAATCAGTTTTTTTCCCCTGCCTCAACCCCTTTAAAAAAACCCCGGACTAAGCATGGAGCACCCCTTTTTTTTTGTTTTTTTTTAGGAAATAAAATGTTATTGTGAGGGTTTTTTTAGGGTATTTCTTGAAAAACTGAAAAAATGTCTTTGCTAAATTGTATTTTTGGGGGCCCCCTCACAGCACAGCGGGGAATTTGATAAAATTTATTTCCCTCATCCCTTTTCTTCCCCCTTAATGTTGAAAGGGAGTAGGGACAGGGTTTATTTTTAGGTTTGCGGCCAACCCCAAACCGCCCCTCCCGGGCCAAACGGGGGTTTGGAGTTCTGAGTTGGGGAACATCTAAAAGTTTTCCCGGGGGTTTTTTGTAAAACCCTGGTTTGGGGTTTAGTTTAGGGTTGTCCCCACTGTTTCACTTCCCGAACTGCAGAGCATCGTCAATTACCCGTTTGGAAAGACCCTTTTCCATTTTGGAGGGGGGGGGGGGGGAGTTACATGAGGACTTTGCGGCCATCCCGGCCGTGGAAAGACGTGATGTACCCGCAGGGTTTTAATTGGTGAGGAAGGGAGTACAAAGCCAAACCCGACAGGGGTGGAGTGGGGGGAAAAACCCAAAAAGGGGAAAACCCGGGTTGGCGGGAAATCCATTTGATCTCCACACAAATGATTAGGGTGGTTTTTTCAGCCCCCTTCTACACACATGGAAAAGGCACGAAACCCCGCGTCCCTTGTTTGAAATTCAGGCCCCGCTTTTGGGGGGTGTTTCCTTCCTCGGCCCAAAGGGGGTCAGCTTTTCAGGGGGGGCGACAGATGAGGCCACCCTTTGGGCGCCCGGGGGGTTTAAAAGCTTCAACGTGGAAAACAATCAAGGGTCTCGCCGCGGTCCGCAGACAGCACAACACCACAAAACGGTTGAAGAAATCTTTAGGGGAAAAAAACAATTCACATGATTTTTTCCTTTAAAACACCCGTATTAAAAAGAAAAAAACCCTTTGTTCACGAAGCAATGCACGAAGACCCGGCACTGTTGGGGGTCAATTCTACACGGGAAGGAAAAAAAAAAATAGTTAAAAAGACCCCGGGAAATTTAAAAAGTACGGCCCGCGTCGGGAAAAAAAACGTCCGCCCCGGTCGGTGGGGGGGCACCGAGGGGGGAGAGGAGAGAGAGAGAGAGGAGAAAAGAGAGAGGAGAGAGAAAAAAGAGAGAGGGCAGGGCAGACAGACAGCCCGCGAAGAAAAGAGGAGTTTAAGCAGCAGAAAAACCGCCCGAGACCCAAAAAAAAGAGAAAAGGGCAGGGAAAACCGACAGACCGAAGGTAACAGAAGGGGGAAAACCCCCAAAGTACCCAAAAGCGAATGAAAAGGATCATTTCACCCCCACCTAAAATGCATTTTTAGTCATGGTAGACATATGTACTCCCTAGCCCTTTCCCCCCGTGGGACACTCTGTCTGTCTGTCTGTCTGTTGTCGGTCTGTCGTCTTTTTGTCTCTCTCTCTCTCTCTCTCTCTCCCTTTTCTTTTTCTCTTCTGCCTCCCTCCCCCCCTCTCTCTCTCCCTCCTCTCTTCCCCCTCTCTCTCTCTCTCCTCTTTTCTCTCTCAATTATATTCAGGGCTGTTTTCAGTCTTCATCCTCCCCGAAAAGCGCCTCGGCATCCAAAAAAAACTGAATTAGCAAAGGGGCGGGGTGAAGGGAAGGGGGAAAGGGGGAAAAAGTGGAAATCTGACGCGGTCTTGGGGTATTGAAAAGGGGTGCAGTGGGGGGAGCGGAGATAAAAAAAAAAAAAGAGGGGGGGTTTGGGGGGGGGGGGGGGGGGACAAATCCAACTGGACACGGGGCACCAGATTTCCCGAGCTGCCTGGGAGTGGGAAAAAACCGGTTTTGTGCGTTGGGCGAAACGGCATTTTAAGCCGGTCAAGCAGTTTAAATTTTTCATGGTTGTCGTGAGTTTGCCCTGGTGGTTCTTCCCTTTTTTGCACAAGGGTTTAAAGGGTTTGCGTGGCCAAATCTTTAAGTCACGTTTAAAGGTAGCGCAGTGCCTGGGGGAAATTTGGCCCATTGGGGTTGGGAACGTTTCAAGCCTTTAATGTTATTCCCCCTATCACAGTCTCCTCCCTTTTGTTCATCCCCAAAAATTGTGATTTCTAAAGGGGGGCAAAAAAAACTTTTTGACAAAGAGCGCTTTGGGTTTTCATTTTTTTTTTTTTAAAAATATGTCTTTTTCCCGCAAAAAAAATTTTTAGTTTTGTTGTTGTTGAAAATTTTTGTTTTTTATGCTGAACAACGCTAAGCGGGGGCATCCTTTGTCTTTATAGCAAACCAAATTTTTAAATTTGATTTTCAGCCCATATAAACTGTGGGGTGTTTAAAAATTTCCCCAACAAACTCAAAAAACGTTTAGGGGAACTCGATTTTGAAAAGGGCCCCCTTTTTTTCTTGTTTAGAAAAAATCCAAATTTTTTCATGCAAAATTTTTCAGATTTTTTACTGTTTTCTTGTTTGTTTGTTCTGTTATTTTACCACCCCCTTTAAACCCATGAAAACGTTAGGAAATGGTTTTAGTAGTGTGTATTTCCTTTACACACTGGGAAAAATCAAACAGGGTTTCATTTCACGATTGCAGAAAAATTTCATTGCCGTAAACAGCCCTTTACAAAAAAAATTTCTGTTTTCGCTTCCTTGGGGCCCACTTATTCAAAAGGGGGACGATTATTGTTTCTTCCCTTTTTTTAAACCCCAAATTTTACCCAAGGGTTTAACGGTTTCCAAAAAGGGTTAAAAAAAATTTCTATAACGACGTTTCAAGGTTTTCTTTAGGAAAAAAATATTTTTAAACCGGGGTGGCAAATTTCTAACTAGAGGGAAAAAGTCTTTTAACCACAAAACGGTTTAAATTTTCACCTTTAGATACTTGCAACATTCCCCAGGGTGATGTCTTTTAAAGGGCTAGATTTTTAAAGCCTCCCGGCATTAAAAGTTTACAAACAAAAAATACGTCATGTGCAAAGCCCCATCAACCCGGGGTGATGTGACCCCAAAGGAGGAGTCAAAACCCAGGACAGAACAGGATAATTGTAAACCCGGGATCATCTGAAATCTCCCGAAACGGGCAAGCATCTCCCAAAAAAAGGGGCCCCCCCCCTCCCCCCAAAACGGGGCCCCGCATCTCCCGAAAGGGCAGCCTTACACTGGACAAAACCCCACACAAAACACACAAACCAAAACATTCTCTCTCCCCTCCTCTCTCTCTTTCTCTCTCTCTCTCTCTCTCTTTTTAAAATTTTTTTTTTTTTTTATTTTTTTGGGCACAGGGTATTCCCGCTTGCAAAATAATTTGGGAATGGAGTTGTCCTCTGTCATTCAAGTTGCCCCGTCATCTTTTTCGTGTAGGATAATGTTTGTACCTGTTTAGAAACGCCTTTTTAAAAATTTCAGCATATTTAGTATGGTGAAAGCAGGCCGAGGGGTTTTGCCCTTCTGCATAACCACCCACTTTTTTAAAGTTAGCTGAGGGGAAAAGAAAGCGAGGTGGTAAAATATGTTTTGCATTTTGTTAAAAAATAAAGAAGTAAAAATGAGACAAAGAATATGGGGACAAAAAAACATAACTGTTTAATATTTCCCCGTTATAAAACATCATCAAAAATCATCCTCATCTCATCATCATTTATCGTCGTCGTTTGTCGTCGTGCGGAAAAAAGAAGAAAGAAGAAGAAAAGAGAAGAAGAAGAAAAACCCCAAAAAGAAGAAGAAGAAGAAAAAAGAAGAAGAAAAAACAAAAACAACAACCAACAAAAAACAAACCCAAACAAGGGGACGGGCGGGCGACGACAAAAAAGAAGAAGAAGAAAAAGAAAAGAAGAAGAAGAAAGAAGAAAAAGGAAAAAAAAAAAACAACAACCCCAAAAAACAAAACAACAACAACAACATGATTTAGAATTAATTTACAATTTTTAAAATTCTAGAAAAAAAATCCAAATTCACCCCAAAATTCAAAATTTTTGTTATTTACCGTCAGCCCACTGGCAGAGGGCCCTGTTAGGGTGTTTTTCATCGTCAAAAATCAATTCCCAAAGTGTTTCTTAAAAGATGAAAAAAAAAAACAGATTCTTTTTAAACAAACGCAAAGGAAAAGATCGGGGTTCCAAAATCAGACCTTCATGGTGTTGTCAACCGATCAGGAGGAACCATATGATGTGAGAGTGAGAGACAAAAAATATAATTCTCTAAATCAAGCACAAATTTGCTTGTATAAGAAGTAAGGAACGAGACCGAAAAAGCCAATCTACCAATAAAAAGAATAGAATAAACAGGGGGAAGAAGGGAGAGGGAATTTTCGCAGACTATTGTATCCAGTCTGCTCCTTAGAAGGCTAATCTATTTGACTTTGGAGAGGAGAAAGGATGGGGAGGGAGGGGGAGGGACGGAAGGAAGGCGGGAGAGGAGAAAAGAAGGGAAGCTCTCAAAGGAGTGCACACTACCGACAAGGATTTGCAGATTCTGGATCCATTCTTTGATTTTAAAAAAAAATAAATAAAAAAATTATTTCGACCGATCCCCACCAAAACTTAATGGGTTGGTCCCTGGGTCAAATTTCACCGCCCGCCCGCCCCCCCCCCCCCCCCCCCTCCCCCCCTCCTCCTCCATCATCCCCTCTTAAATCATTCAGATTGATTCAGGAATCTGGAGGTAATTATCCTGAACAGATCATTGATCGGTCCTTCGAACTGGATTCGCATTAAGAACAGCAGTTCGTGTTCTCATTATATTTCCGTACATTTAGTATAGTAGTTTTTGCGTCATCATGTGAGTGGATCATGCATCCACTCTTTGATCCAGATTCGCTGCAAGAATCTGCACCCAAATTTCACCAATCCAGACTGGTGCTGCATTCCATTTTTTCAAAACTATATTTCGTTAAAATAGGTTCAGTAGCTTTTCTGTGATATCTCTGACAGACAAAGGAACAAAGTACAGATGCTGACCAACTAAATCATTTTGGTGGAAGTATTAATCTATGCCAACATCTTTAGTGAAGAGTCAAAGCACTCTGGATGCGGTAAACTGTCTCTCTGACATTTAACCCTACATAAAACTCTTCTTTTTTTTACATTAAATTTCCGTTTCCTATCTTTCGAACAGCGAACTTCTTCTCACAAATCAAATTGTGAATGCTACTTTCAAGTCAGGCTTTTCGCCTTCGTTAGAAAACTCCCGCACAACTTAACCAATCAGAGTCTTCATTACACGACAGCTTTCACGATTCAACCAATTGAAATCTATATTCCGCGGCAGCCCTGTACGATGTAGCCAGTCAGAAGCTTCTTTACACGACATTTCCCAAGATACAGCCAATCAATAGAAAGTTTCGTGCGAAGTCGAAATGTCTCTGACGTAATTTCGAGGGCACGTCCAGTAAAGCATTTCTTTTTCTTTTCTTGGAGGATGAATCCACATTCGTTGGGATTAGCCAAGGTCAGTTAGAAAGGTGACCGTTTCTTGAACTGAAAGTTCAGTCTAATTGTAAAAAAAGTAAAGTAGGTTTCCAATGGATTCATTGTGTTTCAGTGCAAGGCAAAGGAAAGACAATGCTCATTCAAATAAGAAAGTCACCCGGATGCTGGAGACCCCTTTCCTCCAACATCTGTCTGTCTGACCTGCCTGTCTGTCCGTCCATCCGTCCGTCTCTCTCTCTCTCTCTCTCTCTCTCTCTCTCTCTCTCTCTCTCTCTCTCTCTCTCTGTCTCTCCGTCTCTGTCTGTCTGTCTGTCTCTCTCTCTCTCACTCCGACTGCCCCCCTTTTTGTCTGTCTCCCTCCCCCTATCTGTCTCTCTCCCTCCCTCTCATTCTTTCTCTCTCTCTCTCTCTCTCTCTCTCTCTTCTCTCCTCTCTCTCCTCTCTCTCTCTCAGATGTTAACTTCGCTGTAAGGTTGTCATTGATTGCTGTCGTGAATGGAGAGACATATGATCTGGAACCTGACTGTGATAGACACAAATGTTATACATACGTAATGCCGTATTTCATTTTTCAGATATCAAGCAAGAAGAAATCGCTTATTGTTGTGATTTTTTACCGTTTGTCGTGTGTGAATGGAACTTTGGCTACGTGGAAATTGCGCACAATCAATTTGTTTAAACTGAGTTTTGTTGTTTTTAACCATTATAATGATGTTTCATCAGCACCGTCCACATTCAAACCTGTGTGGTAGGACAATATCTGCGTGGAAGGACAATAATATCTGCGTGGAAGGACAATAATATCTGCGTGGAAGGACAGTAATATCTCCATGAAGCACACGATCAAGTTTCTGCATGCACTGGTATATTCAGACTTCCAGCATGCGTACAAGACATGAGGTACACAAACCCCCACACCACGACAAAGAGTAGACCGTGTGGAAGCCTTGAACATCGACCAGAACAACTGGGAAGCAACAGCCCTCGAACGGTCAGCCTGGAGACAGACTGTGCAGAAAGGTCTCTCCAAGTTCGAAGAGACACTCGCTCAGTAGCACGGGGAAAAGAGAATGAGACGAAAGGCTGCAGCCCAGGCAGACAGACCAGCGTCAGACTTCATCTGTACCCTCTGCCACAGGGACTGTCATTCCCGCGTCGGACTGGCCAGCCACACCCGTCGCTGTACCAGAATAGACACCTAGAGCGCAACTCCATAGTCTTCCGAGACTGAAGGATGCCTACTACAAGACATGGAACCGATCAGCAGATTTGGAAAGAAGTGTCCAAGCCACGCAAAATGAGACGTCACTGCACAGCACTAAGCAGCAGATATAATGACCACACCATCAATGAACATGTGCATCAAGTTATCAAGCAGCAGTGCGGAACTTATGAAGATCTACTAACACCAGTAGTGAAATCTATGTTGGTGTGTGAGATCATGAAATAGGATCCAATGGCCTTGCTAAAACGGCCCCGCCCCATCCTCCTCCCCTCCCCCCCCCGCCCCCCCCCCCTCCTGCCCCCCTCCCCCCTCCGCCCCCCTCCCCCCCCCCCCCGGGAAGTGTAGGGACAGGGAGACGAAGGGGAAGGCAGCGAAATAACCGATGGGCTGACAGCTATCGCAGAATGGACCAAGGAAACCATTTGCAGAGACCAGGGCCTTTGCACACAACCGACAGTGTGGTGCCCCCCCCCACCCCCACCCAGTGATTCCCCAAGGAGCTGGGGGGGGGGGGGCGAGGAGGAGGCGGGGGGGGGGGGGGGGAAGGGGGAGAAGTGAAAGACGAATGCTAACGTCGTTGGCTATTACCTCCGTCAACGTGGTAACGGGTTTTTTTTCCCTGTGTCTGTTCGTCTGTCAGCTAGCGTATGCAAACAGAAAGATAGATACACAGTCAGACAGACAGACATATAGATAGAAAGATGCATGCATACATACATACGTACATTTATACATATTACATACATACATACATACTTATATCATACATACATACAAAAAGATTTACAGGCGGATAGCTAGTTAAACAGATCGTTTGATCAATGGATGGTTACATAGATAAATAGATAGATAGATAGATAGATAGATAGATAGATAGATAGATAGATAGATAGATAGCCAGCCAGCCAGCCAGCCAGCCAGATAGATAGACATATAGATAGACAGACAGCCAGATACATACATATATACACATATACATATATGCATGCATATAATATATATATATATATATATATATATTATATATATATATATGTATATATATGCATACAAACATACCAGATAGATAGATAGATAGATAGATAGATAGATAGATAGATAGATAGATAGATAGATAGATCAATGAAAACCGATTTCAGGGAAGGTTGTTGGAAACATGAAACACGGCCAAGAACCTGCATGGCAAGACGACACCAAAACTACAGAACCTGCATGGCAAGACGACACCAAAACTACAGAACCGATTTTAAGGGAACTCGGTGGAGGGATGGAAGGCGACGTAAGAACGATCCCAATCAAGTGTGACGTGAACTGGCCGCCGTGGCACAGTGGCTGGCATCATGGATCACAGCTAGGGGATGCCATGGGTTTGATTTGCATCAGAACCATGTATCTATGGGAGTTTTCTGTCCCGATCAGAGTTGAATGTGCTATGAGCTGCATAGGGAAGACAGGAGCCACATGGTCAAGTCACTTTCACTGAATGGATGTGTCTCTGAGTGTTGCTCAAGTTTCCTGATAAAAGCTGCAGGTGTCTGTACGGTAGTCTCAGACCAGAAGGGAACTCCATACCATCATTTTCATTGTCCTTATCCTCATCGATCAGCATGAAAAAAGTCTTAAATTCTGTGGCCCTTCATGCCCTGCTGTCATTGTGATCTCAGTTCAATTTCCTCACTACGTTAGTGCCCTTGGTGAGTTCAAGACGAGGTCAGTAGTACTGGCCCGTTCACGGGGACTGTTTTTCGACAGACGTGGTGGCGGCCTCCGGATGGGGGAGGGGGGGGGTGTTCATTTACGCTGGCTCTGCGACTGAGCAATCGTTGTCCTCAGCAGCGGGCTTAGTAGGTGGTGTCCTGCGTCGGCTGAATCAGAACGGGTGTCACTTTAACATATATGAAGCTACACTGAAGCACCGCGGCGTCTCCTCTAGTGGGTTGCCTCATGACGACTTGACATCGACAGCCCCCTATGGACTGCTAGTGCTGGAGCTGTGGCGGAATCAACTTGGGTGTGTCTGTGGACAGGAAGCAGAAATGAGTGACGTGTGGATAAGGCCACTGGAATGGTAAATTGAAAAAATAAAAAAAATGAGACAGAGGAGGTGGTGTGGATTTGCAGAGCAGTACCTGTTCAAAGGGAGGACCCAGCGTCCCTTCGACCTGGGCTTATGTACGTCTTTGCTCTCTCTAATGTCCTTCTGGTGATGACTTTGTTGTCAAAAAGTGGCAGAAAAAGAAGTATTCTTACTGGTTGTGAAGCGTTATTAAGTAGGTTTAAAAACATCTAGTCAAAACGTGAAAGACGAAGAACTCCTCTTTATTCAATCTGGTTGTGAAGCCTTATTAAGTAGATTTAAAGAGACCTAGTCAGAAAGTGAAAGAAGAAGTACTGCACTTTGTTCTTACTGGTTGTGAAGCGTTATCAAGTAGGTTTAAAGAGATCTAGTCAGAAAGTGAAAGAAGTACTGCACTTTGTTCTTACTGGTTGTGAAGCGTTATTAAGTAGGTTTAAAGAGATCTAGTCAAAAATTAAAGCGTGAAGAACAACACTGTGTTCTTATTGGCTGCGAAGTGTTGTTTTTTTTTTCTGTTGTCAGGATTGTTGTTTTCCAAATCTGAAGTCATATCAATGACAACTTTGTAAGCTCTTTTCATGCCCCTGGGCCTTGCCAAGGTCACTTGGTAAACCCTGTCACAAATAACGCATGGACATTAAGTAAACCAGCATTCAGAGCTGCCAGTTGCAATGCTTTCAGTTTAGCATGCTACAGTTCCGTTGACAATACTATGCTGTTACACTTTGTGATAAAATGCTACACCAAAAACCATAAGTTTTAAGAATTAAAAAAAAAGGCAGAAATACCACCACCCTGTACAAACTTAACAGTGGCTTAAACAGATGTGAGACAATGTAGTCTGTAGATTTTTTTTTTTTTTTCACGGTTTTTTTTTTTAATCTGATCAAATTCTTAGTTGTCGTCAGTTGAACAGCTTACCTTATCTTTCTTTTTTTTTCTTTTTTCTTTCCTTCCTTTTCTTTTTTTTTAATGTCACCTCTCTCATCCCTCCACTCAACAGTTCCTTCATTTTCTCGCACATTCATCCCTCAACATAAATCCAGCAAAGTATTTACTTAAAACAAATTAATAACAAATTCATGTATGTACAAATATATAAGTTGTTATAATAAAGAGTTCAGTTCAAAGTATCCTATGACATTTGTCTTCATGTTCTTTGTATTTAAAGGAATGAATGGGAGAATGAGTTGGCACAACTGACAACATGTATTTATGTTGGAATTATATAATCATGCTAGGAAAGTATTAGCAAAGAGGTTTTTTTTTCCAAACCTTTTCAGTTTTTAAACAAACAAGCACACACGAAAAAAAAGAAAAAAATAAAGGACATATGTAGCATAATAATTGTTCAAGAACATGGAAGAAGTCAGACACATTAGAGAACAAACACACAAGTACACCCCCCCCACCCCCCCCCCCCCTTAAAAAAAAAAAAGATCGCAGACACACACACAAACATACCTGAATTGTAAGCAGGATATGCATAAACTTACACACACACACCCTCATACATGTACAAATGTATAACCTCAAAAACAAGGAAAATACCAAGGGGTGGCAGGGGTGAGAGGCTGAGAGAGAGAGAGAAAAAAAAATATTAAGATGGGTAATTACTGCAAGAGAATGGATCATTGGATGGCTAGTTATGTTGGAAGATACTACTACTAACGTCTTCCGTTCTCAGCTATGTAGCATTATCTAGGTTGGGATACTCAAGTTGGGACTATGTGCACAGCAGCCAACAAACAAACAAGCAAACAAAAAAGTCACAATAAAGCTAGGAAATGATAGAGGAATAGGGAAACCAGGTTTTGTCAAATTGATCTGAATCATAGTTCAGAAAGGCTAAGCATTTTTCCAATTTAAATCTAAGCTTAAGGTTGTAAGGAAAACATGAAGGTCTGGGTGGTTATTTTGCAGTTTACAATTGTAAAAGGCTGCGAAGTGTTATTAGGCAGATTTAAAGGGATCTTCTCAATAAGTGGACTGCGAGTGTGGCATAGCAGTCGACACCAGGGGAGAGGTGGCAGCTCTCCTTTGAAGGATGCTGACGTGAGAGGTCAGCGTCATTGGGCGGCACAGACAACCTTCCAGCCATGTGGGTGACGACGGGTCTAGCCTGTGTCGCCGGGGGACGGCTCCTGGAGGTGTGGGGCGATTGACGAAGGAGCGCTGCCTGACTGCGACTACCGTGGCCTGGAATACCGTGCTGTTTTGTGGGGAGGCAGACATGGGGGCACTCCTTACGGGGTTGGGCTGAAAAATTGCCCTCTCGGCCGCAGTCAGCGAGTGCCCGCCAAGTTTTAGGGACTCGTGCAGCGCTCCAGCGACTTTCGTCCTGCTCCCTCCTTGAGGCGGCCTCACGCGGCACAGGACCATCGCCACCCGAGCATGAAGAAGGCCGCCCGGTGGTCCTGAAGACAGCCTGATGTTTGGGGGACAGCAGGCAACACACACCGACGCCTACCGTCGGTCGACCAAGATCCTGAAACTGAACCAACGTTCAAGACCAACTCCACCAAACTTGAACCAACTTTCAAGAAGATAATGACCAGAATTGAGCCAATGTTCAAGAGGAACGCGAGCTATGGGAGACAAATCCGACGACCCTCACTGAAACTACCCACTACTGCCAGGCGACAGCAGTTGCCACAAATATGCAGACCTTTGTCTGCAGGAACCTTGTCCTTAAGGGCCTCAGGCCAATAGGACGTTAATCTCACCATCAAAGCAAAAAAAGTAAAATAAGAACTGCACTTTGTTGTTACTAGTTGTAAATCGTGATTGAGTAGTTTAAGGAGATCTAGTCGGCAAGTGAAAGAACAAGAAGTACACTCTGTTCTTACTTGTTGTGAAGCGTTTCAAGTAAGTAAAAAAAAAAACCCTGGTCAAAACGTGAAAGAAGAACTGTATTTTCTTCTTAGTAGCCTAGTTCTGAAGCGTTATTAAGTAGGTATAAAGAAACCTGTTCAAAAGGCGAAAAAAGAAGAACTACACTTGTTCTTACTAGTTGTGAAGCGTTATTAAGTAGGTAAAAAAAGTAGCCGAGACGTGAAAGAAGAACTGCACTTCGTTCTTACTAGTTGTGAAGCGTTATTAAACAGGTTTAAAGAGACCTGGTCAACAAGTGAAAAAAGAACAACTACACTTGTTCTTACTAGCTGTGAAGCGTTATTAAGTAGGTTTAAAGAGACCTGGTCAAAAAGTTATAAAAAACAAAGAAGAACTACACTTTGTTCTTGTAAGTTGTGAAGCGTTATCAAGTAGATTTAAAGAGATCTGGTCAAAAAGTGAAAGGAGAAGAGCTACGCTTGTTTTACTAGTTGTGAAGCGTTATTGAGTAGGTTTAAGAGACCTAGTCAACAAGTGAAAGAAGAAGAACTGCACTCTGTTCTTTACTAGCTGTGAAGCGTTAGGAAGTGGGTTTTAAAAAAGACGAGTCAAAACGTGACAGAAGAACTCCACTTTGTTCTAACTGGTTGTGAAGCTATAGTGAGTAGGTTTAAAGAGACCTTCAGGCGACCTACCTCAGTGACACTCGCAAGGAAGTGTGACTGAACGGAATTCACTACTTCACCGACATAATTATACTGATGTGTATCTCCGCATTTGCTCGGGCATTGGAGCTTATAGAAAGAGCGACATTGCAGCACTGCTTTAAGTTGATTCCTCGTATTGCTGATTGGGTTGCCACAGCTAGATTAGAGGATACCGTATGCCATTCGCATACTCCCTCATTACCGGCTGTGGTGTGAAATGAATACATTATCTGAATACTCTCTCTCTCTCTCTCTCTCTCTCTCTCTCTCTCTCTCTCTCTCTCTCTCTCTCTCTCACACTCACTCACTCTCTCTTTCTCTCTCTCTCTCTCTCTCTCTCTCTCTCTCTCTCTCTCTCTCTCTCGTTCATCTTCATTGCTTCTTCTCATGTGTTTCTTTTACGATTTTTATTTTGACTTGTGTGCGCGCGCGCGCGCGCGTGTGTGTTGTGTGTGTGTGTGTGTGTGTGTGTGTGTGTGTGTGTGTGTGTGTGTGTGCAGGCTTGCGTCTCTCTCCTCTCTCTCTCTCTCTCTCTCTCTCTCTCTCTCTCTCTCTCTCTCTCTCTCTTCACCCCCCCCTCTCTCTCTCTCTCTCTCTCTCTCTCTCTCTCTCTCTCTCTCTCTCTCTCTCCTGTTTTTGATTCATCCTCATTGTTTCTTCTCATGAGTTTATTTTACCATTGTTATTTTGACTTGTGTTCGCGTCTGTGTGTGCATCAGTTCTTGGAACAGACTACGAGCGATGCTTTAGATTGTAATATAAACCACATGTCGTGATGGGCTTTTTGTTTTGTCCGAATTCAACCAGTCACCAAAGAACTGGGTAAACACTCAGACGTTCTTAGGCTGTGTGTGAATACTGACAGTTCTGTTGTCACCCTTAGTTCCTACGGTGTGGTTTACATCAGTCATTTGATGAAAGAGTCTTCCACATCATCTGTTTAAGAAATGCTCCGATACTTAGAACACTTTCTGTTCCACATGCTATGTCATCCTCCAGGACAACTGTGATGCAAAAGCTGGAGGCTTGATCTGAGACCGCTGTTGTTATATCTCTAGATTGGTTTTAGATTTGCTGGTGCTGCTGCCGCGTGTTCAGTTCCTGCTGATATATCACTCTTCGATCCATCCTGACCAGTGATGGCACTGAGGTAGTAGAACTGTTGTACACTCGCTCCTTCATGTTCACCGCTTATGATCTTTGTCTCGTTTGGTTCTGCGAGGCTCGCAATCAACGTCGGTTTTCTTTCTCCACTGATTTACATGTTGCGCGTGGCGTGGTGTACGTTTTCTCCGGGGGGGGGGGGGGGGGGAGGGGGGGCTCACCAGGCTGGGGAGGCTGGGAAAGAAGTGGGCAGACAATATTGCTAAGGGGACCGAGGAGAGTTGTGCCACAAACGTAGACCCTTTCCCAACAACCCTCAGAAGAAAAACTACTGGCGCAGCGTTCAACATTGCACTGACACCACCACCATCCCTTGCCGCCTTTCTTCCACCCCCTACATCCCAACCCCGCCCCCATCCTCTCCTCTCATGGTCGTGACTGGCTCTGGAACCAGGGAATTAAAACCATCACTTTTGCTCTGGTCTTAGCCTCAACCAGACTGGAAACAGACTGGGCCCTGAGAGCTTCTTTAGACTTTCTTGCCGTGTGATGTTGTGTAATGGGGGGATGGGGTGGGATAGGGGTGGGTGTAGGAGGAGGATGGGGTGCGAGCTGTTGGCTTTAATCTGGTAACCCCCAGGGACCTGTAGACGAATACTTAGAGCGTTTGATTGTAAGGCTGACGGTCTTGAATTCAAATCACTCATGGGGTCGGATTTTTGTCTCCTGAAAAATCTCCTGGTTTATCCAGCAGTGAATGGGTACTTGATTCCGTTTAGGAAATACCTAGTCTCCGTTTTTCCACATAGCTGTGCTCTAGACATGGTGAATCGCTAACAGTGCAGTGCTCACTACAGTCATCTAGCTATGCTCTAGACATGGTGAATCGCTAACAGTTCAGTGCTCCCTACAGCCATCAAGGTCAGACAGATGCATCTTTTTTGTGAACATTTAAAACGAGAATAATGCTCATCCTTCTCCACATGAAAATAATATCAGTCCACCAAGATACAAAGTGTGGGTGCTTGTGTTACAGTTGATCATGGTGACTTTTAGTGTAACACTTGCAATGCTTGTCATGAGGAAATACAACTCCGAAAAAGAAGAATGGATGCCTTCAGTTTCAGGTTCAGTTTCATCTCAAGGAGGCGGCACAGTGCGCAGAACCAAGCCATCCATTCACGCCACACCACATTTGCGAAGTCGTGATACCACAATGCGCAGGTGACGGATACATCAACTGGTAACTGAGTCAGTCCAGAAGACGAATGCTGGGAGGAGAGTTTCATGGACAAGTGGGACTTAGCAGCAAACATCTGACCTATACATCAACCCTTGTTAGGCCTTGAGAAGGCTAAATAACATGATTCTGCGCCACTACTATGGTTGTGTGCGTGCGTGCGTGCGTGCGTGCGTGCGTGCGTGTGTGTGTGTGTGTGTGTGTGTGTGTGTGTGTGTGTATGTGTGTGTGTGTGTGTGTGTGTGTGTGTGTGTGTGTGTGTGTGTGTGTGTGGTTTACGAAAACCGAAAAAAACCCCAGCACACACGTGTATATTTGGAGAGGTGATGGCGAGTGAGACTTCCGATCATTGTCAACGCTGATCGGAAGTCCTCGCGGTATTTGAAGTGAGGAAAGGGGAGCTGGTATGATGGCGGGTTTCCAATTAGAAATGGGTTCCTATCTGACATCAAGCTCTTGAAGCCACTATTTGCTTTGTCTAAGATGGAAGTGGATTTCAAACGGAAAGAAGGTGAATTAGACTATAAACTCTTTACACTTCGTCTTTATTTTCCATCTGAACTTCAGTATATGTCGAGTTACATGATT
>CM031605.1:34732906-34737906 GCA_018398815.1 Conus ventricosus
TCCCCCTTCTCTTCCCTCACCCACATCACACGATCCGCCGATTTCACAGATAGAATCAGCCACATCAACAAACATCAATACTGCATTTCAAGCTAGAGTGAAAAAAAGAGATTCTGTTGTAAAAGCCGATGAGTCCATCGATTGTACAAGCACAAACATTTCCAGTGATCTGTGGACTTCTTTTTGGCTGTTTTAAAGTTCTCTTTCCGTTCCATACCCATCTCTGTCTCTATTGTCACTTCCTCCTCTCCCACATATATGTGCACACACGCGCGCGCGCGCACGCACACACAAACACAGACACACACACACACACACACACACACACACACACACACACACACACACACACACACAACACACACTTCAAAAACCAAAACTCAAGCCTTCTACATTTTCTCTCTCTCTCTCTCTCTCTCTCTCTCTCTCTCTCTCTCTCTCTCTCTCTCTCTCTCTCTCTAAACAGCGGCAAGTACGAAAAATGGCTAAGGTAATACTCTTACCTTGGTACAATAAAGATTCTCTCTCTCTCTCTCTCTCTTCTCTCCTCTCTCTCTCTCTCTCTCTCTTCTTCTTCTTCTTCTTCTTCTGTGTTTTCCCCCCTTAAGTAATCTGATTTTATTCAACTAGCCCGTACTTGGCACCAGATCTGAACAAAACTCTTCCTCCCTTCCAGTGTATTTTCTTTTTATTTACCTTCTTCCCTTCGCTATTCAGCACTGCCCAGAGGCAGAGTCAATGACCTGAACGGCCCAGCAAACTGTTCAAAATCGCCTGTCCAGACCTCCCAGCACTGGACACGGGATTCTTTGACCTTCCAATTCACACCGAGGCAGTTTGAAAGCCCATGCTATGAAGTATGGCGGTGCAGTTTCTGTAGGAATGTTGTTATCGAAATTCACAACTTTTCCTTTCAACCCAGCCAGAACACTGCACCACCATTCAGCTCGTTAAAACTTGAACATCATTTTGTTTTCGTTTTTTTTTTTGCAAAAGATTTAGAGAGTGAAAGAGCGAGCGTTGGCTCACAAGGGCAGTTGGCCATGATTCTCCATGTCTGAAAATGCGAACGCAGTAGCAAGGACTGCTTAAAGGCCTTTGAACAGGCCTTTACTCACAAAGCCATCAACGAGAAACACCGACCGGAAAGAACGTGTGGATAAAGGGATGCAACTGCTGGATGTCGTTACGATGGCTCCAGCAGGCCCCCAGGCGTTTGGAACATGTCCGGCTATTCCATACCTTGTTTTTTTCCATTCGTGTTATCTGCGATGTCAGTGAGTGGTGTTTCATCATGTTACTGCTCCAGAAGTTTTTTACGCGAGCACGTGCATCTACCACACTCAATTAACGAAAATGCGAAAGAACTCGCCGCCGTAGTGCAATGGCAGCGGTGTTGATTTTGGGCTGGGAAGTCTCAAGGTTCAGCCTTATTAAAGGCAAATGTCTGTAGGGGTTTCTTTTTTCAGCCCCAGCTCTTTCCTACACAAACATGGTGGGTGTAGTGTTGGATTATTTTGGAAGCAATCCGTCTACGCAATGTGTATATTAGAGTTTCGATACATTTTCCTGACTAACACCACAGATTTCTGTATTTTTCAAGCCTGGTTAATGCTAGCATGTGCATTTGAAGGAGAAATAGAATGCAGCCCTGTCATTAAGCTTTAGTGCAGAAAGGAATGATTTATCATCCTCAACCTTATAGATCAGCATAAATGAATGTCTCAGACCATGTGACCTTTCATATCCTACTTTCATGCTGACCTCAGTGTCGATTCTCCATCCGTATCTACGCCTTTTCACGTTGAACTATTCGGTGTCTGCATCTTCATGGGACAATTGTCCGTTAGATGTGGTGGCAAGTATGTTAGGGGGACACGTACACACGCCCGCTTTGGAACTAAACAATTATTTCATTAGCAGGGGATTTCATTAGCAGGGGAGTTTCATTAGCAGGGGAGTTTCATTTGCTGGGTCAGAAATGGCACCATTGAACATTACTCATGCGACTTGACGACAGTGCAGTGTCTCCGGCGAAGGGTTTCCTCATAGCTACATGATACAGGCTGGTCGCAATGTTTGCAATGGATGATGTTAATGACACTCAACTGGTCAAGGTTGTCCTTTTTTCCCCTACTGCCTTGCATCTGTTGGTGTTGCAAGGCCAAGCGTAAACTGATGCCCTGTTCCTCCTGATCTAGTGGCTCAGTACGTCTGTAAGGCTTTGAAGATTGGGGATAGTGGTGCGTCCACAGCAATGTTCTTCGTAGGTTAAGAACTGGATGGTGTAATTATTCTGCTACACATAGTTTTGGTTAAAAAAAAATGCTGAGGACTTTGTTTTCAGGTGGTGTTATTCGTCCTTCTAGGCTTCTTTTGATAAGCAGATGATTATGGCTGAGTCTTTCTCCTCTTCTTCATTTTGCAGAAAGCTGCTATGTGTAGGATTCACTGCCACACACAAGCAGGTTGGGGTTTGCTGTGCATATATGTCTGCTAGTGATGTCGGCAGCGTACACGAGGGTATTTTTTCCAGCTCTACAATGAGTGTCGTTAACGCCAGCTGTGACTTTTCGTGCATCTTTCTATAACATTCTATAGCATTGTCCTTTGTGAATTTGGACTGCTGTTCCCGGTGTTACGTGCCATGATCATCCCTTCCCTGAAATCACTACCCCACGGATGAGAGAGAGAGAGCACATACTTCAACTCATCACCCAGGAAGTAAATCTAGAGTGAACCCTTACCCCACCCCCTTCCTCCAAAATGACCCCCGCCCTCTAAGATTGAACCGAAAGTTGAAGAGGGTAGAAGATAGAGTAAGGGGAAGGAGGAGGGGAGGGAGGTGAATCAGGAACTCAGACAGAACAACCCCCACCTTGTTCATACCCCTCCCCCATCCCTTCCCCATGGAGTTATTATAGGCACGTACTTATTTCCATCTCCTTGTCCCATACAGCCGGTAAGTTTAGGCGTTTGCCTATAACCATTCCATGGTGCGTTTCTGGACCATGCCTCCAAACCACTCCCTGGGCAGCACCTTTGGAACAGGGTGGAGAGTAGATCTGGCTCGGGTCAAAATTACCCCCAGGGATTACAGCCCCGGGGATGGAGGATGGAGGTGGGGGTTGAATGTGCACATGTGTCGTTCTTGAAATTATATGTGGATATATGTCGTTCTTCCTTATTCACCAGGGGTTATTTTGGGTATTTTGGGGTTGTTTTGCTACGTTACACCAGAAAGGACGTACAACCGTAGTCCACCGCCATCTCCTGATACGATTGTTTTTATTTATTTATTCATTTATTTATTTATCTATTTGTTTGTTTATTCATTCGCGTAGTGATTTATTCATTTATTTCATTTTGTGTATTTATTTATAAACTTTTTATTTATTTATTCATTCACTTATATATGTTTGTTTGTTTGTTGTATGTATGCCTGCAATTTCAAGATTCAAGATGCAAGGTGTAGAGGATGCCACAAAACAAACGCGACGGGTTGACAGCGAACACGCTATAGAGTGCAACATCTATCAGAAGGTGCACGAAGTGAAGGTAAATAGCAACCCACCTGAAGCCTTTGCACCGTTATAGATTTGACGGGTTAAACAGACTCCAAAGAGAAGAGGAATAATGAAAAAAAACCCGAATTACTCCGAGGTGTTTCAAATGAAAGAACAATACATATGCTCTTCCAGGTTTTTTTATGGATTTGCTGTATCAAAGTTGCACTTTTACTCCTCCAGACATAACATAAATCACGTAAGTCAAACACACTGAGGAAGACTCCAGAATATAAAGAAATCCATCGCAAACATATCCCAAGGACATTTTTAGTTACAAATTCCATTTTTCGTATCTTCTCTTCTACTTCTTTTCCGCTGAATTATATCTAATGTATGTATGTGTGTGCGTGCGTGCGTGCGTGCGTGCGTACGTGTGTGTGTGTGTGTGTGTGTGTGTGTGTGTGTGTGTGTGTGCGTGCGTGCGTGCGTGCGTGCGTGCGTGCGTGCGTGTGTGTGTGTGTGTGTGTGTGTGTGTGTGTGCGTGCGTGCGTGCGTGCGTGCGTGCGTGCGTGCGTGCGTGCGTGTGTGTGTGTGTGTGTGTGTGTGTGTGTGTGAGTGTGTGTGTGTGTGTGTGTGTGTGTGTGTGTGTGTGTGTGTGTGTGTGTGTGTGGAGGGGGCTGAGAAAAATACTTTTCCTGCGTTTATCAGTTGGGAAAGCATACAGACGTTTTTTGTTTTGTTTCGTTTTGGCCTTTTTCCTCTTGATTCGATGCACACGCAAGATTTGGCGGTTGTTTGGTTATTTAATTCTATTCCTGAGTCTGTGGGATTGTCAACGACAAATTCATAAGGAATTTGGGAGAGGGGAGGGGCTGGGGAAGAGGGGGAGGGTAATCTTTGTTTGTGTGTTTTTGCATGAATTTGTTTGCTTGTTTCTGGATATGTGTGGGTTAACTCCCAATGCTTACATGAGCGCAAAGCAGAGAAAACTGTAGGTACGAGATACAAGATACATGACTTCAGTCAAGAAAAAATCTTCCTCGGACTACATAGATGAAACAAAAAACTAACTGACGAACAAAAAAGAAACCTTAAAATGAAAGAACAAGAGCGATGAAAATAACACGATTGACAACAGACTGTGCGGGACATACAACTGAAATTGTCTGAAGTTGAATTTTCTCTTCTGTGCAGAAAGAAATGCATACGGCAATATAAAAAAAGGCTCCGCACTGAAATGCATATTTTATTGACTCTGCAGGTAAATTTTGAAGTATGGTGGCTATCTGCAACCAGAAATAATAAGATATTGAGTCCAAAGAAAGGTCACCATCTTACGAATTGAAGAAGCTGTGAGCGGTGAAAAAGAGGTTATTAAGACAGTCACGTCTGAATTTTTGACTTCCGGTATCCTGTGCCTATGCAAAAGAATCTTTAAAGTGAAGATATTAGTGTAACAATGTTGACATCGACACCAATGCGCGTGCACAT
>CM031605.1:34745406-34750406 GCA_018398815.1 Conus ventricosus
TTAATCAGCAGCATGGGGATACCGTCCACATAGCACGAAGAATAAGACACAAACACCCACAGACAAAATTAAAACAAAATGAAACACCTTCACAGCCTAACCAGCAAAAATCAGCGTAAGCTTACTGCACAGTCAAGATAGAACAGATAACACAAGTACCTTCAACCTACCGTCACACAAGATAATCCCAGACACATGTATGCAAATGCAATTAATAAACCCATTGTCACAAGGTCATAAAAAAACCCGCAGACGAATGTACCCTCTCACTACTAACAGAACATAACACAAACCCAGACACGTGTAAACTTCTCGCAAACACTCAACTCATAGACACTGGAGCAGGTATACAACCCAGACACTAGTTGAATTGTTCAGTATGATATCTGAACAGATTTTGATGTGCAACTGAACTGAAAAAAGGCGAGAAAAAAAAGACAACAAAAAAGAAAAAAAGAAAAACGAGAGAAAATTTAAAGGGAAGGGAACAAAAAAAACCATGAGAATAATGCCAGTTAAGAAAGGCGTATTGAGCACTTAAAGAAAGAAGAATTCAAAAAAAAAAAAGGGGGGGGGGGGGCAGAAAGAACAGAAAAGTGCTCCATGACCGGCATGCAACTGAGCCATTTAAATTTTGTTTTGTAAAAGTCAGCCTTAGGACTGCTGTAGAAAATATAGACGCAATCATACATGCAGCATCGTTTTACTCCTCCTCCTCCTCTTCTTCTTCTTCTTCTTCTTTTCTTCTTCTTCTTCTTCTTCTTCTCCTCCTCCTCCTCCTTCTCCTCCTCCTCCTCCTTTTCCTCTCCTCCTCCTCCTCGTCACCCCCTTCTTCTTCTTCCTCCTCCTCCTTCTTCTTCTTCTTCTCCTCCTCCTACTCCTCCTCCTCCTTCTCCTCCTCCTCCTCCTCCTCCTCTCCTTCTTTTTCTTCTTCTTTCCTCCTCCTCCTTCTTTCTTTCTTTCTTTTCTCTCTCCTTTTTCTTTCTTTCTTTCTTCTGCTTCTGCTTCTTCTTCTTCTTCTTCTTCTTGTTCTTTTGTCTTCATCTTTGTCTTCTACATCATCTTCTTTTTCTTCTTCTCCCTCTTCTTCTTCTTCTTCTTCTTCTTCTTCTTCTTCTTCTTCTTCGTTTTCTTCTCTACTTCTTTTCTTCTTCTTCTTCTTCTTCTTCTTCTTCTTCTTCTCTTCTTCTTCTATGCTCTGTCGTTTTTTTTTTTTTTTCTGTATAAGCCTGACTGGATGTTGAAAATGAGGTAGGCAAATGCAGATGCATTTTTGCCTTTGATTCAACACTTCGAATCAAAATCAAAATAATTATGATGAATGGTTGAGAAAAAGCACAGAAACCGAAAGGGCTGGGAAGAAGGGGGGGGGGGGCGGGGGAGGGGGGGGGGGCGAGGAAGAGATAGGCATGAAAGACTCACCAAAGAAGACACCGTCTTCATGAAGACGAAGATGCGTCCCACACAAACTGCCAAAAGCCGACGTTCTCAGTTCAAACGTACTTGATCCTTTCCGCTTCAGGGAGTTTGGAGCCTGTTTTCAATTCATCATCGTCATCACTGGCGGTCGTCGCCGTCGCAAATGTTATTACCATCTTCGTGGTTATTTGTCTTAAATGTAACACCACAATGACAAACCATTTGAAAACCACTAATTTTTAAAACCATGCTGGAATCTCTAGACAAAAATACACAACATACAAACTGGAATCAACCCACACTTTTTTTTAATCTCTCTCTCTCTCTCTCTCTCTCTCTCTCTCTCTCTCTCTCTGCAGACAGACACTGAGCGGAGGAGCAACGAGGACACGACGCACCGGTCACGCAACAAGAGAAACAAAACCGCACGTGACGGGCCTACAGGTAGACTACGGAGTGCTTCGTGCGCAAGCATCCCTGCCAAACGCCAGACCACGATTCACGAAACGGCAAGTAAGCATGGAAAACAGGATACCGCATAGGGACTCGGCCAGGCCCATGTCATATCAAATGTGAAATTTATGACGTACAACATTGAAGGGCTGTCGCGTGTGTATGATAACGATCTGCGTGCTTACATTAGTGATTTTGACATTGGTCTCCTGGTGGAAACGTTCGCTACTCAATTTCCGGAACGTTTATTTCCAAACCATCACGCTTTCATTGTGCCAGGTGTTAGTCTGTCAGATGGGGTTACTGCAAGATTGTCTAGAGGTTTAGCACTTCTCGTGAAAAAAGATCTCTTAAAGTATGTTGAAAAAATGAATGTGAATGTGGAGTATGATAATATTATTGTATTGAAACTGTCTAAGGATTTGTTGGGAACAGAATCACCGGTAATTCTAGTTGGTGTGTACTTGCCTCCAAGCTCTTCTGCATATTACCAAACTATTGATGTATCCAATGGTATTACCATGGATTTAATAGAATCTCTTTGGAAATTTGCCGCTTTTGTTACTGGGGGATTTCAATGCTCGCACTGGGGGCAAGAATGCAAAAGACTGTGATGATGATCTGAGCATGGAAATCTTTCAGGACAGAGTCTGTGAACATGAGGTATACCGTACATCAAAAGATAAGATTCAAAATGACTTTGGCACGTACCTGTTAGATCTTTGCAATTATTTTCATCTTTTCATTTGAATGGTGCAATTTCAGAAGATTTAGATTATGGTCACTATACTTATATTTCACCAACAGGCTGTAGTATTGTTGACTATGCCATAGTATCAAGAAATTTATTGAAATATTGTGTTTCTTGAATGTTACACCCAGAACAGAATCAAAACACATGCCTGTTGAAGTTGTGTTTGACTGTAAATTAGAAAGAGCTGATCAGCATGACATGGCTCAAAATATTACAAAATTGACAAAATAGTTTGGGATGAAGAAAAAGTCTATGAATTTAAGGAAAATATATCAAGTGACGAGTTTCAAAGTCATATGAGGCAGGCTGGTTAATGTCGATGTAAATAAAGCCATTCAAGTGTTTAATGATGCATTGCTTACAGCTAGTTCATGCATGAGAAAAACCATTACAGTCGGAAAAGAACGATCAGATCCATGGTTTGATCAAGAATGTAGCCAGCATAAAAAAGAACTCGGTTACCATTTGAGGCAGTGTTATAAACACAAAGAAGACAATGAAACAATTAGAAATTTGTGTAATCAAAAACGCAGAGAGTACAAGGAGCTCTTGAGACTGAAAAAGAAAGACCACCGCACAAAGGTAATAAATTCTTTGAATTAAAATATCAACAATCCTACTGGGTTTTGGAGCAAAGTAAATCTCTTTCGTGCAATAAATTTACTGACAATAAAATTACCAAAGATGAATGGTTTAAACATTTTTCCCAAGTATTTGAGTCTGGTGTGAATTGTAGCCAGTCAGAAGGTATTGCTGGCGAGTCAGAAGATCAGGTTAGTGATGGGTCAAACCAGCATAACACAGATTCTCTTGAGTGTGACATTTCGGAAAGTGAAGTTTATGCCGCGGTTCGTTCATTAAGGAATAAAAAGGCTGCTGGTCCTGATGGAATTATCGGAGAAATCTTCAAAAACTCAGTTACTGTAGTTGCTCCATTTTTAGTCATATTGTTCAATACATTGTTCTCTACTGGAACTTATCCCCTTCAGTGGTCAGAGTCAGTTATTCAACCCCTATTCAAAAAGGGCGACAGGAATTTACCTGATAATTACAGGGGAATATCTTTGTTGAATATATGCAGTAAATTGTATAGCCATATTCTGAATGGACGACTAAACAAATGGATTGAAGAAAACCATGTCATTGATGACTGTCAGGCAGGTTTTAGAAAAAAGTATAGTACTATTGACCATGTCTTTACATTGTTTGCCATGGCTCAGAAACAACTGCTACTTCACAAGAAACTGTATGTTGCGTTTATTGATTTCAGAAAGCTTTCGATTCTGTCCATCGTGCAAAATTATGGTGCATTTTGAAAAAAAAGGGATTCATGGAAAATGTATCGGGCAATAACTAGCATGTATAACATTGTTAAAGCAAGAGTTAGAGCAGGAAGGGATTTAAGTGATGCATTTTTGTGTCCATCAGGTCTAAAGCAAGGGGAGGTGTGTAGTCCAGTTCTTTTCTCCCTTTTCATTAATGAACTGGCTGTGGATATTATTCAGAAAGGGAAACATGGAATTCAGTTGTTACCTGATTTTGTAGAAATTTTGATACTTATGTTTGCTGATGACATTATTTTGTTATCGGATTCAGTTGCAGCTCTTCAAAACCAGTTAAATGTTTTGTACAACACGTCCAAAAGACTCGGTCTTATAGTTAACTTAGAGAAATCAAACATAGTCATATTTAGAAATGGTGGATATATCTCTGACCAAGAAAAATGGTTTTATGGGCAGACCAAGATGACAGTTGTTAACATGTATAAGTACTTGGGAGTTATTATGTCTACCAGACTTTCCTTCACGCACAGTTTGAATGATATGGCAAGCCGAGCAAAGAAAGGAGTGATCAGTATATTTAAAGTACTATGGTCCTTGGAGAAAAATCCCTTCTATATTTTTCAAACTCTTTGATGCTCAGATTCAGCCAGTACTTAGTTATGGAGCAGAGGTATGGGGCATCATTGGAAATGTTGATGTGGTAGAAAAAGTGCATCTTTTCGCCTTAAAAAGATTTTTAAATGTAAGCATAAGAACTCCTAATGTGATAGTGTATGGAGAGTTAGGTAGATTTCCATTGTATGTAAATTTATATTTGAAGAGTATTAAGTACTGGTTAAGGATATTGAAGATGCCGTCTCATCGTTTACCTAAGAAAGCTTACAAAATGTTGTTATTTTTTCATGAGAAAAACAAAAATACTTGGGCATCTTCTGTCTGCTTCTTTCTGTACCAACATGGATTTGAAGAAGTTTGGGAAAATCAAGGAGTCGGTAACGAAGTCGCGTTTCTGAAAGCCTTAAGAAATAAACTGGTTAATGGCTACAAAGCTCACTGGCTCTCAGATATTGGGCACAATGAACGTTTTCAGT
>CM031605.1:34755406-34770406 GCA_018398815.1 Conus ventricosus
CATATCTATGTTTAAGCTGACGTAAGCTTTTTTTTATGAGAACACCACAGTATTATGGACTGTGGTGTGTCTCTATTTGACGCCAGGAGCGCAGACAAACCAGCCGTGTCTCCTGATGAGTCGACCCAGCGGACAAAAGGGCCTCGGAGCAGGCAATACAAGGTATATCTGCCTTCAAAGGGATTGCGATGGTTCCCTTATTGCAGCTAGTGAGGGGTTTTCATATCTGTAATATATTTTCTTAATTTATGTTCCCAGTTTCTCCATCTTCAAACTCCCCCTCTCCTCCTTTAAGTCCAAATCTTTGCAAGTCGGTACTATGAAGACAGTTCAGTTGTTGGCTGCGCTTGTTTTCCCCCCCACCATTAGATTGTTCGTCTATGTATTTGTCTGACTTTATTCAAGTTTAAAAGGCTGTGCCGGTCTTGAATGGAGGTTGCTCTGTGTTGGCTTTTCTTATGGGAGCAAACTTTTACCCCATTGTTCACTGTTTGTTGTTTGCTGTTCCCTGCCTCATTTCATTTCCTTTTTTTTTTTTTTTTGATTGAAGGCCCTGCATGCTGGAACTTGCATGTATAACTTTGAAAGGTTTTCCTGAAGATAAAATGAAACTGACTGGTCTGACAATTGCGACATTGTGAGCTTCTGAACCAGTTCTCTTAAAATCAATATCTTCACAGTTCGTACTTCCTGGTTGTAACTCAATTAACAGATCCACTTTACAACGTCAGACAACATGGCAGTGTCAAAAGAGAGTAGAAGTGGTCTCTTTCCTGTACACAAGAAAACCTGCACAAGCAGAATCTACTATATTTCTGATATTTATCAACGAGTCAGAGGAATTCGATGCAGCAATGTTATTTGAAACCATCTGAGTTGAACATCAGTGGTTGTTCTGATTTGTTTTTAATCCCTTCCATTTTACCTCAGCGAAGGTGTTATTCCATTCCGAGTCGAAGCTGGTAACATTTGCGCGACCCCCGTATGTATTGTCTTTATTGTTCGATTCCCTTTTTGGGTGTACTGCCTTTACGCCACTGTTCTGAGTAGAGTTCGTTATGATTATCATCGTTCTTTTTGCTTGTTAGTTTGTTTATTCATTTATCTATTGATCTATTTGTTTATTTATATATTTATCTATGTATTCATCCATTCATTTATTTGTATATATTGTTTATGGATTTATCTATTTATTCATGTATTCACTATTTATTATTTATTTATTTATTTATTTATTTATTCATTCATTCATTCATTTATTTGTTTGTTTATCAGCTTGCTAATTTATTTTGTTTTGTTGATGTTGTTGTTTTTGTTGTTGTTGTTGTTGTTGTTTTATCTTCTATTCATTTTGAGATCATTGTAAATCTACAATCTAATTTTAAGATATTATAACCCGTCGAATTTTGAACCGCCTCAGATGGCTATACGAATCCGTCGTGCCATACCAGTGTCATCATTAATCTCATGCCGCTCGTTCCGGCTCTATAGGTGAACCCAGCTTTGTCCTGAAGACGCCATAACGCCAGGGTCCGCTGGGAACAGTCAACACCAGATTGTCATTCAGCAAATCGCCGAAGGGGACACTGCACTGCTGCCGACTCTCTTCCGTGCTGTTAAATGGTGACTGTTCTGATCAAGGATTCCGCTTAAATGACTTACTAAGCTCTTACTGACCTCAAAGTGAATGCATTTCCGATGACCTCTTCAGGTTTTGTGCCCTGATTCAGTTCTCGTCGGGTTGACCACTATCGGCAAATGCATGGAGACAGTTGTTGGACGGCCGTGATAGCGCCCTGCGAAGGGAGAGCTGTACCCGGGCCCATTTTGTCCGACCCGGCCGTTTTGTCCAACCTCGGACAAACGGCCGGGTCGGTCAAAACGGCCGGCTACAAGAGCTCACTCATGCTGGCTCTGCGACCAGACAAATATCGTCGTCATTTAGGGAGCTTAGCAGGGGGTGTCCTGCGTATGTTGAATAAGAACAAGCGCCGCTGAATATCATCGAAGTGAGATGGCAGCAACGCAGTCTCTTCTGGTGGATGTCTTTATAAGACGTGACATTGACTACCCCCACTGTGGATTCACCTGTGCCGGGGCTGTGGCGGGTCAGACCAGTCCAGGACTGTGGACGGGAGGAAGGAATGATCCGCCCGGGGTTCAACGCCACTGCAGTGACAATGAAGACGAACAACAACATAAAAGCCTCTCACTACCGACAATACTTACTCAGCGTGAGTGTCTCTTTCCAGGGAACAGATCTCATCCATGCCACGGACTCCGTGTGCTTTAGAGCACCGAAGTTTGGAAGCGAACCAACTAGAATTCGAATTCGACAACCATTTTGCGCCCAAGTTTAGGAAAGAGGTGACTGTTCGTTCTTCTTATCATTCTTGAATACTGTTTGTCTTGCCTGAAGAAGACCTTGAGGTCGAAACGCGTCGTGTTTTGTCTTGTAGTGTGTTTGTCTCTATCGTTCGGCAGAATGGCGATTTTTCTTTGAAGTTTTAGAATTCGAAACGGAGATCGCCGCGAGGATAAGTTATGAAAGGCCTCGGAATTTGAATTATGTGTTGCCAAAGGAAAATAAAGGAGATGAAGATGAGGCCCTTGAGTTCTGTTTGGCCACGACTTTACGGCTGAGCTGTTCGGTGTGTTTCCTTTTAAAAATAGAGTAAGAAGAAATTCTAGGGAGAGCTTCACAGCACAGGAACCCTCTTCAGACAAGTGTTTCGACCCTGAACTCCTTACCCTCTAAGGGGGCCGAGCCTCATCCAGTTCATAACTCCAAGACTCCCATGCCCTTCTACTGCGAATTATAAAAAGAAAAAAAAAGAGATTCTAAATGGATTGTGAAGGAACATGGTTATTATGCGCAGATGAAGATATGCTTGCCATGTTGCGTTTCAGACAAACTCAAGGGAACTATCATTAAATGGGCGTCGTGGCGTTGTCAGCAACACAAACGACAACAATGACAATGATAATAATGATAAGAAGAAGAAGAAGAATGATGATGATGATGATGATGATGATGATTGATGATGATGATGATGATGATGATGATGATGATAACAATTATGAAACGATGATGATAACAACAACAACAATAATAGCACAATGATATAATAGTAATAATTATAATGATGATGATGATGATATATATATATATTAAAAATTATCAGTAAACAAAGCTGGTGTCAGGATATAAACACTTTAAAAACATTTAGCTACATCACTGATCGATCAAATTAGCTATGCACAAGAGGTTTCTTCAGTGCCCTAACACCTGTTACAAAAGCGCAAAGCATAGATTAGTAAAGCCTAAAATTATGTCTTGGTCTTCCGTTCCATGCTTCAACGTACCGAACTTACGCATCAAATTTTTACATTAAAGATGAACATAGAAATCTAACGCTTGCAATATGTAATGAAATGTCAAACGTCACAGGTTGTGAACGAAATGAGATTGCTATAAAACCTGAATTAATTATCCAAAAAGAGCTAGACTATTTCATCATATTCTACCATTGGTTCTTGTACTGAAGCCTTTGAAAGAGTCAACAGTCAGTTCTGAGACATTAGCAAAGGTGGCCTTGATTTCTCCTCCAGCTTGGGAAAGAAACAGGGCAATTTTGACCTTGATCACACTGATGTGAGCAAAACTGACCAGCCAAACATTTTATCTTATTCTGTAAAGATGCATTACAAGAGAAGTATCCTCAAATCTGAAGTTTACAACAGATGGTTCAGTATTGTCTAATAATCAGTCAGGGTCTGCTTTTGTTATACCATCACAAAAGGTTGAAAAAATATACTCCATCGGAAAAGGCAGATCAATATATGTCGCCGAAATGATAGCTATTAATATGGCATTGTTGTATTTAATTGATTGCCTCAATCAATGTTTAAAGTAGTTATTTGTGTGGATTCAATGTCTGTTCTGCAAACCATACAATTTCCAAATACCGTTTCGAACAATTGCTTGTAAATGAAATATGTCATCTTATTCATGTCTTGATATGTAAAGGAACTGATGTCACCTTCTGTTGGATTCCATCGCATTGTAGTATTTGGGGTAATGAGCTAGCTGATATATGTGCAAAGAGAGGAGCCAGAAATGAAAAGTGCGCCACGGTATTGAATATAACCTTTTCTTTACCTGAAGTCAATCAATTATTAAAGCAAACCGTCTGGTGCGATTCAGAAAAACACTACAAAAATACGTTGCTGGCGTGGCTGATAAAAACACTCATTTAATTAATTATGATCATGTAAACAGCATTCCTCATTTACAAGTGAAAAATATGTACCAATACAGAAATTTCATTTCAATATTTTATAAATTAAAACTTGATGCCTTAAAAACTAAATACACAAACGAAGTAAAATGTATTTGTGGAGAACGAAGAATAACCCGCAAGCATCTGCTGTTTGACTGTTTACATGTTCAACTCATTTACCACCATTATCAGGCATGTCTTTGTGTGATGTCTTTTCAGATTTAAAGCTTGCCTTCAATGTTGTTTTCTCTTTAATTTGTAGTCCCGTTAAGCATTTGCTTTAAGATTATTTGTGGTATGTTGTAGGGATGCTTTGAGGTACATATATTGCACTTAGATAACCACATTATGCATACACTTAACATAATCAACAGGGCATTTATGCACTCTCCTCTCTCTCTCTCTCTCTCTTCTTCCCCTCTCTCTCTCTCTCTCTCTCTCTCTCTTTTCTTCTCTCTCTCTCTCTTCTTTCTTTTCTCTCCTCGTTCTAATATCACATATGTGAGAGTACGTAAAACTGAAGTACTACTACTACTACACACTCACTCACACTCACACACACTTAACTTTTTCTCACATTCGTCTAATATCACATAATGTGTATAGACGTTAAATTGAAGACCTAACACACACCACACACAACACAACACACACACACACACACACACACACCCACACACAAACACACACGCACGCACGCACGCACGCACACACACACACACACCACACACACAACACACACACACACACACAACCCCACCACACACCACACAACACACAGCACTGCAACACACACAACAACACCACCACACACACACACCACACACACACCCCACCACACACCACACCACACCACACACAACACCCCCACCACACACAAAACACACACACACAACACACGGGATTGCGACCGGATGTCAGCTTCCAGTTCCCACCATTTTACCTCACAACATACTAAGCTGTACATTGGATCAAGCAGTCTTGAAAAACATCCTCAGAACAGGATTCGAAACCACCCACCTCACAACCCGCCACGCTAACCCCAGCACCACGACCATTGGTTAACGACGTTGTTCTTGTCATTTAGACCAACACCAGTACCCTTCCTACTCTCCGCATCTCCTCCTTCACCCCACTCCCCTCCCTCTTTCTCCCTGCGCACACGTATCCTGGCACTCATCTGTTTCCTGTGGAACACGTTTGTTTTACCAAGCGCTTCCATCTTCTTCTGCCTTGTCTACACCCACGTGTGGTTTGTAATACGCGACCATCGTTTCACTCACCCATCTGTTTCCGATTGTACTGTCATTGATCTTGTAATCGGACCAAGTCAGTTCTTGCTATTATTGTCCCACGTCTTGCTGTAATGTATCGTCCTCGTGTTCCTTTCCACCCGTCTTAAGACACCATGTTTCTGAAGATACGTCAATCGTTGTGCCTTGGGTTTTCCAACACATGTTGCTGTAATATATCATTTTAGTTTTCTCGTCACCTGTTTCCGTAGGAGAAAAAAATATGTTTTCCGTGTGAATGCGTGTTATGTTACAAGTCCCTACCACAGTTCCAGTGTCCTTTCGCTTAATGTTCTGTTACCCGTGTCCTTTTCTGTTTGGTGCCATTTATGTGTTGTTGTTTTTTCTGCCATCGATTTCTGCTTGAAACGAGTCTGACAAATATTGTGATCATATTATGTGATCGTAATGATTTCTTTAGATCCTGTCAATTTCTATCTGTAGTTGTTATGGCTGATCTTTTTTTTTTTCATACGCAGCGTGCGCCCCCACAGCCCCACACTCGCGCACGCACGTATCGACACATACAGACACGCACGCAAGCGAACTCGTAATGCGTGTGCTGACCGCCCTAATGCACATAGAACATATAAAACACAAGGGCATGCACTCAAACATACACATACCTACAATTTTGAGTCGCAACATGAACTCGCAATGCATACGCACACACAAACACTTGCAAACACGCACGCGTTATATTCACTCAATTTTGCAGTATTTTGTTGTTTGTGTGTTTGTTTTCTCTCTCTTCTCTCTCTTCTCTCTCTCTCTCTCTCTCTCTCTCTCTTTTCTCTCTTCTCTCTGTGTGTGTGTGTGTGTGTGTGTGTGTGTGTGTGTGTGTGTGCGTGTGCGTGAGTGCGTGCGTACGTGCGCCGCGGGGCGCGTATTGTGTGTGTGTGTGTGTGTGTGTGTGTGTGTGTGTGTGTGTGTGTGCGTGTGTGTGTGTGTGTGTGTGTGTGTGTGTTGTGTGTGTGTGTGTGTGTGTGTGTGCGCGCGCGTGAGTGCGTGTGTGTGTGTGTGTTTTTTCTTTCTTTCATTCATTTATTCGTTATTTACTCTTCTCTTTGTCAACGCCTTCTCATATTAAGTTTCAGATGACGACTTTATGTTTGTCCGATTTTGTGTTTTTCCTTCCCATTTCTTTCTTTCTCGCTTGTTTCTTTCCTTCCTTCCTGTCTTTTCGTTCTACTCTCTCTTCTCTCTCTCTCTCTCTCTCTCTCTCTCCTCTCTCTCTCTCTCTCTCTCTCTCCTCTCTCTCTCTCTCTCTCTCTCTGTCGCTTTGCGCGTGTAAGCATAAGACGAATTTTTCGTGTTCAATTGTACATAAATCTGTTTCCTTTCTGACTTGGAACGTAAATGGTTTGATGTCTAAATTTAGAGATCCCAGTTTTGTTTCATTTCTGTGTGAGTTTGAATTTATCTGTTTAATTGAAACATTCATTGAAGATTGCCGTCATGATCTACTTACTGGTTATAAAGTATTTAGTAAACCTGCTGTCAAATTTTCAAAAAAGGGAAGAAGATCGGGAGGCGTGTTTGTCTACTAAAGAATGAGCTTACCCCATATGTGAAATCAGTTGAAGTGAATTGTCTTAATTTGTCTGTGTTCTTGATTGATAAAATGTTGTTTGAATCAGAAAAGGATATCTTGTATGTTTGTTCGTATATTCCACCAGAAAGTTCCCCGTTTTATGTTCATTTTGACTTAGATAATGGTGTTAGTTTACTTGAAGAATGTTTGACTGATCTTTTGTTAACAAATGATGTATATGTCATTCTGAATGGTGATCTGAACAGTAGAACTTCTGATGTTTCGCAGAACTTTGCTGGGTGTGATGTTTTTGAAGCGCAATATGATAGCCATTCCGTCAACATTAACCGATGTTCTCAAGATAAGACTGTAAATAATTATGGGAAGTTATTATGAAACATGTGCACTGCTTTGAACTTGTCAATTTTAAATGGCGTATGTAAAGGCGACCAAAATGGTTGCTATACGTACGTTTCTGAATCTGGTTGCAGTGTAAACGATTTTATTTTGCGAATGAACTTTTTGCTCTTTGGTATGATAGATGTGAACTGAATATTTTGGAACGTATAGATTCTGACCATTTTCCGCTGTCTTTTCAAATTGCTGCCCCATTGGGAAACTTGGTAGAAATTGGTGAAGAGATGCAAGATTAAACCTTAGAAAAAATTGTTTGGAATGATGAATGCTCCTCGTTGTTTAGTGATACATTAGATAATGAAAATTCGAATAGAAAACTTGATATTGCCATAAGTTTAATTGATTCTGATATAACAATGCTCTAAATACGTTTAACGAATGTTTAATTGAAAGCGCCGAATGTATGAAAAAACGTGTGCACGTTATGAAAGAAAGAGCGTCAAAAGACTGGTATGACCAAGAATGTCTTGTTGAGAAAAGAAAGACCAGGAGGCTGTTGAGAATTAGTGGCCGTTCGTTGGAAGACACAGACAGGACTGCATATGTGATAGCTAGGCGTGAATATAAGCATTTATTAAAGAGAAAAAGAGAAAGAGTTCAATAAATCAATAATAGATAAGCTTGTTACATCTATAAAGTCTCAGAAAGAGTTTTGGGATGTTGTCCACAGGATATCACCACAAAGAAAACAGCCTAGAAATAACATTACAATAGATGTGTGGTTTCAACATTTTCAAGCATTGTTACAATCCAATGATGATATTCAATTAGATCAAGAGGTGTTTGAAGATGACTCTGATAGTTATATGAATCGCTCCATTAGTGAAGAGGAAGTATTACTAGCAATTAAAAAATTTAAAAATCGCAAGGCAGCCGGTCCTGATGGAATCATTGGAGAGCTATTTAAAAATTCTTCTACCCATGTAGTGCAGTTTTGTCTGAAATTATTCAACAAATTATTTAATGATGGTGTGTTCCCAGACAGTTGGACAGAATCAATAATTGTGCCAATTTTTAAAAAAGGTGATGCGAATGATCCAAACAATTACAGGGGTATTTCTCTTAGTAACATTAGTAGTAAAATGTTTGGGATGAAAATTAATAACAGACTGCAAGAATGGATTGAGGATAAAAATATTACGGGTGATTATCAAGCTGGGTTTAAAAAGGGTTATTCGACTGTTGACCACATGTTCACCTTGTTGGCTTTAGTTCAAAAACAGTTCTCTTTTAATCGAAAATTATATGTAGCTTTCATTGATTTTGAAAAAGGTTTCGATTCCATTAATAGAAATCTCCTTTGGCCAATTATGAGTAAAAACGGTATTAAGGGTAAACTTTACAGATGTATTAGAAGTATGTACAATGAGGTGAAAGCTAAAGTTCGTTGCGGAGCTAAATTCACAGATTATGTCAATTGTTCAGCCAGGGTTAAACAAGGCGATGCCTGTAGTCCAGTTTTATTTTCACTGTTCATCAACGAGGTAGCAATTGAGGTAATTAATAACGAGAGACATGGGGGTTTGTTGACTTCTGATGCGCTCGAATTGTTTATTCTGTTACTGGCTGATGACGTGATTTTGATATCAGAGACAATCATTGGTTTACAGACACAACTGAATAGCTTACACAGCTCAGCTGCATCTCTCCAGCTGAAAGTTAATTTATCTAAAAGTAACATTATTGTGTTTCGTAAGGGTGGTTATTTGAGTGCAAGAGAACGATGGGTATATAATAATGCTCCCATGCCTGTTGTGAATGCCTATAGATATTTGGGTATACTTTTCTCTACTCGTCTGAGTTTTGTTAGTGCTTGCAAGGATCTTGCTAGCAAGGCCAAAAATGTTTCGTTTTGTATTATGAAAAAGTTACATGTTTTCAACAATACGTCCTTTCATGTGTTCTGCAAGCTGTTCGATAGTCAAGTGCAGCCAATTGCACAGTACGGATCGGAATTATGGGGATTAGATAACGCTGCAATCCATTGTGAATCTGTGCATCTTTTCGCGTTAAAAAAATTTCTAGGTGTAGATAGACGGACGCCTAATGATTATGTGTATGGTGAGACGAATAGGTTTCCTATTGTTTCTGCCGTTAAATGCATCCGATGCTGGCTTGATTTACTCCATATGGAAGAGAACAGAATACCTCGTAAAGCTTATAATATGCTTTATGATCTTGATTCTAGAGGAAAAAACAACTGGGCTAGTAAAGTTCGTATGCGTCTTTTTGAATACGGTTTTGGTTTTGTATGGCTGAATCAGGGTGTTGGAAATGTTAAACAGTTTATAAGTTGCTTTCGTCAACGACTAGTTGACTGCCGTTGGCAAAAATGGTTACATCATGTGCATAATAGTAAAAGGTTTGATTTTTACAGACAGTTTGGTAATTCTCATGATCTGAAACCTTATATAACTTTAGAAATGGATAGACACTTTAAATACATAATGGCAAAATTTAGACTTGGAATATCGGATTTAGCAGTACATAAATTTCGATACAAAACCGATGTTGATGACAATGATATGCTTTGTCCTCTCTGTAAAGTGTCACAAGAAAATGAGATGCATTTTGTTCTTTGTTGTCCAGCCCTCATGGACATTAGAAATGAACTGATTAAGCCGAAATTCTACAGACAGCCTTCCCTATTTAGATTGACCCTATTGATGTCGTCAGCTTCAACAATAGATGTTAAAAATGTTTCGTTATTTTTGTATAAGGCATTTAAAATTAGAGAAATGGCTACCTCTTAAAAGTTACAAATGATTTGTCTTAATTTGGTATACTTTGTTGCATGTCGCATACATTTGTTTCCAATGTACTATTTCCATACCCCTTCATAAGGGGCCTAGGCCTATGTGAATAAATCATCCGAATCCGAATCCGAATCCGAATCTCTCTCTCTCACGACTTGATAATGTCCACATCCTCGCTACGACCCGCAAGTCTTTCCTCTTCGAGAAAGCTTTCCTCCAAAGTGGACATATCCACATTCTCCTGCCAGACAACGCTATAATTCACCGTGACCCTACACTTATCCTGGGCTCCACCACTACTATAGACGGTACACCGGAAATGTTTGTCCTCTCTCTCCTCTCTCTCTCTCTCTCTCTCTCTCTCTCTCTCTCTCTCTCTCTCTCTCTCTCTCTCTCTCTCTCTCTCTCTCTCTGTTCCCATCCGTCACCCTCCTCTTTTTGCGCATCGCCCTCTATCATCCCATCCCTACCACCCCGCCCCCTCTTCCACCCCTTCCACGCTTCCTCTTCCCTGTCCTGTCATCAGTTCTGTCAAGACACCTATGTATTAGTTCAGTGATCGTGTGGAGAGAAGCCACCTTTTGTCTTGCCAGTACTGTGTGGCTGAGGGGGGTGATAGAGGCCTTGTTTGACGTTTGAAAGTGTGGCTGCGGGGGTGTGGTGGGAAGAGAGAGAGAGAGACACACACACAGAGAGAGTGAGAGAGAGAGAGAGAGACAGAGAGAGGACACAAACACACACACACACACACACACACACTCTCTCTCTCTCTCTCTCTCTCTCTCTCTCTCTCTCTCTCTCTCTCACACACACACACACACACACACACACACACACACACACACACGCACGCACACACACACACACACACACACACACACACACACACACACACACACACACACACACACACACACACACACGCACGCACGCACGCACGCACGCACGCACACACACACACACACACACACACACACACACACACACACACACACACATACTCGCACGCACACGCTCGCACGCACGCGCGCGCGCACGCACGCACACACACACACACACACACACACACACACACACACACACACACACACACACACACACACACACACACACTCAGAGAGAGAGAGAGAGAGAGAGAGAGAGAGAGAGAGAGAGAGAGAGAGAGAGAAGAGAGAGAGAGAGAGAGAGAGAGGGTCAGACAGGGACCCCCGTTTTCATTCTGATGAAGTTGACTGCCTCTGTTGATACAATCGACCATTCCATTCCGCCTCTTCAGTCCTACAGGATTCATATAGCGCTCCTCCATTTCCGGACGCAAATGGTGGGGGCGATAACATGATATGTACACGTTCCTTTTGGGTGTTCGCGAAGCACATGCAATCTTCTCCTGGTTTGTTTGTTCGTTCGTTTGTTTGTTGGTCTGTTTGAATGTTTGTTTGTTTGTTTGTTTGTTTGTTTGTTTGTTTCTATTATTCATTTAGAGACAAGATTCTATTAGCATCATTGAGGACAGGAATTGGTTTTTTTTTTTTGCTTGTACATTTCTTTGCGTAAATCAAAAGAAGCAAGCTATTCACGGAATTTTTATATTTAACATTTATTTTTATTCACTACACCTCTTCACGTCCCCTCCCACCTTCTTATCAATGATTCGCTTATGTAGCATCGAAGGAATGCTGATAGAACATATTTGTGTATTGTGACCATCCACCACAAAATGAGTCGCTTGTCATAGTAAAGTGTTTCTGAGATATACATGTTTTCTAAAAGTATCTTTTCTGCTCTTTTCAATGGTGAAACCCATTTTTAAATCGGGTTTTAGTTATTAGGGTACAGTGTTTCGAAGATTGTAACCCTCTGAGAAGTGCTTTTGAGAAAATGAACAAAAACAAATGCACACATTCAGCATAATGTTAGCGCTAATGTTAGGTGTTTTAAAATGTCATTTTGATACAGAATGCAGTCAAATATAAACAATTCACTTAGTGTATTTTGTGCACGAAAACTTATAGCATCAGCTATGGTCAAAATCTCAAAATCGACTCCTGACACCCCTATTGCCTATTTTTGGCTGCTAACTGAAACCCCGGAGAGATGACAAGCGACTCATTCCGTGGTGGAAGGTCACATATGTACTACAGTTATAAAAAAAACCCACAGGACACAGACATTTCTTATCCCACTTCCCTCCCCAATCTGTTTCTTTCTCTCAATTTATGTCCTCTGTGAGGTTTTTTTTTCTTCTCTTCCTTCCCAGGCCCCATGAAGGTTAGCTGTACTACGAATGTATGTGCAGATCTTCATCATGTTATGATTATGATTTGTTATTACTGTTTACGAGCATGGCCTATGCTCTGCACGGAAAATAGGCAATTGAACCTCCATGCCCAGGGCATAAACTACATGAGATCTGCAGACCCCATAGCGAAAAACAAAAGAATAAGACTGAAAAGAAAAGAAAGAAACAAAGAAAGGAAAGGAAAGAAATTAATGACAGACTGAAATATTATGAAAATAAGGACGTATGGAATCAAATACTGTTCCCATGATAGAGAGGAGCTGAGCTATTCACCGCACCAAACACCGTCCTTTCTGCTCTAGGTCGAAAGAAAGAAAGAAAGAAAAGGAAAGAAATTAATGTTTTGTGAATGAAATATCATGAAAATGTGGAAGTGTGGAATCAAAGACCGTTCCCCTGATAGACAGCAAGTGCGCTATTCATTACACCCAATACCGCCCTTTCTGCTCTAGGTCCGCATGCTGGTATGGTCCATAGGAGACGTAACCCAGTTAGACGTAGCTCCATGTAGCGTTCTTAGGGAAACGACTGACCCCCAGAATCAAGACAATTTCAGCGTTGCTAGACGAATGTGTGTGTGTGTGTATGTGTGTGTGTGTGTGTGTGTGTGTGTGTGTGTGTGTGTGTGTGTGTGTGTGTGTCTGTGTCTGTGTCTGTGTGTGCGTGTGTGTGTGTGTGTGTGTGTGTGTGCATGCGCGTGTGTGTGTGCGTGTGTGTGTGTGTGTGCGTGTGTGCGTGCGTGTGTGTGTGTGCGTGTGTGTGTGTGTGATCTGACGATTAGATTGTGAAAACTGAATTGTGCATACAGTCCAGTCTGGACGCCAGCTTCCCATTCTATGGTGTCTGGTTGTTAGATATCCTTTTCATGTCTCTGTTATTACATTTGAGAGTTTTAAGGAGCTTTTGGCAATCTTTAAAAAATCCGAGAGTGAAAAAACAACGGGCATGATTCGTACTTTCAATATAGCTTATTCTATTCACCTCAACATATAAATGAAGTAGCAGTTCTGCAATTCATTATATGTGTATAGTATTTTTTGTTTGTTTGTTTGTTAATTGCAATTTTTTCTATGTTTCCCCCTTTTCATTATGTAACTTACAGCAGTCATGTAATTTATTATAATTCATTTTACATATATATAGTATCTTTGTTTGTCTTCGCTGTTTTTAAACGACTTTTCCCCTTTTTCATGATGTAATTCACAGCAATCAAAGTAATTAATTATACGCATATTATGTATCTTTGTTTTTCTTTGCTCTTTTTTTTTTAATGTGATTTTCCCCCTTTTTTCATGAAAACTTTTTTACACACATGGACAACCCCGATAAGGCCCTGTGTGTTCCGCTGCGTTACAGATATAACGGTAAAATTACCTGTCCACCTTACGTACAAAACTCTTAGACATCACAGGGGCAGGTTTTAAACTTTTTTTGCAACACGCCGCGAGAATGATCGCGGAGCCCGACTTACCACTCGGCGACGCGGGGTGAAAATACTCGCGGCAAGCGATCTGTCACTCAGGAAACGTCGCGAGAACGATAGTGACGGTCTTCTGAAAATACCGAATTTCCGGACAGTTTTTGACCAGTGGTGTCAGTGTACAGATACAGTCCTTCCATCTTCATATGATACTAGTTAGCAGGCTACTAACAGTCGATTTCATTGGTTAATTTGAAGAGAAAGCAACTAACTCGTTGGCGCCTTCAAGCAGTGAATCAGTGTTAAGTGTTCGAGGCATGTCATTTTCAACTCAATCAAACAGCAACTAAATAATTATTTTGATTTTTAAACCATTAATCATCAAGAAGATGAAAGATAGCTTTATTTCACTGTACAAAAATAAAGTCACTGTCGGGTTTAAGCTATTAAGGAAAATGAATTAAACATGGTGAAAACCAGGTGTCCTGAGGGACCTTCAGTGCTGTGACTGCAGTGTTAACTGGGCACACAGAGCAAAACGAGGGTCTGTGGTGATAGTGTTTTTAATCCTCCACTCACAGACAAAAGCATGAGGAAAAACAAAGCAAAACGGACATACAATTGTGACTCCTCTTTACATAGGTCAAATTTTTTAAGCAATTATACGCCCCGTTTCCATAGACCAAGACACTAAAAACAGCACTTATCCACCCTCTTCATACAGGCCAAAACATCAAACGAGGTGTTGTTCTTCTCGGTTACATGGATAAAGACATTAAAAGATCAAATGTCTACCTTCTCTGCGGAAGATGACCTTAAAAGAGTGACTTCCTAGAGTCCTCATAGACACCAGAGTATCAAAAGAGCAATTCTTCACTCACTGTACGAAAACCAAGACATCAAATGAGTAAACAACTTACAGTAACGAGGCTGGAATAGCTAGGTATGTAGGACGTCGGACTCGTGATCCTGATGATCCTGGGGTCGAGGATCTGAATA
>CM031605.1:34785406-34787906 GCA_018398815.1 Conus ventricosus
ACATACTGACTGAATAAAAATTTATTACAAAAGCTAACTTTGAATTGTGTATCCTCTTGGGGAGGTACTTGTATTTTGTTGATGGTAGCAGAATTTGGCAACCTAAGAAAAGAAAAAAACTGTGGTTTTACATTATTCAGTTTACGCACCATGTGTGCATGACAAATTGTATTGTATAACCTTTTTAACTGACCAACCTGAATTTGAGATGTATGGTGCCCAGTTTGTATGACTTTACTCCAGTTATCTTCCTTTTAGGTTGTCCGTCTCATGTGGATACAACACCACGTCATTATTATCATCCAATCAATTTTTTTTTTCTACGGCAAATCCATTATCATGCATGTACAGGTCATCTGTTTATGAAATGCTGACATGCCTAAACAGTTCACAACTCAGCATGGCACTCGCGTTTAACGATTATGTTAGCTTAAAATGTGCTAAAGTAGCTGTAACAATACCACGATATATTTCAGTTTTATTGCTAATCGCTTCATGCGTTCAGTTATGTCTTCATTTATTTTTTTCAAAGTTCAAGAATTACTTGTTCTCTCTCTCTCTCTCTCTCTCTCTCTCTCTCTCTCTCTCTCTCTCTCTCTCTCTCTCTCTCTCTCTCTCTCTCTCTCTCTCTCTCTCTCTCCTCTCTCTCTCTCTTTAGCTGATTTGCTGAAAGTAGGAACGTTCACTTCAGTGATATATCTTACGTCTTTCTATCATATATGATATTAGACAATAAGCAGCTATATAATCTACACTAACACTCACCAAATATCTCTGTGAGTTCCCGAATGAGAAAGCTTAATGAAGTTTTTGTTTGTTTGTTTGTTTTACGTCTGTCCATCACAGATGATGTTAGATAAATCTACACATAGTGACTCTCAGATGACTTTACAACCCCTCAAACAGATCTAAAATATTAACATTAGTTGAAAATTTTGTAATAAAATCTAGCAACTTCAGTTTGAGCAACCAACGCTGAAGCGTAACAATAATGCACGGATCATACACAACATGGCCAATATTTTGATGGTTAGTAACGTTAAAGATCTTTCTCTTTATTAATGGTTGGACTAAAACAGAGGAAAACATTACGGGAGTCCCCGAAGTTTGAATACAGGCGGGGGGGAGGAGTTTGAACACAGGCGGGAGGAGTTTGAATAGAGGCGGGAGGAGTTGAATACAGGCGGGAGGAGGCGGGAGGAGTTTGAATACAGGCGGGAGGAGGCGGGAGGAGTTTGAATACAGGCGGGAGGAGGCGGGAGGAGTTTGAATACAGGCGGGAGGAGTTTGAATACAGGCGGGAGGGGTGGAGAGGTGGATCATTTTCCAAAATTTTCAAAAATCAGGGGAAAGGGAGTGGAAGGAAGAGCAGCACATTTTTTCCAAATTTTCATAAAAAGATTGGGAGGGGTTGGGGGGTGAAGAGGGACTCACTTCTGAAAAAATCACAAAAGACGCGGCGGGGGGGGGGGGGGGGGGGGGGGTGGGAGGGGGATAGGGAGGGATGAAGGGGGTAGGGAGGGATAAGGGGGGGTAGGGAGGGATGACGGGGATAGGGAGGGATGAAGGGGGGTAGGGAGGGATGACGGGGATAGGGAGGGACGAAGGGGGGTAGGGAGGGATGACGGGGATAGGGAGGGACGAAGGGGGGTAGGGAGGGATGACGGGGATAGGGAGGGGATGAAGGGGGTAGGGAGGGATGACGGGGATAGGGAGGGATGAAGGGGGGTAGGGAGGGATGACGGGGAAAGGGAGGGATGAAGGGGGTAGGGAGGGATGAAGGGAGGGTAGGGAGGGATGACAGGGAAAGGAGGGATGAAGGGGGTAGGGAGGGACGAAGGGGGGAGGGGGTAGGGAGGGACGAAGGGGGGTAGGGAGGATGAAGGGAGGTAGGGAGGGATGACAGGGAAGGGAGGGATGAAGGGGGTAGGGAGGGACGAAGGGGGGAGGGGGTAGGGAGGGACGAAGGGGGGTAGGGAGGGATGAAGGGAGGTAGGGAGGGATGACAGGGAAAGGGAGGGATGAAGGGGGTAGGGAGGGACGAAGGGGGGAGGGGGTAGGGAGGGACGAAGGGGGTAGGGAGGGATGAAGGGAGGTAGGGAGGGATGACAGGGAAAGGGAGGGATGAAGGGGGTAGGGAGGGACGAAGGGGGGGGGGGTAGGGAGGGACGAAGGGGGGTAGGGAGGGATGAAGGGGGGTAGGGAGGGATGACGGGGAAAGGGAGGATGAAGGGGGGTAGGGAGGGACGAAGGGGGGAGGGGGTAGGGAGGGACCGAAGGGGGGTAGGGAGGGATGAAGGGGGTCAGAGAGGGATGAAGAGAGGCTCATCTTCTAAATGTTCATAAAAGCCGAAAGGAGGAGAGATGAAGAAGGACTCGTCTTTTAAAGTTTCATAAAAGCGAGAAAGCAGGGGCTGGGGAGAGGAGGGGGAGGTTTCCATATTCTTGTAAAAGCGTGGGTGGGGTGTGAGGGGCTCTCGTTTACCATGTGTTAATGTTT
>CM031605.1:34790406-34801975 GCA_018398815.1 Conus ventricosus
TTATATGGACAAAAACGGTCTGACATTATCTACAGAGAAAACACATATGATTCTCTTTAATAATGGCAGCAACCCATCAGAGCTGCCGTTTTTTAAAATTGAAAATACGACTATTCAGTATAAAGATATCGTGAAATTTCTAGGTATCTATCTTACACCAAAGTTGTCCTGGAACGCTCATATCAACTACATCGTTACTAAGGCAAGGAAATGTTTAAATCTATTAAAGATTTTAAGTAAACAAGCCTGGGGACAAGATTGCAAAGTTTTGAAACATCTCTCAACATCGCTGATCAGATCAAAATTGTCCTTTGGACAAGAGGTATTTTTTAGCGCCCCTAATTATTTACTTAAGAAACTTCAAAGCATAGATTGTAAAGGTTATAGGCTTGCTCTTGGTGTGCCTTTTCACGCATCAACGCTTGGAACTTATAAAGAAATTGGAGAATTGCCTTTGGACGAATACCGAAGTCTTGCATGCGCTAAATACGTTCTTAGAAGTTCGACAAGTAACAACTTTGCATCTGAGGAACTGAAAATTACATCTGAAAATTCTTTTCCTAAACGAGCTAAGCAGATATCATCATTGAAACCAATTGCCACTTACGTATCAGATCTACTCAAAAGATCTGATATAAATCCAAGTAATATTGACACAAATCAAGCGGTCTCCCCTTGTCCTGCTTGGGAGATGAATAGAGCGCAGTTTGATATTAATTATATTGACAAGAAGAAAAATGAAAATTCAAACATTATGAAAACTGAAGTCCAATTACATTTACAGAACACTTATCCAAATCATTTTAAGATATATACAGATGGTTCAGTCCTAGAAGATCACCGGGCAGGATCAGCTTTTGTAATACCAGCGTTAAAAAAGGAAAAGTCATACTACATTGGCAAAAATCGATCCATTTTTACTGCTGAACTTATTGCTATTCTTATGGCTCTTTATTACATAGTTGATTTTCCATTACAGTTTTTTCAAATCTTATTTTGTGTAGATTCTCAATCGGTACTCTTTGCTTTAAGATCATCAGATTACAAGAAAAAGAACAAAATTATGTTAGAAATCAGTCAATTAATTCATATTTTTCCCCCACTACTTAATTGTTCAGCATCAATTAATTCATATCTTAACTTTAAAAGGGACCAACGTTTCCTACTGCTGGGTTCCTTCTCATCTTGGATTTTCTTCAAATGAGTGGGCCGATAAAGTAGCAAAAAAGGGCGCAAGGCAAGGCAAAGAATCCACTGAAATTCATGTTCCTTTATCCATTCAGGAGGGTTATCACTTGCTGGAACAAGCAGTATGGAGTAGAGTTAAAGGCTATACACAGAGAAAAGATAGACTCTCCAAGAATATATATATTGATTCTCGTGGTTTGGATAACAAATTATATTTGAATCATACTGGCGTAATCAATCTCAGACAGATTAGTTCGCTATCTTATAGGATAAAACTTAATGCGTTCATCACAAAATACAGCAAAAATGTTAGATGTTTATGTGGTGAACAAATTTCTAGCAAACACATCATTTTTGAATGTCAGAAGTTAAGACCAATCTTACCTGTGATTTCTGAAAATTGTATTGAAGGCGTTTTCAAAAACGCTACTAGTTTGTTTAATATTGCGAAATGTTTACTTCATAGTCCTGTAGGACATTTGTTATAGACTAGTTGATTGTGATTTTTGTTAATGCTCATTTTTCTGACTTTTTTTTTCTTTTTTTCTTTTTTTTTCCTCCTTAGCCAAGAGACATAAATACATACACACACAATACGGCCCCCTCCCCCTCCTCCTCCCTTCCGATCCCCCCCCCCCCCCCCCCCCCCCCCCCCCCCCCTGTCTAATATCACTATGTGGATAGACGTTAAATTGAAGACAACAACAACACACACACACACACACACACACACACACACACACACACACACACACACACACACACACAACACACGCACGCACGCACGCACGCACGCACGCACGCAACAGGGGGCGGGTTGGGAGTGGGGAGTAGGTTGGAGGAGACAGGAGTTGTTGCATAGTGTGGAGGTGGAAAAACGATGGAGGGAGGGATCAGAGAGAAACATCTGAAGTTTTGAGTTGTGTGTAGTGTCTGGTGTTGCTGTTGTTCTGGAATTTAGCATCAATCTGTATAAAGATAGAGCAGCGCGCAGACAGTGTGTGTGTGTGTGTGTGTGTGTGTGTGTGTGTGTGTGTGTGTGTGTGTGTGTGCGCGCGCGCTCTGTTGCTTTTGTCATTTTTCTTCTTCTTCAGTTGAACATCTATCCACAATAACATGAGCGTGCGCTTGCGTATTTGTGTGTGTTTGTGTATGTTTTTGTGTGTGCACGCGTGTGTGTGAGTATGTGAGTGCGCGCGCGCGTGTGTGTGTGTGTGTTGCGCGTGCATGAGCGTGTGTGTGTGTGTGTGTGTGTGTGTGTGTGTGTGTAGGGGGTTGTTTTTGTTGTCATTTTCTTCAGTTTAATGGTTGTTGACATTAGTGATATAAAACAAGTGTGTGTGTGTGTGTGTGTGTGTGTGTGTGTGTGTGTGTGTGTGTGTGTGTGTGTGTGTGTGCGCCCGCACGTGCACGCGAGCTCGTATATGTTCCTATGCATGTGTTTTCTGTGTTGTACTATGAGCTTTTTGGTCCAGTTGTGTTTGTTGTGTGTCGTGTATTATTGTGTGTGTGTGTGTGCGCGCGCGCGCGCGCGTGTGTGTGTGGTGTGTGGTACATATGCAAATGTGTGCTTATGCACAGTGATTCTTCGGAATTCACTTTGCTGATTTCAATACAAGACTAGTAATTGCTGATTTCAATACAAGACTAGTAATTGCTGATTTCAATACAAGACTAGTAATCAATGATTTCCTTAGTTTAAAGAAAATTATTCCATGAGTTAAACAAAAACAGTCAAGATTCATGGATAGCAAATAGAGTCAGTCAGTCGAGTAGTTTAATCGTAAGTCACTTGGATAGGCTACTAGTTCATTATTCACCCTTTAATGTAATATAAAATCTGCCCGCAGTTTCTCTTGCAGCGACTTCAAACAGTTCATATTATCCTTACCAGCGAAAAAAGTAAACCGATGGCACTTCATTTATGAGCAGCCACTTGTAATGAACAAAGAGGCTGGCAAACTGCAACATCCCGTTTGGCAAGATTACCACCCATTCCCCTCTGTCAGACTACCTGTCTCCCAACGCAGGAAACTTAGATTATATTGGAAAGAGAAAGGCAATCTATGTTGGAAATAATTCCTTTTCTGTCATATTTATCTGTATGAGAGCTTCTTCCTGTCACAGGCTACAGTTGTTGTGTTGTGTCGAATTTCATGGCATTGAACGTTCCCAAAGCATTTAAGAACGTTGTCAATGTTTACTGCATTTATATTTGCTTCATAGATGTTTGACACCAGGGAGCTCCTTACTTTGAGAGCAAAGGAGTACAAAGGAAAAATCTTCCCCTTTATTCATCCTTTCCTTTCCGGTCTTCGTCCTTTATTTTTTTCTGAAAACATCATCACTGGCCTTTCTGTTATTATCATCATCGTCCTTAACTGACCATGTTCCCATTCTTCGTTTTCTCACCATGTCTTCATCCATCGTTTTCTTCCTCGTGCCGTTTAAGCTTTCCTTGGTTTTTAACCTGTGGCGTGCTCATTCGCCCTTTTATTTCCCTAACCATCTCTTATCTGTCCTTTCATTCTTTATCATGTCTCATCCGTTCTTTCCTTCCCTATCATGTCCTTAACCACTATGCCCTGTCTTACACGTGGTGTTCTCAAACACCCGTTTCTTTCTTACCATGCCCTCGTATGTTTTTCTTCCTCATCCGCCTTTTCTTTCTCACCATTTTTTTTAATCGGTCCTTTTATTTGTCTCATTTCTTTTTCCTCCGTCTTTTTGTTCTCATGATTTTCCCTTCAGTATTTCTCATATGACATCCTCTATCATTCCTTTCTTACGTGCACTCGCCCATCCCTCCCCATTTACAGTGTCCTGACCCGCCCTTTCCTGTCTCCTGTGCTCATATACCAGCTCGTGATGCCCTCGTCCATCTTCCTATTGTCATGAGATCCTTGCGCATCATTGTGTGTGTGTTTCTTTTTGACATCTTCATCCGTCTGTTCTTTCTCACAATAGTGTCAGTCTCCCCCCCAAAAAAAAAACAACAACAAAAAAACAAACAAACATGTCTTCATCTGTGTTTCCTTTCTCATGCAGCCTTCATCCATCTTCCCTGTCTGATAATGTCCTCATCCATCTTCCCTGTCTGATAATGTCCTCATCCATCTTCCCTGTCTGATAATGTCCTCATCCATCTTTCATTTCTCATGATATCCTCGCATATCTTTCCTTTCCCCTTGTGTCCTCAACAACCTTTCCTTTCCAATGTCATCAACCCTTTTTTTTTTTTACTTTTGTCATGATATCCTCATCCATCTTTCCTTTTCCATAATATCCTCATCCATCTTTCCTTCCTGATAATGTTGTCGTCTATCTTTTCTTTCTTTTAGTGTCATCCTCATCCATTGTTTTTCCTTTCTGATAATGTCATAATCCATCTTTCCTTTCTCACAATGTCCTCATGCATCTTTCCTTGCTCATGACGTTCTCGTCCATCTTTCCTTGTTGATGATATCATCATCCATCTTTCCTTTCTCATTATGTCCTCATCCATCTTTCCTTTCTCATATTATCCTCGTCCATGTTCCCTTTCTCATTATGTCCTCAACAATCTTTCCTTCCCCACAATGTCATCAACCCTTTGTTTCTTTCTCATTATGTCCTCATCCATCTTTCCTTTTCAATAACGCCCTCATGCATCTTTCCTTTCAATAATGCCCTCATCCATCTTTCCTTTTCAATAACGCCCTCATGCATCTTTCCTTTCTCATAGTGTCCTCATCCATTTTTTTTTCTTTCGATAATGTCCTAATCCATCTTTCCTTGCTCATAATGTCATCATCCATCTTTCCCTTTTCACGGTGTCCTCATCCATCTTTCCTTTTTGTTTGATGATATCCTAATCCATCTTTCCTTTCTCATGATGTCCTCAGCCATATTTCCTTTCTCGGAGTCCTTCCCCCTTTTTTTCTTTTCTTTTTCGTGATTTCATGTGCATCTTGCCTGTTCTAATTATGTTCGTATCCACCATTCGTTCTTCATTCTGTCCTCGTTCGTCTTTCCTTCGTCGTATAGTTCTCTCCCATCTAATCTTTCTCACCGTATCCTTAGCTATTTTTTCTTTCCTTTGATCCCTTGATGTCCTCAGCAGTCTTTCCTTTGTGATAATGTCCTCACCCATCTTTCCTTCTACAGCATACCTTCACACGTCTTTATTTTCTCACAATGTCCTCGTTTGTACTTTTTTTTAGTCATACAGTCCGTCACCATCTTTTCTCTATCATTCCGTCACCATCTTTTCTTTCTCACGTTTTCCAAATTCATGTTCCTTCCGCAAAATCTGCTTATCCATACTTCTTTCCTCGTGACGCTTCTTCCGTCAGTCCTTTTCACGATGCTGTTGATCGTTTTCCTTTCCTAATGGTGTTCATATCTATTTTCCTTTTTCACTATGTCCAAGTGCAGCTTTTCTATCTCATGATAACCTCATGTTCCACTCCTCATGATATAATCAGCTATCTTTTCCCATGATATGATCATCCCTTTTTTTCCTTTCATGGGATCCTCATCTGTTTTCCCTTCCTCACGATGTCTACATCCATCTTTCCTTTCTCGTCAGGTCCTCATCCATTTTTCTCGTTATGTCCTTGTTGATCCATCCTTTCTCCTGCTATTCTCATCTATCTCGCCTCTGTCTTGATATCCTCATGCACCTTTCCTTTCTCATTGTGTCCACATCCATCTTTCCCTGTGAGTTCCGCATTAATTTCCCCCTCTTTCCGATGTCCTCATCCATAACCTCTTACATTCATCTTTTGTTTTGTTGTTGACATAGGTACATTGGCCACATTAGGGCTGTCTGCTTATCATAGGTGTTTGGATAGGGACATTCAGGCGTGAAGTCCACATGCACCATGACTGATGTGGCAGATAAGAATAACCATTTCAGATTGCATGTGTGTGGGCGGGGAAGGTGCAGCATGGGAAAGGAGGAGAACAGCGCATTAAAATGGGCAGTGAAAATGACAATTTTAATGTCGGTCGTAACTTCAAACTGCGAACACGTCGCATCACTGGTGGATCAACCAGGCACCAATGTTATCTTTGGTGTAAGATATCCCGTTCACATTTGGCACCATGTTATCTTTGGTGTAGGATATCCGTTCACATTTGGCACCATGTTATCTTTGGTGTAGGATATCCGTTCACATTTGGCACCATGTTATCTTTGGTGTAGGATATCCGTTCACATTTGGAACCATGTTATCTTTGGTGTAGGATATCCATTCACATTTGGCACCATGTTATCTTTGGTGTAGAATATCCGTTCACATTTGGCACCATGTTATCTTTGGTGCAGAATATCCGTTCACATTTGGCACCATGTTTTTTCGGTGTAGGATATCCATTCATATCTGGCATGTTATTTTCGGTGTATGATAACCGTCTGCCACCATGTTATTTTCGATGTAGGATATCCGTTCATATCCGGCACCATGTTATTTTTGGAGTAGATTATCCCTTTGTATCTGGCACCATGATGTTTTCGGTGAAGGATATCTGTTCATACCTGGCTATATGTTATTTTCGGTGAAGGATATCCATTCATACCTGGCTATATGTTATTTTCGGTGAAAGATATCCGTTCATACCTGGCTATATGTTATTTTCGGTGAAGGATATCCGTTCATACCTGGCTATATGTTTTCTTCGGTGAAGGATATCCGTTCATACCTGGCTATATGTTATCTTCGGTGAAGGATATCCGTTCATACCTGGCTATATGTTTTCTTCGGTGAAGGATATCCGTTCATACCTGGCTCTTTGTTATTTTCGGTGTAGGATATCCGTTCACGTTTGACACCGTGTTACTTGCTCCGTAAGGTGAAGGCTGTCCGTGCACACCTGGCACCATGTTATTTTCTGTGCACACCTGGCACCATGTTATTTTCTGTGCACACCTGGCACCATGTTATTTTCTCCTGTAGCGTGGAAGCTGGTATCGTGATACTTTCGCCGTAAGACGTGGGATATCCGTGCACTCCTTGCAATATATTACTTAATCCGTGATGTGTAGGATATCCGTGCGTAAGTGGCAGCATGTTACTTTCGCCGTAAGGAGTAGGATATCCAGTCCACGCTCGGCACTAATACTTTCGCCCCAATGTGTAGGATACACGATCTACACCTGGTACCGTGACTTTCTTCTTTAGGTGTAGGATGCCCGGTGCACGCCAACATTGTTACTTTCCATGTAAGGTGTTGAATACCCGATGCATACCTGACACTACGTTACTTTCGCCGTAACGTGTAGGATTGTCGGTGCACGCCTGACACTATGTTACTTTCGCCATTAAGTGTGGGATACCCGGTCTTCGCCTAGCGCTATATTAATTTCGCCGTAAAGTGTAGGATACCTGGTGCACGCCTTGCATTATATTACTTTCGCTTTAAAATGTAGGATACTCGGTGCACGCCTGGCATCATGTTACTTACTCCGTAAGGTGCAAAATATGTTTGCACACATGGCACCAGCAACATGTCCTCTCTGTGGCAGCGTCAGTCTTCCCCATCAGCTTAGAACCTTGGAATACCTTGATAATAATCTTTTTTTTAAGTCAGCAGTCTACAATGTTAATTTAGTCATTGTCATTTTGTTCTAGTCCAGCAGACCACCTGGAGCCATTTCAGCGCTGTCAACATGCAGAGGACAGAAAGTTCTCTCAGCACACACACACCACACCACACCACACCACACCACACCACACCAAACACGTGCGCACACACCCCCGCAGACATGTAGGCACACACACACACACACACACACACACACACACACACACACACACACACACACACACACACACACACGCACGCACGCACGCACGCACGCACGCGCACACACGCACACACACACACACACACACACACACACACGCATACACGCACACACACACTCACACACAGCGACAAGAAAATGTCACACGTACATATTGTCATGTTAGTCCATGCATGTTATGCAGGCTGGACGATTGGCATATTAGGGCATGTAAAAGAAAGCCATGCCGAGTGCGTCAGCTATTGGATCTTGCCGTAAGAAACATGAATCTCAACATTGGCTGACGAATGATCTCTCAAAGTTCAAGACGATAGGGCTGGCTTTTTATTCTGTCCAGCAGCAGATAGGGTAGACTGCTGGGCAGTCTAAGGGGTGGGATTTATTGCCCCCACCAGGGGCTTCTTTAGCATGTAAACAAGACAAGACAAAAATTGAATCGTCTGAATGGGTGAGCATTCTGGATATATTGGTTTACGAAACTCTCGTTTCAACAACTCTCTTCCCTTGCACACCTTCCACGTCGAGTGCAGAAGAATTGGGTCCTTCCTTAATGAAGAAGCTGTCTCTAATTTTATGCGCTCCTTTGTGTAACGCACACTAGATAACTGAAAATCGTTTTCAAGTCCTGAGGATTTATCATCACTAAAATTCAGCACACGCTGCACGACTTGTTTTCGGATCCTCTTACTATGCTTGTGTTGCACCTGTCTTTTAATGTCCCCTTTCGGCGGTCGCACGTTGAACAAATGATATGCTCCAATCTTTCTCTTCTGTCGTTTAAGTCGCTTGAAGTCGAGGCTCTAGCGTGTCACTCTGAACCCTTCAGTCCGTCCACACCTCTTCATCTTCGTTCGGCTGCTGACACCCGTATCGACAAACGTCCTTCTTTTAGGCCCAAACCACAGGGCCAACGTTCTTCTTTCTGACATCCATTTGTACAGACTTCCTTCTTTCAGGCCTAAATCCTACGGCCAACGGTTTCCTTTCACACACGGGTCTCTCCATCTGTAACCAGCTCCCTTTCTCTGTTTGCCAACCCAAGTTTTACATCTTTCCGAAAATGGTTTCTTCGAAGAAGCGTTGTGACCTTTACCCATCATCCTTGAATTCAGTTTACGTCTTCTCTGACTGTTGGGCGTGGAGAGAGAGAGAGAGAGAGAGAGAGAGAGAGAGAGAGAGAGAGAGAGAAGAGAGAGAGAGAGAGAGAGAAGAGAGAGAGAGAGAGAGAGAGAGTGTGTGTGTGTGTGTGTGTGTGTGTGTGTGTGTGTGTGTGGTGCATGCATTTGAAAAGTACGTGCTCATCGCCATTGTCGACAAAATTTTGTTAGATCGTCTCTTCAATACTGTAGTGATTGAAATGTACGTGCTTCGCGCCATTGTTGACACAATTTCGTTAGATCGTCTTGTTATGACTGTCGTGATGTACAGGGCACACAGCAGTAGCAGCAGCAGCATTAGTAGTAGTAGTAGTGGCGTGGCACCACCAGCAGAAACAGTACTAGAAACTGCAGTACACGTTGTAAACGAAAACCAATACTGGTAATTGCGATAGGTGTATTTGCTAGTTATTGCTGCCCCTGTCGTAATTGTTCCCATCATTTGTTTTTCATGTCACTCAGTACTATGATCCACGGTGAATTCCGTTTTCTTTTCTTTATATTGTTTTTTTTCTGATCCTCTTCCCGCTTCCCACCCCACGCCCTCCCCGCTCTCTCCTTCTTCTGCCCTCTTCCTCTTTTAATAAAATCGCGCTACTTGCAAAGCATGTTTAGTCCGCTTTTTTTTCTCACAAAATGTAAAGCGGGTATAGGATGTGGAATAAGTTATTCAGCAGTGTAAACAAACATATGCAAACGCTCTGTATTCCACAAAGTATTAATTAAGGCCGATTTCACAATGAATTTGAACCCTCTCAGTTCATTTGAAGAGTTCCAAGTTTGATAAGGTTCACATAAAATAAGGTTTGAAGGGAAATAAGTTAAATAAGGATGTGACCACATTCCGACATGAATATACTGCCTTTTCACTGGTTGTTCCGTGCGATCCTCAGGCAATGTTTTCTTAATTGGAAACAGCTTTGAAAGTTTCAGAATGACTGATAGAAAAGGTCGTTTCAAATCGGATCAAAATCATTCAAGCATGACTTCATTATTGAACACGTTTCTGAATAATTGATTGAATAGGAAATTACAACGAAGCGCAGGGGGGGGGGGGGGGGGGGGGGGGGGGGGGGGGGGGGGGGGGGGGGGGTCTTACCAGCTTCAAACATGATTCATGTAACGTATGATTAAACTTGGAGTCAGGTTAAGCTCAGATTGAGTGAAAAACGATTCACCTTCTTCCACTTCTTTGTGGCATTGGTAGAGCATAGCATCGATTGCAGGATGGATGCTGGAACTTTGGAACTCTTAGATATCTTTAGACTTCTCTTAACAGTAATTGTTTTAATCGGATATGTGGCTTGTGGAGCGCTTACACACACACACACACACACACACACACACACACACACACACACACACACACACACACACACACCACACAAACAAACAAACACGCACGCGCGCACAAAGAGAGAGAGAGAGAAAGAAAGAGACAGACAGGCAGGCAGACAGACAGTCAGACAGACAGACGGACGGACGGACGGAAGAACAGACGGACGGATGGACAGCGACAGATGGAGAGAGAGAAATAGAGAGGGAGAGGGACAACGCACACACACACCACACACACACACACACCACACACACACACACACACACACACACACAACACACACACACACAGACGACGAACGAATTTTAACGACGAAATTTTGTTTATTCAGGGATGTATGTGTGAGGAGGAGAGAGAGGAGAGAGAGAGAGAGAGTGAGAGAGAGAGAGAGAGAGAGAGAGCGACAGACGGACAGAGAGACAGAGAGAGAGACAGAGAGAGAGAGAGAGAGAGAGAGAGACGGACGTACAGACAGACAGGATGAACAGATAGACGGACAGACAGGACGGGGAGAGAGAGAGAGAGAGAAGAGAGGAGAGAGAGAGAGAGAGAGAGAGAGAGAGAGAGAGAGAGAGAGAGAGAGATTGATTCTATTTCAGCCGCGTCACCTTATTCACTTATTCCTCACTTATTCTTACGATCCGTATTCGAACCCGACTTCCTGCCCTTTGAGACAAGTTTCAACAATCAACCCCCCACCGACGGACGTCTGTCCGAAACCCAGGGGCACCGGGATCACCCCAGTGTCATCTAACGGTGGTTCCAAGCACCCTCCCTCCTACGTGTCCCCCTCGTTCGACTTTCGACCGGGATCAACGAGGGTGCCATCTCCTTGGTTCTAGACATAAGTGATCCTCTGCCCACCAAAGAATGTCCAAGGCTACAGGTGCTAAAAAAGTAAACAAATCTTCCACAGCTAACAGGGCCAATGACGCAGTCAGATGGTATTAAATACGCCTAATGACTCGTGAATGCTTAGTTATAAAGAGCGATTGGGGGAGGGGTGGGAGGGGACTCCACCCTAACGGGGCCAATGGCGCAGTCAGATGGTATTAATACGCCTAATGACTCGTGAAGCCTGTTGCGTGGACTGTA
>CM031605.1:34802975-34820475 GCA_018398815.1 Conus ventricosus
GGGAAAAAGAAATTACCTAAAGTTAAAAACCCAATAAACATAATGGCGGGTGGGCGAGGTGAGAAACGGTTCGCTCCCCAGTCCAATGAAGGATGGCAGCCGTAACCGTGCCGTCCACACCGAAGGGACTCCAGGTCGGACGACCCAAGGTGGTTCTTCCAGCTGGCAGGATAGGGATCCCAGGTGTATAGTGGAATACTTTCCGACCCGCTGAAGGGTGAAAGACTCTTCCACACCATCCACACCGAAGTGGATAAAGAAAGGTGGGCCAGCTAGCAGAGATAAGAGATCTCTCCGACTCGACGGTCCGTCAATAAGTGCCCACACCACTAGCCTAACTAAGATGGCAACAGGTAAACAAAACAGCTCACCTGTGGCACCTGACATCAGGTGATGAATCACGTGGAAACGATAAAAGAACAGAAAAAGAAAGCTTTAAAAGAAAAAAATGAAGAGAAATATTGGAGGATGGAGCGAAATGCACGGACGTAGCGCACCCCGGGATGACACAAATAGCACGCCGGTCAACACCCGGCCAATGTAGTAAAGATGTCACTGGTAACACTCCACTTTATACTGGGTTTGAGAAGAAATGATTTATCTTCTAAACCAAAAGTATTTACGTCCGTGACAATCTCTTACAACAGTATAAATGTACTTTTCAGGCCATTTTCTCACTCCATTTCCGCTGTTTCAAGTCCACAGCTTGATGTTCTCCAGAGACCCTTCACTTTATTGTACAAACATGTTGTGGACATGCTGAGAGGACTGAACACACCACCACCAGTGTCCATCTCCATCCTGTGGCAGTTTCTCGCTGGACTGAGGCCCTTCAGTTTTTTCTCCCCCTTTTTTCATTGTTTAGCCCTTCCATTACCGCCCATAACCCCCTGTTATGCATCATTCATATTTCCATAATCCCCGTACTCTTATGTCATATTTGGTCTTTTACCACTACAACCTCCAACCTTTGAAGTCCTATCTATTATTCATCTGTCCTGCGTTCTTCTCTTCCCCTCCAGTCCAATATTCACCATTCTCATAGTCTCCTCCTGTCCAGCATTTCACATTCTGCCCCCCTCCCCCCTCCCATCCAACAATAGTCATTCTCACATTTTTCCCGCCAGTCCAATAGTCATCATTTTCAATTCCCCCCTCCTTCCCCGTTCCTACACACACACACAAACACACGCGCGCACGCACGCGCGCACACACACACGCACACACACTTAAACACGCACACACACACACACACACACACACACACACACACACAACCTCCCTCGAACATTCACCATTCGCATGTTTTATAACCATACTCCGTCATTCATCCTTCCCACCTTTTGCTTAAGTCCAGTTTTCATCGTTCTAATCTTTTCCCTTACGCCCCCCCCCCCCCCCCTCCCCCTCCCTGTTTCAACATCATCCCTCTCGTTCAAACATTCATTACATTTCCCCCGCTCCAACATTCATCTTTTTTTCAAGATTTCCCCAGTCCTGCGCTCATTATTTTAACGTCTCCCTCCCCCCCCCCCCCCCCTTCCCCCCGGCCCCCCTCTCCAATAATCATCATTCTCACATTTTACTCCAGTCTAACAATCATTCTTTTTACGTGTTACTCTTTATTCGCACGTTTCCTCCGTCCAACATTCATCATTCTTACGTTTTCTGCCACTCCAGAATGTTTCATTTTCACGCTTCCTCATCAATTTTTCATCATTTTCACGCTTGCCTCGGTCCAACATTCATGATTTTCATCCTTTTCCCAATCAAACATTCATTATTCTCATGTTTTCTCTGGTCAAACATTCATTATTCTAATGTTTCACCCCGTCCAGCATTCATTATTCTCACGTTTCCCCCCTCTCCAAAATTCTTTATTGTCACGTTTTCCCTGTCCGACAGTCATCATTCACAGCTTTCCCCCAAGCCCAGCATTTATCATTTTCACGTTTCCCTCCGTCCAGCATTCCTCATTGTTGCGTCATCCTCTTCATCACGTTTGCCATTCCCAATTCTCACTTTCTCTTCTCTGATTTCGTCTTGTTGTTCTTCTTCGTTCACTCAGACAGGAACCTCCAGTGATCCATAAAGCTATTCCCTCATCGGTGTGTTGGCAGCCAGGTCTCTGCCTTAAGCTTTTGATGTGTGGGACAGTCCTGCAGGAAGTGTTCCGCTGTCGTTGGGCTGTACCGCATGAGCAACTTGAAGACCTGCTAATGTGGGATTTTGTGAACATGTGATGTCTAAGTCTGGAGTGCCCTGTCCTCAGTCCCACAATGCTTACTTGTGATTTCGTCTGTCATTCGTCATTCTCTCATTCTTCTTTTCTGATCGCGTCCAGCATTCGTTTTGCTCTCGTCCCCTTCTCATCCCATTCATCATTGGATTTCTCATAACGATGTCCGGAGTTTCGTTTACTCCATAATTTCCACGTTCTTCCGTTTTATCTCTTTTGTCTCATCCACTTTCCCATTCATCGTTCTTCTTGTCTGTGTTTCCTGTCATCATTCTCACCTTCTTCTTGTCTGTGTTTCCTGTCATCACTCTCTTGTTTCCTTTGTTTTATTCTGGTCTTCACTGCACCATTCCAACACTATGCAGTGTTCATTAATTTTGGTTTCACGCTCCTCTCTTCTTTTCTTTCCAATCCCGTCCTAAATCGTTGTCACGTTATTTTCTCATCCGCAATTTTGTCCTAATACATCAGGCAGGTTAAGAAAAAAAAAGTTGTTGCACGATAAGATAAAAAGCTTGAAGAAAAAAAAAAGGTTTGCAATTTTCTTTTTTACTTCATGAAGTCCAGTCAGTTCACAATCATGCTGCAAGACTCGAACAAAAAAGTACGATTTACCAGTGAGCTCTTCAACAATCCGTACTGGCTTCCAGTGAGTGTGTGTGTGTGTGTGTGTGTGTGTGTGTGTGTGTGTGTGTGTGTGTGTGTGTGTGTGTGTGTCTGTCTGTCTGTCTGTCTGTCTGCGTGCGCACATGATTGTACAATTGAATGCGAGTTGACGCGCGCGCGCGTGTGTGTATGCACGTGCTCTGTGTGTCTGTGTCTGTCTGTCTGTCTCTGTGCGGGTGGTATGTGTGTTTTGCCGGCACCAGCGGATAGTTGTGTGTATATATATTAGTGTGTGAGCGCGGACATACTTGTAAGCGTGCGCGCGTGCGCGCGCGCGCGCGCGTGTGTGTGTGTGTGTGTGTGTGTGTGTGCGCGCGCGCGCGCGCTCGTGTTTTTGTATGAGTGTGTGTGGAGGGGGAGGGTATGGCTGCATGAATCGGCATTTTTGCGCAACCATGTAAACTGATGTGTTTGTGGATGAGCGACAGGACAAGGGAAAGATAGGGATGGAGAGGTGTTGAGGAAAGGGAGGGGGGGGGGATATGTGTATGTAACTTTTCAAATGTAAGGTTTGTGTTGTTTTGACGTCTGTAGTGTTTGAATGACTTTGCCAAACCTGTCTTATCCACACTTGATTCTTGTTTTTGTTTTTTTTGCACAATGCTGAAATACGACTTAACTTGGTGTTGGTCGCAGTCTTTCTCTCTCTCTCTCTCTCTCTCTCTCTCTCTCCTCTCTCTCTCTCTCTCTCTCCTCTCTCTCTCTCTCTCTCTCTCTCTCTGTACTTATACCCTTTTCTCTTGTGTTTACAATTGGTTATTGACGCATTAAAATTTGTGGCATTGATGTGAAGGTCATAAATCTTGCTTTAACAATCTTGTATGTGCTGCATAAGTGAATTGTCATATTCATCATTAAAAGCAAATAACTTGCAAACTGCTCTAAAATGTGAAAAGTAGTAAAATAAACGAAGTTTTGTATCCGCGACTTTTTTTAATCTGGAAAATCTGAACATGTAAGAGTCGGCAAAGTCTAGTTATCTTTTCTGAATGTCCATACCCTTGAATGTGTCATTATTGCTTCCGTTGTGTTTATACTCCTACTTATGACCTAAATCAGGTACCAACAAAAGACTTGCATACTGTATAATATTCAGACGATATTTCCATCTAGACAAATGCAAATCTAAGAAGACGAGGGTACTAAATCATGCACAGAATATTTATCAGCTCGAAACGTATGCATTAAACAAGACATGGAATAAAATGTGCTTGCACATTTAGGAAAGAAAACCCTAATGATACTTTTGACGGGGAGAATCCGACATCATTGCTACAACATTAAGTATTAGATGACCAAACTTTACAGTACTCACAAGACAAAGTTTTGGGAACTCATGGGACTAATAATTACACTGGCAATTTTGTACTGAGAATTTGATAATGACAGCAAGGAAAAGGTAAAAAAAAAATTTAACAGCAGTTGATGTTCAGCCATGGGATCAAGACTCAAATCAATAACAATAAACCACCTACCACGGTCACCAGCCTCGTCCGATCATTATTTGATTTATGAATGAGAACTTTATTTTTCATCCCTACACAGCTTGTTGGGGGAAAAAAATCTACAGATAGAGGAGACAATATATTATCTCTTGCAGTCTGGAACATACAAATATATTGAATTCACACCATGAAACTGGTTTACTGTCTTTTTCAGAAGGAAAGCTGGGAAATGCTAATCGTTTTCATTCGAAGTCTCTTTGTCTTGAATTCAGACACAGAGTATTCTCCGACTCGGACAACGAGTATCTGAAAAGAGCTAGACACACGCTGTCTGTCTTCAGCCAGTTAAAAATCATATTAATGAGTTATAAAAAAAAAAGAAACGCACTGTTGTTCTTTCATCTGTTTCATCAGGTCCAAGTGTGTCTATCATGCCTCACTGAGACAAGGGACAGGTCAAATTTGATAAAGATTATATTGTACTGACGATAGGTAAAAACATTAACATTTTATCATCTGAGAAAGATGATTAGGTAAACATGTTATTTTCTGAGACTCAAGAATATATTAAAGACGTGTATTCAAATTATTATTTCAATAAAAAGGGGGACGGGGGGAGGGGGAGGGGGGGGGGGGGGGGCGGGGGCTCAATCCTTAATACCATGCACACGTTCTGGATTGAAATAAATCATTTAAAAGTACCAGAATAATTTTGTCTTGGTATCACTAACATTCAACGTCTGTTTCCCAGGTCCGAGTGACGTCACTGGGCCATCGCACTGAAGAACTGTTCAACAGATTCCTCCAATTCTTTCGGTTGTGTTCCGAGGCCTTAGGCTCTACAGATGGTTTCACTGTCCATTCAGCAATGTTATCAGTCTGGGGTTTTTTTTCTTCTGAGTTCCCCTTCCGCTCCTTCAACACATTTCCTGGATGATTATTTTAGCGGGGCCGTTGGATCTTCATGGCAACGCCAACTTGGTTTATTTGCTGGTGTTAGCAAATCTTTGTATGGCCGATGTGCTGTTTGATGGTCTGACGCACTTGTTTAGTGGTGATATAATCAATATATCCGATGTATAACATCTTGCAATGACAGCTCATTTCTATGGTTGGATTCTTTCTTCCAGGTCCATGTCGCTTATGCATACAGGGAAATGAAATACACCCGTGCATGCAGGAGCCAGATTTGTGTTTCACTGAGATGTTATTGTCTTTCCATACAGGGTTCAGTTGGCACAGAACTGATGTCTTTGCTACTCTGAAAAGGATGCCTTATTTAAATACCCCATCGCTGAAAATATATCTCAGGTATGTGAACTGTTTAACAGTTCCCAGCTTCTATCCCTAGTCATATCAGTGCTGGAGGTGGAGATGCGGCTGGCCATCAGCTTGGTCTTCTCGGTGTTGATATCCACACTGTGTCATGTCGATGTTTCACCCAGTGTTTCAACAAGCTTGGTGAGTTTTCTGTTCAGGGCCCTCAGGCCATCGAAGTTGTCTGCAAAGTGGAGGTTCGTGATAGTTCTTCATTCACTGCTGATTGTGTTGACTGATCTTCAAGTGGAACATTCATGATGCATGCTAGGACTATGTTGAAAACTATTGGAGAGAAAAGGAGCCCTGGCAAATCGTAAATGATATATATTAAGGACCACTTTCCAGTCACGCCCTTTGTGAATACTGCAGTGGTCATTTTGGCATACACATGCTGGACGTTGTTAATTAACTCTGTACTGATCAAATTTCTTCATAACGGCCTATGGCACCTCTGGGCAGGCTCGGTCAAACGCCTTTTTGAAGTCCGTGAAGACATGATAGAACTCCTGGTGCTGAAGGTGTTTTCGGCAAAGGGTTAAAGATCTGTTCGATGATACTTCAGCCTTTCAGGTACAGTGTCTCTTTGCAACTCTATTCAGAATGGTATTGAACGTTACGTTGCGTACATTGCTGATCTAACTGATCTTGCGGTTGTTCTTGCAGTGTTGATGATTTCCTGTCTTTGGAAGTGTGACGATTAGTGATCGAGTCTCTTTGGCTTTAGCCACTCGCCAGTGTGTCAAATTCTGTTGCAGATAGCATGTAATGTATCAGTTACTGCCTTTCTGCCATATTCAACTGTTCTGCAGGATGTTGACATTGCTTACAGCGTTCATGTTTCAGCGACTTCACTGCTACTGTGACTTCGTCGACAGAGTGTTGGGAAGTCATCTCCGTTTGATGCATCATGAAATGTTAGCATACTTGGATCTCTTTTGCTCTGTTAATTGTAGAGCTCAAAGCAAAGTTCCTCTGTCTTCTTTTGATGGTTTTTTTTCTGCATGGGACAGTTACCGTCTTTGTCCTGAGTGGTACCGACTTTCATTTGCGTTGGTCAATTTTTCACAGATTTATAGGCTTTTGTGTTGTTAACCAGTCTTTCTCAAAGTTTTCACACTCGTATGTTCATTCTGTCTAACATTCACCATTAGCGTGCTCTTCTCTCCTGATTCCGTCCATCATTCATTTTCATCACATTTCCACTCCTCATTCCTCCTCATCATTCATCACACTTGCGTTCTACTTTTCTATCCCGTCTGCCATTCACAATCACCACGTTCTCCTGTTCTCATTCAGTCCGTCCTTTGTCATGCTTAAAGCTCTGCCTTTAATCATTCATCGTTCTGGAGTTCTGTCCAGCCGTCTTCAGTCACACGTTCTTTTCTTTTTGTACCAGACCCATCATTCATTTATCATTCTGGCGTTCTCTTCTTCCCCTCCGTCCATCAGTGATTCGTTGCAGTCGTCTCCTCTTGACCGTTATTGTCCATTACCACGTTTTCCTGTTTTTCTCCAGACTACCATTCGTCGGTTATACGTTTCGCACATCCGTTCATTCATCCTTCTCACGTTCTGTTCATGCCATCACGACTATCATTCATTATTCTCGAGGTGTCTTTCCGTCGTTCCTCCTCCTCCTCCTCCTCCTCCTCCTCCTCCTCCTCCTCCTCCTCTCTTCCTCATCATCACTATCATCGTCATCACTGTCATCATCATTATCATCATCATCATCATCATCATCATCATCATCTCTCTCTTTCTCTCAGAGAGAGAGAGAGAGAGAGGGGGAGGATGGAATATGGTGGGGAAGTATTTTCAATACAATTAAATATCATTTTATCCTTATTTCACGTATTATCCTACTTTTTTTTAAATCCCATTCTGTATTCTTTTAAAATATAAATTATATTTTATTTTATACATTTTTTTCTGTTTATTTCATGATCAAAGTTTTTTCCTTGTGAACTGACATCATCATCTGATCAGACGTTTCATTCCGGTAACTGCATGGACACGCGCATATGCACAGACACACATGCACAAACACGGCTACGTTCAAACGCAAGGCTACGCGCGCGCACACACACACACACACACACACACACACACACACACACACACACACACACACACACACACACACACACACACACACACACTCACTCACTCACTCACTCATCACTCACGCAACATGCATACACACGCACGCGCACGCTCGCATGCACGCACACACACACACACCACTCGCACACACGCGCGCGCGCACGCACGCACAAACGCGCGCACGCTCGCATGCACACACGCACGCACGCACGCGCGCGCGCGCGCACACACACACACACACACACACACACTCACTCATTCGCTCACTCGCTCACTCTCACACACACACACACACACACACTCTCTCTCTCTCTCTCTCTCTCATCTCTCTCTTCTCTCTCTCTCTCTCTCTCTCTACCATTAAAGGCAGCATCGAACACTTCCCTACATCCCACTTTCTGATACAACTAGACAGTTCAAATCCATACTGAGCAAGGCTTCTCATGAAAACAACGTGTGTGTGTGTGTGTGTGTGTGTGTGTGTGCGCGCGTGCGTGCGTGCGTGCGTGCGTGCGTGTGTGTGTGTGCGCGCGCGTGTGAGGGGGGGGGGGGGGGGGTCACAATCGGTTTTTTTAATTCTTTGGTACAATATTTGTGACTTTTTTCGTTCATTTATTTTTTATCTTTCTTCCTTACTTTCGTGCATTCGTTTAATTGTTCGTTCGTTCACTCGTTGTTTTGTTTGTCAGTTGTTTGTTTTGTTTTGGGGTTTTTTTGTTTGTTTTTATGCGTTTGTTCGGTCATCGGTCACCAGTCCTGTCATTCGTTCAGTCGATCAGTCAGTTGCTTGTTCAGTCATTCGTTCGTACATTTGGTCGGTCGATCGGTCTCCGCAGTCACTCAGTCGGTCAGTCGGTGTAGCATGTGTGTGAGTGCGGGGGCGCGGATGCAGGTGCGACGCTGGTGGGAATACAGCGAGTGCAGATTTTGGGGTTTCACATGGATGGTGGTTGCGGGGGTGGGTGGGGGGGTGGATTTCAGATTATGAACAGTTGGGGTACGGGTAAAAGGGAAGGGGGGGGGCTGCGTCAATTTCAAGGTGTGACATGGGTGGAACTATGGGGTGTAGGGTTTTCAGCGCTTGAATCAGGCGTGGTAGTGAAAGGGGGGGGGGGGGGGCTGATTTCAGAGCGTGACACGGATTTGGGAGGTGGGGGGAGGGGAATTTAGATTATGACATAAATGGGGAGGATGCGGGTGGGACATGGCTGGGCATACAGGATGCACGGATTGCAGGGCGTGACATGATGAGGTATAGAACATGACATGAGTGGGGTAACCTGAAGTGAAGATTTCAGGGCCATACGTGTGAGTGTATGGGGGAAGAGGGGGGAGTCGATGCAGAACGTGACATACAGGGTGGGCTTATTTGGGAAGAGGGGGCGGATGAAGGGTGTGACGTAGGGGGCAGATGAAGTGTGCGACGTCGGTGGGCGTATTGGGGCAGAGGGGGCGGATTAAGGTGTGGACGTCGGTGGGCTTTTAGGCAGAGAGGTTGAAGGACGTGACGTAGGTGGGCGTATTAGGCCTGAAGGGGTGGATGAAGGGCCTAACATGGGTGGATGCATTGAGCAGAGGGGGCACAGATGAAAGGCGTGGCGTGGGTGGCTGTATTGGGGTAGAGGGGGCATGGATTCAGGGCGTGTGCGTCTTGGGGAGAATCGGCGTGGATAAAAGGCATGATGTGGGTGAGCGTATCGGGGCAGAGAGCATAGATTCAGGGCGTGCGTGGGCATGATACGGGCGTCTTGTTGGGGCAGAGGGATCCGATGAAGGGCGTGATATGGTGGACCTATTCAGGCAGGGGGAAGGGGTGGATGAAGGGCATGGCACGATGGGCGTATTGGGGCAGGAGGTGAGGGGCGGACGAAGGGCATGACATGGTGGGCGTATTGGGCAGGAGGGGGAGGCGGATGAAGGGCATGGCATGATGGGCGTATTGGGGCAGTAGAGGGGAGGCGGATGAAGGGCATGACATGGTGGGCGTATTGGGGCAGTAGAGGGGAGGCGTATGAAGGGCATGACATGGTGGCGTATTGGGGCGGAAGGGGTGAGGAAAGGCGTGACATGAGTGTCTTATTGGGGTTGAGGAGGCGCAGATAAAGGGCTTAATAAAGGGATAATTCTAGTGAAACAAATTTGAAACAAATCAATCGTTTACATAAGAGGGCTATAAAGCTGGTGCAATTAAAATCTAATTCCTTGACAGGTGATGACTATAAAAAGTTAGATATTCTTCCATTCAAAGACAGGCTCTTCTTCAATAAATGCTTATGCATGTATAAAGTAGTTAAGGGAATAGCTCCAAAGAAAATTATCCGAAACTTTGAAAATAATGAAAATAGACATGTTCACAAACTTTCGTTTCCTAGAACCCGTAACAATCTTTACAAATCTAGCTTCATATATTCTGGAGGAACGGCATGGAACAATTTATCTTCTAATTTAAAAACATGTCCTTCTAAACTACTGTTTAAAAAAGCACTGAAAAAATATTTGATGGACAAATTATAAAGTAATTTATGATTATTTATTTTGCTGCAGATCCCCCCCCCCCTCTCTCTCTCTCTCTCTCTCTCTCTCTCTCTCTCCTCATCTCCTCTCTCTCTCTCTCTCTCTCTCTCTCTCTCTCTCTCTCTCTCTGTCTCTCTCTCTCTCTTTCTCTCTGACTGTCTGTCTGTCTGTCTATTGGATTCTTTGTCAATGCTATTTGTCTCTCTGCTATCTGTCAGCCCCCCCCCCCCCCCTCTCTCTCTCTCTCTCTCTCTCTCTCTCCTCTCTCTCTCTCTCTCTCTCTCTCTCTGTGTGTCTCTCTTTGTCTCTGACTGTCTGTCTGTCTGTCTATTGGATTCTTTGTCAATGCTATCTGTCTCTCTGCTATCTGTCAGCCCCCCCCCCCCCCCCTCTCTCTCTCTCTCTCTCTCTCTCTCTCTCTCCCTCTCCTCCCTCTCTCTCTCTCTCTCAAATGTCTTTATTGCCATGTTTGACATGTTGTCCATTGTCCGTCACAATATTGATTAATGGTTGTTAATTGTTTCATTGTTTTCATTACATTGTATATTTCTGATTTATACGTATTATTGCTTCGAGTTTCTGGTTTTTCACTATTGTGATTGATATTTATGCTTTTTTGTGAGGGCAGGATGAAAAAAGCTGCAAAGCTTATTCTTTTAAAACCCTCAATAAAGATAATTTTGACTTGACTTGACTTGACTTGAGTTACATGGAGGGCGTATTGTGCGGAGGAGGTGGAGACGATGGGTGTGACATGGGTTCCTTGTTGTGGCAGAGGGGATGATGAAGGGCGTGATGTAGTGGGTGTACTGCAGAGGGGCGCGGATGCAAGGCATGACGTGTAGTCGAAGTGGAACAGAGGGGGTGCAGATGCAGGGCAAGACATGGGTAGACAAGGAGGATGGCCCCGGTGCAGGGCGTGAATTGGCTGGATTGAGGAAGCAAGGGGGGTGGGGGGGGGGGGCTGACGAGCATGGATACATACGAATGGGAGTACTAAGGAAGAGGGAGCGTGTATGCAGGGTGTGACACGGGAAGGTTCACAGGGGGGGGGGGGGGGGGGGTGCACGGATGCATTATGCGACATGGATGGGCGAAGGTTGGAAGGGTTGGGGGATGGGAGAAGGAGGAAAGGCAAATCCGCAGGGCGCGACATATATGGGCATACGTGGGAGGACGGGGGGGGGGGGGGGGAGCGAATGCAGGGTGTGACATGTGGAATGGATGCAGGGGGTGACATTGATGGGATGAGGGTGTCGTGGATACAAAGAGAGCGCGCTCGCGCGTGCGTGTGTCCGTCCGTACGTGCGTGTGTGTGTGTGTGTGTGTGTGTGTGTAGACTCCAGTCTCCTCCTAGCCTTTCGAATTTGATTTTTAACCAAGGTCGCGAGTGTGAAAACGTACAACAATACAAAACAACACAAAAAAATAGCGCGCACGTTCCAATCCATTCCACTTTTCAGAGAAGATTAAGCTCATCCTAAGCCAGCGGATGGATGACGCAGAAATAAAAAGACACGCACACTGGTGTCGTAAACATGCGTGTCATCCCTGCAGACGGAATGCAGCCACCTTAATGTTAACATCTAGTTGCAACGTGAGGCCACTGCAAGCGGAAATCTAAACAAATTTGAAACATAGCAAGCTTTTATTCTGGAACTCTTCGCACTAAACATCAGGATGAGTGAGGAAAAGTGGAGGAGGAAGGGTGAGGGCGGTGGCCAGGGGGTCCAAAGACTGTCTCCGAAAACAATTTCGCTGAGGCATTCGGCTTGACCGTGGGGAAAACGAGGAACAGCAAACAGTCCAACCACCGAAACGTTTTCCATTTTATAGCCCCAGCGTGAACGCCATTCCGCGCCCAATATCGGGCGAATTTTCCGCAGCACGTGACTTCCGGCCAAATAAAGCCCAATTTTGCCTGGCCATTTTCTCCAGAGTGCCCTCCCCTCGTTCTGTTCTGATAAGCTCGAGAGGCGGAGGTTTTGTGTGTGTTTGGAGAGAGACTGTGAAATAATTGATGCTCGTTTGTCTGAGTCAGGTTTTGTATCCAGTGTCCTTTGACTGCGTTCGTTGTAAAGCGGTTGGGGCCGTTTTAATTTTGTTTTTACTTATGTAGACACGCAATTGTGCACACAACACAGACACATAAACACACACACACACACACACACCACGCACGCACGCACGCACGCACGCACGCACGCAGCACACACACACACACACACACAGAGAAAGAGAGAGATTCACACACACACACACACACACACACACACACACACACACACACACACACACACACACACACACCGCACACACACACACACACATGCGCGCACACACACACACACACACACACACACACACGCATACACATATGCACACACACACACGCATACACACACACACACACGCTAACACACACACACACACACACACACACACACACACACACACACACACACACACACACACACAGAACTATTGATGGATTCGAACAAAGATTATCCCAAACGAGCTAGAAATATTTTATATTTACAACCAATTAGAAATTCGCTATAAACTTGTCTGATTGTAACTTGATTTATCACATTTTCTAAATCCATCACGCCTAAGATTCCCCTTGGGAGCATTTGTGTGAATTTTGATTATAATTGCACATGTTCCTAAGACTGAAAACGTTAATCTCTTGGTTAGTGAGGTCAGGTTCATCTGAAAATTTTTTAATAGCAATCACCTGAAAATTTACACTAAATGGCTCAGTCCTAGATAACATTGGTAGGGGTTTTCTGGTTTTGGCATTCCTAGCCTAAATGTGAAAAAGAATTTTTCATATTGGCAAATGGTTTTCCCATATTTAAGCAGAATTTATATGCAATAATTGATGGCTTTGAGCTACTTTTATGATACTCCCACCCTTTTCATAATATTCTTATATGTGTTGATTCAAAATCTGTCTTGCAGTCTCTGAACATTGGATGGTAAGGCTAGGAAAGATTACTTTTTGATATTCATCGCCTTATACACTTTTTAAGGATTCATGGAATAGTATTGATTTTTGCTGGGTTCCCTCTCATAGTGGTTGAAATGGAATGAAGCGCAGATATACTTGCTAAAACTGGACTAAACATTGCCTCGATTGTAATTTTTATCTTCACTGAAAGCATCTTCGTCAGAAATGTTGCTAAAGTTAGAAAATTGTTTATAAACAGAAATTGTGGAGAAAATCTCAAATATTAAAAAATTTTGTCCTCGTCACATTTCCAAGATAGTAACAACACTCAAGTAAAAAATCATGGAACACAAAATATCTTGCCATGTTTTTGTACTTGTGGTAAGCCTATTTCAGTGCATCATTTGTTGATAGAATGTTCGGTCTTAACTCCAATTTAAAAAAAAATTTCTATTGATATAAACCCGTCCAAGATATCGGTAAAATATTGTCCCAGGCCCTTCATCAAAAACATTGCTACTATTATCGAAACGTTTCTGAAATTGCCAAGTTGCTTTGATGCGTGTTTATTTTTACCACAAATTTCCCAAAAAGTTATTGTTGTTATTTTTTTATCTTTGAGGTTAAGCTTTTTTATTTTAGAGATAACGTTTAAATTATTTTTCGTCTAAATCATCAAGGGTGAACAGACGTTAAAAAAACCACTGAACTGAACTGAACACACCACACACACCACACACACACACACACACACACAACACACACACACACACACACACATTGTTTTCTAAATTATACCCCGTGAATCTTCCTTTCCCAGTGCGTGTTGTGTATCGCCCAGTTGTGCATAGGCGCGCATATCAAGGGGCTGACAGTCCGTGAGCACCGCGCTACCCAATAGTTAATGATGCACGGGAAAACGAAACAAATTTACTGCTCTTGTTGAATTTTTCGTATTCCAAGCACCCAGATAAATTGCCTGATATGAAAAAGAAAGAATGAACAGGAAGATGTTAAAAACAACTAATAAGTAAGGGTAAGTCTTATTTCCCATGGCGAGGCTAAAATGCGGAGCTACCACGTGAACCCCGTAACTTTTTAAAAACGAAACGCAGTCATGATTCAAGCCTCTTTTTCATCCTCACTAATTGTGTTTTACACATCCCTTCACCCACCCACCTCGCTCCCGCCTCATCCTCCCCCCCCCCCCCCCCCCCCCCCCCCCCCCATTCCCTCTGACAATCTTTTGATCTGCCCAGAATGATACATTTGAAGAAAATCAAAGGAAAACTGGGGGATATGCCCATGAAGCAAGAACACAGACACAGAAAAATCTTTTGTGCATTGCGTTTCCCGTCGTCCGCTTTTAGTCCGTTTATTATCTCCATCTTCTCCTCTCTCTCTCTCTCTCTCCCCTCTCTCTCTCTCTCTCTCTCCTCTCCCTCTCTCTCTCTCCCCTTCCAGAGACAGCATAGCGCCATTCTTCCATTCCTAATCACCTCAGTTTGCTAGCTCATTAATAAAAAAAAGAAAATAATATTGGACTGCAAAACGTCGCCCTGTCTTAGTCCAACTGTACATTCAATGCAAACTGTCAATTTCGCCCCCACACGAACTCTAGCTTTTACTACATTATAAATACTTTTTAATACATTTGTACAATTTTCCTTTAATACCATTTTTAAACAAAATTGGCCAAAGCAAGTGTCTGTTAAAGAATCGAATGCTTTTTCAAAATCTATAAATGCCATACAATTTGCGATTGTAAGAGAATTGGTTTTTGAACAAGGGCTAACAAAGTAAAACATTGGTCAATTTGTTTAATATCCTTTCTTGAAACCAGCCTGATGCTGCCATGATATCGTTTTCTTCTACCCCTTCCCTTTCAACCCCCTTGTTAATAATCGTGTTAAATAGTTTTAAAGCTAATATCACTAAGAGAAATTCCTAAAAGTTATTAGGGTTATTTTAAAACACCTTTTTTTAAAAATAGGCAAAATGATAGACTCTGTCCAACGTCGAGGGAAAAGTGCCACTATCAAATAACTTGTTGAAATATTTAAGAAAAAACGGGACAACTTCTTCACATGAGTACTTTAAACAATTCGCCTATAATACCATCAGGCCCAGCTGCTTTTCGGTTCTTAAATTTTCTTATAGCTGCAACACTTCCCTTTAGAAATTGGGCGTTCATACAATTATCTACCTCTTCCTCAGAAACATCATATGGAACTTCATTTTTATCCGTTTGTAGCAAACACTGAAAAAGTTGGAACCATGTGTCAGCACATATAGTGTTTCTTACCTGCTTACTTTTAAAAATTTGTTTTACGGACATTATCTTCTGTCTAAGGCATTCAAGTTTAGAGAATTTGTAACGTCTTAGTAATATGATTCTTTTGGTTTTGGGCCCTACGCTTTTCTGTTTTCTATTTTTTATTGGTACTTGTTGAGGTTTGTTTTATGTATGAATCTGTGCCCCCCTTAGTTTTTTTGACAAATTGTTTATATTATTTCACACACCCCTTTACAAGGGGCTGTGGCCTATTGTGAATAAACTCATCCGAATCCGAATCTCCTCTCTTCTATTTTTTTTACGGTTGATGAATGCCAGTTTTCTGCTTTGATCCAACGATTTGGTTGTGAAATTGTAAATAGAATCCAGACGTGACACTGTAGTCATGCCCACCAAAGCTAGAATACATCTGTCCCCAAAAAGAACTGTGAGTACGCTGGATCTTACATGGTTCAAGTGAATTTTAGCCACATGGCAATTTTTTTTGTTACCAACTTAACATCGAAAACTTACCCATTTTTTTATCTTGTTTGTTTGTTGTGTCTAATTTCAGGTTGCGTCCGGATTGAAAATACACCTGAAGAAAAAGTGAGGTATCCTAATTGTTCACAAGACAAAATATCGAAAGAAAACGTGCCTGTCTAAAAACATTGTTCTCTTTCAACATGCTTATCACGCATATCATTTTGAACTTTGACGATCTATCCTAATATTTCAGCTTTTTTTTTTTTTTTTTTGATGCTGACTTGTTTTTCTAGGCGTGTCATGCGAATGAATCATCTCTCTCTCTCTCTCTCTCTCTCTCTCTCTCTCTCTCTCTCTCTCTCTCTCTCACTCTCTCTCACCTCTCTCTCTCTCTCTCTCTCTCTCTCTCTCCCCCCTCCCTCCCTCCCTCCTCCCCCCCTCTCTCTCCCTCTCAGTATTGTAATATGGTGGCAATGTGTGTGTGTGTGTGTGTGTGTGTGTGTGTGTGTGTGTGTGTGTTGTGTGTGTGTGTGTGTGTGTGTGTGTACGTGTGTACGTGAACGCGCACGTGAGTGTGTGTGTGTGTGTGTGTGTGTGTGTGTGTGTGTGTGTGTGTGTGTGGCGCGCGCGCGCGCCCGTGCATGTGTGTGTGTGTATTCACATATATATATATTCATGAGATAGATGATGTGTGTGTATGCGCGCGCTCGCATGTGTCTGTGTATCCATGCAAATATGTAACATGCGTATGTACGATAATTTCCACATTTATCATGATTATTTCTGGTTCATGAGCCTTGACCGCCCGATTAAAAAAAAGAAGAAGAAAAAGAAATGTGCTCTATAAGTTTTGATTACAAGGACGTTGTCTGTCGTTCTGCCCAAGAGTTTGTGTGCGAAAACACAGACAATTAGATCACGTCGTGAGCAGTCGGCGCCGACGTTTGTTCCGAGAAAGGGAGACAAAAAGGGCAGCAGGTGAGGGCTGACATGTGGTTGAAGCGTCTGGTTTTGAGGGAATGGAAACGCGCAGAACATTTATTGACTTTATTTACAGAGGCTAGAACGACACGTAACGTCCTTGAGGCTCGTCAATTCCCTTTTATTACTGTCTGATAAAAAAGAAAGGATAAAAACGATCACATAGGAAGCGAGCCTCGTAAGCTCAGAATGTCCAGCTGTTGTTGTTATCGTTGTTTTGGTTCCCTTTAAACCAGTATTAGCCCTCGATCAATGGTAACGGAATTGAAGGCCGGCAGAAAACTCAATGATGAAATGAAATCAATACTCCGGAACAAGAGAAAAACAATTCATCTCTGCATACAGAAATATCATGTGCCGCACGCATGCTTTATTATTGTGGGCGTAAATTTCAGTGAGTCTTAAAATGACCAGTTATTCCCATGGAAAGAAAGAAAAAAACTGTTACCATATTGCAAAGAAATTTAAAAAATGAACATACGAAAGCTGCGTGATTGCGAATCAGAAATTAAGAAATG
>CM031605.1:34830475-34860475 GCA_018398815.1 Conus ventricosus
GGAGACACGGTGATTGGTCTGTGCTTTTGGTGTCAAATGAGACCACCCAGTCCATAATTCTGTGGGTTTCACCCCCGGGTTAAAAAGAGAATCCAACAGCCCCCCCAAAAGCGCCAAAAGGGGGTAGTAAATGGAACAAAAAAAAGGTGTGGGAGGAAAAAGTTGCTGAAAAACAAAAGCATTATTAAAACTAAAAAAATGTGGGGGGCCCCTCTTGGCCTATGTTGAGGATCCATTAAAGGTGCAAGGAGATAAAAAGATATGGAACGTTGAGTGATCAGCTCTGCTGTTAATCCCCCAAGCTTGTGGCACTATCAAAATCTTTTTGGGTATTTTTAACTTTTAAATTTTAAAATTTTAATATATATTATATATATATATAAATATATTATATATATGTCAATGATTTAAAAAGGAAAGGTTAAAACCCAAGGGTTAAACTCGAAAAATTTGTTTCTAGCGGGTTGCGCTGTCCGTGACAGCGCAACGCCGCTAAAAAACAAATTTGTCGAGTTTTAACCTTGATTTTAAACCCTTCCCTTTTTTTAAATCATGACAAATGTTGCTCCCCCAAGGGGTTTCGAGCATTTTTAAAATCATTTTAGGCTCTTTGGGTATTATTTTATTTATAAAATATTTTTATATATATATATTTTAAATATATATTATTTATATAGCAATGGAGGAATACAGCCGAATTTTACAAAAATGCTAACCGAATGGGGCAACATTTTTTAAAATTGGTTTAAAATATTACAGCCGTTTCATGCAATGCAATCATAGGATGGGTGGGTCTGGCTCCCGGTGTTTATAACGCTTTGTTGTCTGTCATCACGTGGTTTTGGTTTTCGTGTGTTTCTGGTTTTGTTCCTGTGGGAATTTCCATTGTGCCTGCGTTTTTAAACCCATTTTTTCCCTGTAAAAAGTTCCCAGTTGGGGTTTTTCTTTTTATGTGCTTTTCTGTTGACATAGGTTACATCTTTTTGAAATGTTTGTTGTATGGGCTGTTTTTCTAGATTTTCCAGGTATATTTTTCTATTTTTTCTCTTGGTTTCCCCAGATGTTTTTACTCAATTCTGTTTGGTTTTTGTATCTTTCTTTGTTAAATGATTTTTGGGTTTTTGCATTCTAGTTTTAAATTGGTTTTCAGTATCCCTATATATTTTTTCTTCTGCGTTCCGGTGTTACAGTGGTTTGGGTACACATCGTTGTGGCATTTGTTGCTCGGGGGCACTGTTCTTTCTTGAACAGTTGCAGGTTTTTCCTTTCATACCTCGTTTTTTCTGTACTGCTTTTCATTTTTTTTTTTTGGGTTGAATAAAATGATGTTTTTAAGGTTGGGCATACATGAGTTGAAAATTTTGAGGTTTTTGTTGAATATTTTGGGAAAATTTTGTGCCCCCTTTTGGGAATGATGATGTTAGGATTCTAAAGAATTTTTCCCTAATTTGTTTACTTTTCCCTCTTTGGGGGGGTTGTACCAAGATCTTTCTTTTCCTGTTTTTTTGTGTCTGCTCGTCATTATCTGGGTCATATTGTAGTTTTGTAGTTGTAGCCACTTTTGTGTAACGCTTTTGAACAGCTGCGCGTTATTGAATGCTGTCTCATTGCGACAGGTTAAAAATCTCTTATTTATGCCTTGGGTATTTTTTTTGTAGGAGGTGGAGGTTATTTTTAAATTTACTAAACGGTATCTTTTGGGTTTTTTGTAGGTTTTTAATTGTGCTGGTTTGAGATAAAAAGTTTTTCTAGATTTTCACTATCTTTTTATTTGTTCATAGTGATTTTTTAGTTTTTGGTTTTTGGAATTTTTTTCACATTTCTTTTTTCTTATTTTCAATGTTTCTGGGTTGTACAGCGCAGCAAGGCCGTACCCCTGTAAGCCCGACTTTTTTTTCCAATTTTTTTTGAAGTTGGGACGCATGAACAGCCCGACAAGTTCGCAAGTTTCGGCACCATCATAGATCCCTTTGGACTAAAAAGTTAAATTTTGTTTGCGCTTTGGCCAGTTTTTATTTTTGCTGTGGTAGAGTTTTTTTTGTAGGAAAATGTTTCCATTTCTGCCCCTGATTTTTTCAGTGTATTTGCGGGAAAATTTTAACTTTGGTGAGCAGATTTTCATCTATAGTGTGTAGAAGCTATATATCAAATTTTAAAAAACGTTTATCTTGCTTGTTGGTTTCTTAAACCCATTTTTGGTTCTTTGGGTTTTTCCGGGGTTGGTTCATTTTTTTCTTATTTTTTTTTGGGCTTTTTCAAAGTTTTTTTTTGCTTTTTTTCCAAAAACAGATTTTTTTTAAAATTTCATTTGGGGGGTTATTCGGAAGGGGTTTTTTTGGTTTTTAAGTGTTAGAAAGCTTCTCTTGTGCGTTGTCTCCACCTATCCTTGGCCCTTTTGGTGCACAAGCCCCTTTTCTTTTTTTTTAATGTACCGTATGTAGTTTTATCACTTTTTTTTTTTTTTTTTTGGTTTTTTTTCGAGAAGGGTGAGTACCTTTATTTTCCCATTTTGTAGAAGTTGTGGTTTTGTTGTTTCCAAAATTTTTTGTCTTTTGGATTTGTTTGATTTCTTTTTTAACGATTTTTGGAATTCATTTTTTGATGTTTTGAATTCTTACTGGCAATCTCCTTTCATTTACCCTCAAATGTTTTCTGTTTTCGATGTGGGGAGCCGCATTTTTTGAATCATATGTGTTTTTTCTTCTTCTTGGCTTGGGGTTTAAAAAGAAAAAGCTTCCATCATTTTTTGAAAAACCTTTCTGTCTTTTCTATCATTTTTTCAATAGCATGGGGTTTGGCGAAAGGTATGTTTTTGTAGATTGTTTAAAATTGTTTTTTGCCTTTTTAAAAAATCTTTTGGTTTTAAAAAAGTGCTCAACGTGAGGAGCAATTAAGAAAAGGGTAGTAAATCCCAACAGAGATTTTTAAAAAAATGCCAAACCGAACTGGACACTTTGTTAAAAGTAAGGTTTTAAAACTTCCCGCGCTGTTTCATGCAATGCAATCTCAGGTGTGGTGGGTCTGTGCTGCCGGGTTTTATAACTGTTGTTTGTCTGTCTCAGTGCGTCTGTGTTTTTGTGTGTTTCTGGTTCTTTTTCATGTGGGATTTCCACTTGTCCTGCAGTTGTTAACCTTTTATCCTAGTTTTTAAAAGTTGCCGTTTGGTTTGCATGTATTAGGGTGCTTTTCTTTTGGCTTTGGTTAATTTTTTTAAAATGTTGTTGTATGGGCTGCCTTTTATGTTTTTCAGGTATATTGTTTCTATCTTTTTCTCTTTGAGTTTCCCCGATGATTTATAAATTCGTTTGGTTTTGTTCTTTCTTTTTTAAAATGATGTTTGTGGTTGCAATCTAGTTTTAAATGGTTTTCATGATACCTATATATGTTTTTCGCGTTTGGTTTTTACAGGGGGGTTGGTACACAATGCTTTTTGTAGAGGCATTTGTTGCTCAGAGGGCACTGTTCTTTCTTGATACAGTTGCAGGATTCCTTTCATCACCCTCGTTTTTCTCGTACTGCTTTTCATTTTTTTGGGTTTGAATCAATGATTTTTTTAAAGGGTGGGCATACATGAGTATGATAATTTGATGTGTTTTTGTTGAATATCTTGGTAATTTGTGCTCTTTTGGGAATGAGTTTAGGATTCAAAAGAATTCTTTCCCTAATTTTTTTCACTTTCCGCTATGAATAGGATAGAAATGGTTAAACTGCAGGACAAGGGAAATTCCTACAGTGAACAAGAACCAAAACACACGAAAAACACAGACAGCACGTGATACGACAACAAAGAATTATAAAACCGGCCAAGACCCCCCACCCCTTGATTGCATTGCTGAAACAGCGCTGTAGATGTTTTAAACCTCTTTTTTAAAAAATGTTTCTCCCAGTTCGGTGAGCATTTTTGTAAAATCTTGCTGGATTTACTCCATTTTTTAATTGCCCTCCGTTGAGCCTTTAAACCAAAATTTTAAATGGGCAAAATATTTTAAAAAAAACTACTAAAAACTACCTTTCGCCAAAAACCCCAAAGCCCTAGAAAAAAATGATGAACGACAGAAAGGTTTTTCAAAAATTGGATGGAAAGGATTTTTTTTTTTTAAACCCTAAAGCCAAGAAGGGAAGATAAAAAACACATATGACTTTAAAACATGGCGAGCTCCCCCCATCAAAACTGAAGACATTTGAGGATAAAAAAGAAAAGGATGTTGCCAGTATAGAATTTTAAAACATCAAACAATGAATTTCCCAAAAATCGTTAAAAAAAAGAAATCAAACAAATCCAAATGACAAAAAAAAAATTTGTGAAAGCAGACAAAACCAGCAACTTTACAAATGGAAACTAAAAAGTACTCACAGCTTTCGCCAAAAAAATCCAAAAAAATTACAAAAAAGTATAAAACCTACAGTACATTAGAAAAAAAAAAAAAAGGGCTTGTGCACCAAAAGGACCCAAGCGATAGGTGGGGCAACGCACAAGAGAAACTTTTATACACTTAAGACCCAAACCCAATTCCCGAATAAAACCCAAAATGCAGATTTTTAAAAAAAACCCTCCAAATCTGAATTAGGGAAAAACGCAAAAAAAAACTTGAAAAAAACCCTAAAAACTAAGGGAACAGAACTCCCCCTTTGGAAAAACCCCCTCGAAACCTACAATGGTTCAAAAACTAAAAAGCAGATAAAACAGTTTTTATAACTTTGAATATAGACTTCTACACATCTATAGATGAAGATCGCTCCCAAGCATAAAATTTGCCAGCAAAAACATGAAAAATCAGGGGCAGAAAAAGGAAATTTTTCTACAAAGAAAACCTACTAACAGCCCCAAAAGAAAACTACCAAGACGCAAACAAGAATTCAACTTTGATGTCACAATGGGATCGTAGATGGTGCCGAAATTTCGAACTTGTCGGCTTTCATGCTGTCTAAAATCAAAAAAAATTTGGGAAACAAGTCGGACTGTCAGGGGTGCGGCCTTGCTGCGCTGGAAAAAACCTAAAACATTGAAAATAAGAAAAAAGAACTGTGTAAATTTCCAAAACAAAATTAAAAATCACATAGAAGCAAATAAAAGTTGGGAATATTAGATAAACGTTTGATCTCAACCGCACATATATAAACCATACAAAAAACCCAAAAGATACACCTGTTTATGTAAATATCAAAAGTAACCATCCACCTTCCTATAAAAAAAAAACCCAGAGGAAAAATAAGATTTTAACCTGTCATGAAAGAGACAGCATTTTAAAAAGCTGCGCTAAAAATCAAAAAGCTTTCACAAAGTGGGACAACTACAAACTACAAAAGCCCGTAATGACAGGAGACACAAGGAAAAACAGGAAAAAGAAAGATTTAATTTGGGACAAACCCCCCCTTGACGGAGGTGAAAAAAAATTAGGGAAAAAAATTCTTTAGAACCCAACATCATTCCCAAAAGAGCCCAAAAATTCCAAGAATTCAAAAAAAACCATCAAATTATCATACCCTGTTTTGCCCAACCTTAAAAACCTCATTTTTCAACCAACAAAAAGAAAAAAGTACAGAGAAAAAAAAGGGTGAAAAAAAATCCTCAAGTATAAGAAAGAACGTGCCCTTGAAACAAAAGCCTCTACAACAGCATTGTGTACCAAGCCACTGTAACATCGGAAGCGAAGAAACATTATAGGTTCACTGGGAAAACCAATTTAAAACAATATGCAAAACCCCAAAAAAGTTATTTCAAAGAAAGTACAAAAACCCCAACCCCAAAAAGGTAAATTTCATTGGAAACCCAAAAGAAAAAATGGAAAACAATATTCCCGGAAAATCATAAAAGAGCAACCCTACAAACATTTCAAAAAGATGTAACTTTCAACAGAAAAACACATAATACTATGCAAACCAAACTGGAAATTAAATATAGGATAGAAATGGGAACAACTGAGGGACAATGGAAATTTCCCATCAGTGAACAAGCCCCCGAAAAACCCCGAAAACAAGAAGCACGTGAGACAGCAAACAAGCAGTTTAAAACACCCGGGAGCACAGACCCCACATCCCGATGTGATTGCAGAAAAAGGCTATAGTTGTTTTAAACCTTCTTTTAACAAAAATTTAAAAAATAATAATTAATATATATTTTATAAATATATATATACAACAAACTGCAGATGAAAAACACTTCCCCCTATTTTTCAAACTAAGCATAAGAGAAGCTTTTTTTTAATTCAATATATATTTAATATTATATAATATATAATATATATTATATAAAATATTATAATAATATAATACAAAAAAATAAAAATTCCCAAAATAAGTACTGAGCACCCTTTTCCCCAACTTCAGAGACTTGGTGTTGCGAAAGCTGCAAGAAATTTCAATTTTAACAAAGCTTGCTCTTTTGTCTTAGATTGAAGAAATAAGGGGAGATAAAACATTCATTCTGCAGTGGGAATAATTCTGCCTAACAACATATAAAGCTGAACAATTAGTAGTGGGGGAAAAAAGTGCCGGTTAACAATTCCCCAGTTGTTTGTAAGACTTGGCAAAAATTAAACTATAATTAAAAAAAAAATACATATATTAAAAAATTATAAATTATTTAATTATAAACAAAGCTCTCTCTCTCTCTCTCTTCTCTCTCTCCTCTCTCTTCTCTCTTTTAATATAAAATATTTATATATTATTTATAATAATAATATAATTATCCACACACACCACAGAAAAAGGAGAGAAGAGAGTGTGGTGGTGTGGTGTGTGGTTGTGGTGTTTGTGTTGTGTGGGTGTGTGGTGTGTTTAGTTCGTGTGTGGTTTTGGGGATAAATCATAAAAGATAAAAATTTTTTTTTGAAAGGGACGCACGCACACCCACCCCCCCCACACACACACCACACATAACACAACACACACAGCACGCCGCACGCACGCACGCCACACACACAACAAACCCCACCCACGCGCGCGTGCGGGCCCACCCACCACGCTCACCACACACGCGCGCGCGCGCCACCACACCACACACACACACCACACACACACCACTCACTCCCACCAGGAGGGTTATCACTTGCTGAACAACAGTATGGAGTGAAAAAAAGGGTATACCCTGAGAAAAGAGAGACTCTCCCGAAAAAGTATATTGATTCTCGTGGTTTGGATAACAAATCGTTTTTTAATCATATCGTCATCAAATCAACAGATTTTCGCTATATTACAGGATAAAATGAAGCGTTATACAAATACAACAAAAATGTTTGAGTTAAAGTGGTGAACAAATTTCTGGAGGGACATCATTTTTTTTAAAGTCAGAGGGTTTAAGACCTTTTACTATGATTTTTTGAAAATTGTATTGAAGGCGTTTTCAAAAATGCTACTAGTTTGTTCAATATTTTTAAATGTTTACTCATGTCCTGTAGGACATTTTGTTTTAAAACAATTGTTGAAAATTTTTTAAATTGCGAAAAGTTTATTCATAGCCTGTAGGTTTTTTTTAACAAATTTATTGTAATTTTTGTTAATGTCATTTTTCTGACCTTTTTTCTCCCCCTTATCAAAAAGACATAAAAACATCACACACAAATTCCCCCCCCTCCTCTTCCCGACCTTCCTTCCCCCCTCCCCCCCCCCCTTCTAATACAATGTGGAAGTCGTTAAATTGAAGACAACAACAACAAAAACAAAACAACAAACACAAAACACACACACACACACACCAACACACACACACACCACACACAACACACCAGAGAGAAGGGAGAGAGGAGAGGGACCAGCAATAGAAGACAGACAGATAGAAGGTTAGGGGATAAACGGCCCCCGTAGAAAAGGGGGGTAGGAATACTAAAAAAACATTTTACGACGAAATTTGGTCGACGAAGCATGGGGGCAGCCCAAAAGGGGGCCCAATTTGTGAAACGCTCCGTCCCCCGTAGGGAATCGACGGGACTGGGGGCATCTTCCGTGGCGGCACCCGTCAGTCGATCTGCGCCAGTGATATCACACAATGCCTCCATGTGGAGGACGCCGGAGCCGGAAAACAGATTTTCCGGATTTCAGCATTTGCGGTTGATCCTTTATAGAAAACGGGCACCGTCTGGAAAATTTTGGACCAGGGAGGCCTCGCATGACGAGTGTTTTCCCCAGGGCCAAATCTGATCACGTTTTTGTTTTGTTTTGTTTGTTTTTTTTTTCTGTCGCGTTGGTGTTGTTGTTGCTTTTTTTTCGTCTTCTATGGTTTGCTCCACTCTTTCTTCCCTTTTTTTTTATATTTCATGAAAAATAAAGGCCTCTTTTAATCCCCTTTTAAACGTGCAACTATAAGGGACTGCAAGACCACCTCTACCACAAACCCCCCCCACTCTGTTTAAATAAAGCACCTGCTTTTCGGATTTCACTTTTAAAAACCCCAATACTTAGAACGGAAGACTTTCTTCAACAAACGCCAGCCTACGCGTCCTTAAATACTGAGTGCACGGTGGAACCCGTACGTCCCTTTTTCTGCTGTTTCCCGACCGTCTTGACCGGTGTCGTATTAATCGCGCTCATAAAATCGGTCGCAGCGACAGTATTTCCGGGAAAAACTGCAGCTGGTTCTGAAAAATTATCGCTGGACCAAAATTTTACGGAAAGTTAATCTGCAGTAAGATTTTACGTGAAAAGTTCCAAGCGACAGTATTCATGATACATTATTTCCCGTGTCCCGTCGCAAAAAGCTGTCGCAAATTTTCGCTGCACCATATTTTTACAGGAAAGTTAAATCTAGCAGTAAAAATTTCACGTGAAAAGTGTCGCAAGCGACAGTATTACTGACTACAAATTTTTACAGTGTCCCGCGCAAAAAAAAGCGCAAAAAATTTTGAGCGACGTTTTTTAGGGCAGCTACAATTTCTATGGGACATTTTTTGTGAAAAGTTGTCGCGCGACAATTTTTTCCGCAAATATTGTGCTCAAAAAAATTTTCCCTGAAAACTATCGCGCGATACAATTCCACGGCGACTATTATATACCCACACCGGGCTGGGGGGGGGGGGGGGGGGGGGGGGGGGCACCAAAAGAAGAAGTAAAAAACGCTAGGTTTTGTGTCGGGAAAATTTTGGCTCGCTGTCTTTGTATCGGGGGTCAGACGGGGGTTGTGACCTAGAGGGGAAACGGCAGTTACGGAACATAGTGGAACATCACTCACCAATGAGGGAAGAGTTTTCCAACACCATACCAGCCAGATTAGAGGGGTGGCTTACCCACAATCTTGATCACAGGTCAGGGAAAAAAAGGGAAGGGTGGAAGAGGGGGCCGGCTGAAAATAAACTAAAACAATTTGGAAAAAATGAGATGCAGATAGGAAGGTTGGGATCAAGTTGGCCGTGAGAAAGTCATTTTTTCATGTGTTTTTTGGGGTTTTAAGGAAAGATGGGCCCCTCTCTCTCTCTCCTTCAAATAATTGTAGAGGGCCTAGGGTTTGCCCGGGGTATGCAAGGCCCAAAAGGAAGATGTCTTTTTTGACTTGTTTATTGGTTTAACAGATACAGAAAAATGTTAGTATATATTTTATTTTTTTAAAGAACCCTGTCCATTCAGCGTTTTTTTGTCACATGTCATGAGGAAATGAAATATTTTAATAAACAGTCCTTGGCGGGTTTCAACGTGAAAAACATTTATAGGTCTTTGATTCATACGCCTTTTTTTGATTTTCCCCCCTCCTGGATCGTGACTCTTACGAATAAACCCTCCCTCCTTGGATGGTATCTTTTCTCAGAGTTCCCATGAGAAATATTTCAAATGTTGTAAAATTTTCTTCCCCGTGTGAGTCGACATTTTCCTGTGTGGTGCATACAACATTAGAAAAAAAAGTAGCATTTACTCACCTTTTTTTTTCAAGAAGTAAGATCCCTTCGGGCCCTCGTTCTCTTAAAAAATTTTAAATGTTTTTCTTACACAAAAGGGTCGTGCGCGATTATAATATATATTATATTATATATATATTAATTGTTAAAATAGGTTTTTAAAAAAATCTACAAATTTGTTTGGCGCGTTGCGCTTCATCTATATTATATATTATTATATATTTATAATGTGAACAATTAAGTAGGGGGGGGGGGACCAAGTGCGGTTTTTTAAAAATTTTCAGTTGTTATAAATGATTGGCAAAGATTTGAATTAAAAAAAAAAAAAAAATAATATAATTGAAGTGAAGAAAAGGGGGGGGGAATATTTATAAGAATGAGAAGCCCTTCACTAACTGCTTGATGCAACCACGAAATCCCTCTCGAAGGCACATTTTTTGATTGCCTGTCCTAGCCTTTCGTCCGCTGGATTGGACTCACAAGGAACCGGCTGATTTGTCTGTGTCTTGGTGTCAAATAAGACCACCACAGTCCAAATTCTGTGGTGTTCTCACCCCCAAGGGTTCAAAGAGAATCCAACAGCCCCCCCAAACACCCAGAAAAAGGGTGAAATGGAACAAAACAAAGGTGTGGAGAGGGAAAAAAGTTGCTGAAAAACTAAAAGCATTATTAAACTATAAAATGAGGGGAAATCTTTGACCCTTGCTTGAGGCCCATTAAAGGAGCAAGGGAGACAAAAGATATGGAACAGTCTGAGTGTTCAGCTTGCTGTTCAAAAACCCCAAGTTGTGGCACTATAAAATCTTTTGGGTATTTAACTTTTTATATATTTTATATAAATAAAATTTTTATATATATATATTATATATTATATTATGTCAATGATTTTAAAAAGGGGGTTAAAACTCAAGGTTAAAACTCGACAAATTTGTTTTAGCGGCTTTTGCGCTGTCCTGTGACAGCGAACCCCGCTAGAAACAAATTTGTCGGTTTTCCTTGGGTTTTTAAACCCTTTCCTTTTTAACTCTTTTGCAAATGTTGCTCCCAAGGGGTCGAGCATTTTTAAAAAAATTTTTGGCTCTTTGGTTGTATTCTTCATTAATATATATATTAATATATATATTATAATATATTATAAATTGAAAAATGGTAGTGAATACCACCGAGTTTTTACAAAAAGCTCAACCAAACTGGGAGCAAACATTTTTTAAAAAAGAAAAGTTTAAAAATATCACAGCGCGTTTCATGCAATGCAATCATCAGGATGTGGTGGGTCTGTGCTGCGGGTGTTTTTAAAAAGCTTGGTTGTCTGTCACACGTGCTTCTTTTTTTTTCGTGTTTTTCGGGTTCTTGTTCACTGATGGGAAATTTTTCCACTTGGCGCATTGTTAACCATTTCTATTGTTTTTAAAGTTGCCAGTTGGGGTTTGCTTGTATTAGGGCTTTTGTGAGAAAGGGTTTAAAATTTTTGAAATTTTGTTTTTGGTGGCTCTTTCATGTTTTCCAGGATTATTGTATTCTTTTTTTTCTCTTTGAGCTTCCAGATGTATTTACTCTTTTCTTTTTGGGTTTTTTTGTATCTTTCTTTTTTAAAAATGACTGTTTGGGGTTTTGGGGCATATCAGTTTTAAATGGTTTTCGTGATCCCATTTTTTTTCTTCTGGTTCTCGGATGTTACGGGGCTTGGAAAAAATGCGTTGAAAGAGGCTTTTTTGCTCAAGGGCATGTTCTTTCTTGATACAGTTGAAGGATTTCCTTTTCATCACCTCGTTTTTCTCTGTACTGCTTTTCATTTTGTTGGTTGAATCAATGATTTTTTTAAGGTTTGGGCATACATGGTTGATAATTTGATGCTTTTTTTGTTGATATTTTGGAAAATTTTGTGCTCTTTTGGGAATGTGTTTTTTGGTTCTAAAGAAATTCTTTCCCTTATTTTTTTTCCCTCTTCCGTCTTTGGGGGGTTGTACCTATGATCTTTTTTTTCTTTCTTCTTGTTTTGCTCATGTCATTATCTGGGTCTTTTGTATTTTTGTGTTGTACCCATTTTTGTGTAACGCTTCTTGATATTCGCTGCAGCTTATTGAAGCTGTCTCTTTGCATGACGGGGTTAGATAATCTCTTATTTATGCCTCTGGGTTTTGTTTTTGTATGGAAGGGGGAGGTTACTTTTGTATTTACTAAAAAGGTTATCATTTGGTTTTTTGTAGGGTTTATATATGTCGGGTTTGAGACCCTTTATATCTAGATAGTTCACTATCTTTTTATTTGCTTCTATAGTGTTTTTAGATTTTGGTTTTTGGGGAAGATTTTACCAGTTCTTTTTTCTTTTTTTTCAATTTTTCTAGGTTTCATTAGCGCAGCAAGGGTCATCCCGTACGTCGCTTTTTTTCCCAATTTTTTTTGAATTTTAAACAGAAACACCCAAAAGTTCGCAAGTTTCGGCACCATCTACGCCCCATTTGACATCAAAGTTAAATTTCTTTTTGCGCTCTTGGTCCGATTTCATTTTTGTGTGTGTAAGTTTTCTTTGTATGGAAAATGATTTCCTTTTCACCTGATATTTCAGTGTATTTGCTGGCAAATTTTATAGCTTTGGTGAGCGATTTCACTATAATGTGTAGAAGTTACTAAAAAATGTTATAAAAACTGTTTTATCTTGCTTTTGAGTTTCTTGAACCATTGTATGGTTCGTATTTTTTTTTTTCCCCCAGGGGTTGAGTTCAGTGTTCTCTTTTTGTTTTTTTGGCTTTTTTCTAAGATTTTTTGCTGATTTTTCCTAATTCAGTTTGGATGGGTTTATAAATCGTGTTGGGTTTTCAGGAATTTGGGGTTTTGGGTCTTTAAGTGTTATGAAAGCTTCTCTTGTGCTGTTGTCTCCACTCTATCGCTTAGGCCCATTTGGTGCCAAGCCCTTTTCTTTTTTTCTAATGTATGTATGTATTTTATCAGCTTTTTTGAAATTTTTTTTTGGATGTTTTTTGTCGAGAAGGTGAGTACTTTTTAGTTTCCATTTTAAAAGTTGGGTTTTGTCTGTTTCACAAAATATTTTTTTGTCTTTTTTGGATTTGTTTGATTTCATTTTTAAACGATGTTTGGAATTCATTGTTTGTTTTTTGAATTCTATACTGGCAATCATCCTTTTCATTTTATCCAAAAATTCTTCATGTCTTCGAGGTGGGGGAGCTCCCATTTTTTGAAGTCTTTGGGTTTTTTATTTCTCTCTTGGCATTAGGTTTAAAAAAAAAAAAATCCCTTCCCATTCATTTTTTGTAAACCTTTTCGTTGTTCATCATTTTTTCATTAGCTTGAGGTTTGGCGAAAGGTTGTTTTTTTAGATTTTTTAAAATGATTTTGTCATTTTAAAAAATCTTTTGGGTTTTAAAAAGTGCTAAAGTGAGGAGCAATTAAGAAATGGTAGGAAATACCAGCAGAGTTTTTTACAAAAAGCTCAACCGAACTGGAGCAACATTTGTTAAAAGAAATTTTAAAAAACTTCTAAGCGCTGTTTCAGCAATGAAATCATCGGATGTGGGGGGGGGTCTGTGGCCGGTGTTTTAACGTTGTGTTGTCGTCACCGGCTGTCTGTGTTTTTTGGTGTTTTGGTTCTTTTCACTGTAGGAAATTTTCCACTTGTGCCTGCAGTTTTAACCATTTCTATCCTATATTTTAAAGTTCCCAGTTGTGGTTTGCATGATTATTGCTTTTCTGTTGAGCAAGGTTAATCTTTTTGAAATGTTGTTGTAGGGTGCTGCTCTTTCTTTTTTTTCCAGGATATATTGTTTCTATCTTTTTCTTTTTGAGCTTCCAGATGTTTTTACTAATTCTGTTTGGTTTTTTGTATTTTTCTTTGTTAAATGACTTTTGGGGTTTTCATATCTATTTTAAATTGGTTTTCAGTGATACCTATATATGTTTCTTCTGCGTTCTCGGATGTTACAGTGGCTTGGTACACAATCTGTTGTAGAGGCATTTGTTGCTAGGGGCATTTTCTTTTCTTGATACAGTTGCAGGATTTCCTTTCATCCCCCTCGTTTTTCTCTGTACTTTTTTTTATTTTTTTGGGTTTGAATAAATAAAGTTTTTAAGGTTGGGCATACTGAGTATGATAATTTGATGTGTTTTTTTAAATATCTTGGATATTTGTGCTTTTTTGGGGAAATTGATGATGTTAGGATTCAAAAAGAATTCTTTCCCTATATTTGTTTTCACTCTTCCTCATATGTACTAGGATAGAAATGGTTAACAACTGCAGGACAAGTGGAAAATTCCTATCAGTGAACAAGAACCGAAACACACGAAAAAACACAGCACCCCTGAGACAGACAACACAAGCAGTTATAAAACACGGCAGCACGCCCCCCACCACACCTGAGATTGATGCATAAACAGCGTGTAGATGTTTAAACTTACTTTTAACAAATTTTGCCCCGTTCGTTGAGCATTTTTGTAAAATCTTGCTGGTATTCACTCCTTGTTTAATTGCTCCCCCCGTTGACATTTTAAAACCAACGATTTTAAAATGGACAAAATAAATTTTAAAAACAATCTACTAAAAATACCTTTCCCCAAAACCCTCAATGCCTATGAAAAGATGAAGAACAGACAGAAAGGTTTATAAAAATATGAGAGGGAAGGCATTTTTTCTTTTTAAACCTAATGCCAAGAGAGAAGATAAAAACCATAGCTTAAAAACTGGCGGTCCCCAGCCATCGAAGACATGAGACATTTGAGGAAAAAATGAAAAGGATGATTCCCGTTAGAATTTCAAAACATCAAACAATGAATTCCAAACTCTTTTTAAAAATAAAATCAAACAATCCAAAATGACAAAAAAATATTTGTAAAGCAACAAACCACAACTTTAAAAAAGGGAAACAAAAGGTACCACACTTTCGAAAAAACACCCAAAAAAATTTTACAAAAAAGTGATAAAACTACATACGATTTACATTAGAAAAAAAAAAAGGAGCTTGTGCCCAAATGGCCTAACGTAGAGTGGAGAACAGCAGCAAAAAGAAGCTTTTATAACACTTTAAAGACCCAAACCCCAAATTCCCGAAAAACCCAACATGAGATTGTAAACCCATCCAAATCTGAATTTGGAAAAAAAAAGCAAAAAAAATCTTAGAAAAAGCCTAAAAAACATAAGAGGAACATGAATAACCTTGGGAAAAACAAACGAAAACCCTACAATGGTTAAGAATCAACAAGCAGATATAAGTTTTATAAATTTGATATGTGACTTCTCCATTATAGATGAAAATCTGTCCCAAAGCATAAAAAATTTCCAGAAATACACTGAAATATCAGGGTCAGAAAAGGAAAACTTTTTCCCTACAAAGAAAACTCTAAAACAAAAAAAGAAATCTGGGGCCAAGAGGCAAACAAGAAACAACTTTTGATGTCCAATGGGTGTTGATGTGCCGAAACTGGAATTTCGGACTGTTCATGCTGTTAACTTTAAAAGGGAAATTTTGGGAAAAAAAGTCGGACTGTCAGGGTGACGGCCTTCTGCCCTGAAGACAACCCCGAAACATTGAAAAAAAAGAAAAAAAAAACGTGTAAAATTTCCAAAACCAAAAACTAAAAATCACTATGAAGCAAATAAAAAATAGTGAACTATCTAGATATAACGTTTGATCCAAAACCCGCACATTAAAACCATACAAAAAACCCAAAAGATACACCTGTTTAGTAAAAAACAAAAGTAACCATCCCCCTTCCATACTAAAAACAAAACCCAGAGGCAAAATAAGAGATTATCTACCTGTCATGCAATGAGACAGCATTCAAAACGTGCGCTGAATTCAAAAGGTTCAAAAAGTGGCTACAATAAAAAACTACAAAAAAAGACCGATAATGACATGGCAGCCCCAAGAAAAAGGGGGAAAAAAGTTTTTATGGTACAACCCCCCCCAAAGAGGAAGAGTGAAAACAAATATGGGAAAGAATCTTTAGAATCCAACATACATTTCCCCAAAAAAGCACAATTATCCAAGTATTCAACAAAAACACATCAAATTATCATCTCATGTAGCCAACCTTAAAAAAACATTGATTCAACAAAAAATGAAAAAGCAGTCAGAAAAACGAGGGGATGAAAGGAAATCCCGAACTGTATCAAGAAAGAAAAGGCCCTCTGAGCAACAAATGCCCCTAAAACGCATTTTGTACCAAGCCCCGTAAAATCCCCAGAAAGCAGAAGAAACATATATAGTATCACTGAAAACCCAAATTTTAAAATGATAGCAAACCCAAACGTATTTAAAAAGAAAAATACAAAAAAAAAAACAAATTTATAAATAAAACTGGAAGCTCAAAGGAAAAAAATAGAAAAAATATATCCCGGAAAATCATAGAAAGAGCAGCACATAAAACAACAAAATTTTTAAAAGATGTAACCTATGTCAACAAAAAAGCAATAATACATGCAAACCCAATGGCATTTAAATACTAGGGTAGAAAAGGTTAACAATGCAGGGAAAGTGGGGAAATTTATCATGAACAAGAACCAAAAACACAGAAAAAAAAACGAAGCACGTGAGACGAAACACAAGCAGTTTTAAAACACCCCGGCAGACAGACCCCCACATTGATGATTGCATTGCATGAAACAGCGTATAGTAGTTTTAAACCTTAATTTTTAAAAAATATTTATTATATATATATAAATATTATTATAATATATAATATACAACAAAAATGCAGATATGAAGTTTCTTCCCCTATTTCTTCAAACTAAACTAGAGCAAGTTTGTTTATAAAACAATAATTATATATATATTATATATATATATATTTTTATATATATTATATATATAATATATATATAATACAAAAAATAATAATTCCCAAAGGTAAGTACTGAGCCCACCTTCCAGCAATTACAAGGGGACTTGGTTTGCGAAAGCAAAAATATTCAATTATAAACAAAGCTTGCTCTTATGCTTAGATTGAAGAAAAAGGGGAAAATAAATTCATATCGCGTGGGAGATAAATTTGCTAAAAAAACAGTATAATGTGAAAATTTAGTAGTGGGGGAAAAAAAGTGCAGGTTTAAAAATTCCTCAGTTGTTATAGTAAGACTTGGCAAAGATTGAACTAAATTTAAAAAAAAAAATACATTATAAATTATATAATAAATTATGAATTATAAACAAAGCTCTCTCCTCTCTCTCTCTCTTCTCTCTCTCTCTCTCTCTTCTATATATATATATATATATATATATATTAAATAATATAATTATTTTTAAATTTTAAACACCACACACACACAGAAAGAGAGGAAGGAGATGTGTGTGTGGTGTGTGTGTGGTGTGTGTGTGTGTGTTGTGTGTGTGTGTGTTGGTGTTGTTTATGTTCGTGTGTGTGGTGGTAAAATCATAAAAGATAAAATTTTGTTTTTAAAGGGACCACGCACACACACACACCCCCACACACAAACCCCCACACACACATACACACACACACACACACGCACGCAGACGCACGCACGACACACAACCCCCAATACACACACCCCCGCGCGCGTGGCGCGCACCCCGCACGTCACACACACACCCCGGCCCCGGCGCGCCCCACACACAAACACCAACACACAACACACACACTCACTCATCCCCCAGGGGGTTATCATTGCTGGGAAAAACAGTATGGAGTAAAATTAAAGGTATACCCCAGAAAAGAGAGACTCTCCAAGAATAAGTAATTTATTCTCGTGGGTTTGGGTAACAAATCGTTTTTGAATCATATGGGGTCATCAAATTCAAAAGATTATTCGCATTTACGGATAAAACTGAATCTTCTCACAAAATACAAAAAAATGTTAGATGTTTTGTGGTGAACAAATTTCTAGCGGGACATCATTTTTTAATTCAGAGGTTTAAGACCATTTTACAGTGTTTTTGAAAAATTTTATTAAGGGGCGTTTTTAAAAAATGCACTAGTTTGTTCAATATTGCGAAATGTTTACTTCATAGTCCCGTAGGACATTTGTTTTTAGCAAATTGATTGTAATTTGTTTAAAATTGCGAAAAGTTTACTTATAGTCCTTAGGGTATTTGTTATAGACAAGTTGATTGTAATTTTGTTTAAGCCTTTTTCTGACTTTTTTTTCCCCCCTTTTCAAAGAGACTAAATACAACACACACAAAAAACGGTCCCCCCCCCCCCTCCTCTTCCCCTCCCCCTCCTTCCCCCTCCCCCTCCCCCCTTCTAATACACTATTGGGGTAGTCGTTAAAATTTAAGACAAAAACAACAACAACAACAACAAAAAACAACACCACACACACACACACAACACCACACACCAAAACACACACACACACACACACAGGGGGAGAGGGAAAAGGGAGAGAGAGGGCCAGCAGATAGACAGAAGACAATAGCAGAGTTAGGAGGGTAAACGGGGCCCTAGAAGAGGAGGGGAGGGAAAACTACAAACATTTCACGACGAAATTTGGTCGACGAAGCACTGGGGTAAGCCAAAGGGATGCCACAAATTTTTGAAAAAACATGCCCCCCGCAGGGAATCGAGCGGGACGGGGGCATCTTCCGTGGCGGACACCTGTCAGTCCCCATTGCGCCCTGCTTACACACAATGCCTCCCCTGTGGGGGACGCGGGGCCGGATAACAGATTTTTCGGATTTCAGCATTTGCGTGTTGCCCCTTTATGAAAACGTCCCGTTGGAAAGTTCGAGACCAAGGGGGCCATCGACATGAGAGTGTTTCCCGCGGGCCCAAAACTGATCCAGGGGTTTTTTTTTTTTTTGTTTGTTTTTTTTTTCTGTCGCTGTTGTCTGTTGTTTTTGGGTTTTGCTTTTGTTTTGATGGTTGTCCATCTCATTTTTCCTTTTTTTTGATATTTCAGAAAGTAAAACCCCTGTTTAATCCCTTTTAAAGGGCGCAACTAAAAATTGGGGCTGCAAGACCACTCTACCAAACCCTCTCCCCTAAAGTGAAATAAAACATGCGTTTTTGGATTTTCCTTTTAAAAACTCATTTCTTAGAAACGGGAAATAATTTTTTCAACAAAAACGCCAGCCACGATGTCCTTAACATATGAGTGCACGGTGGAAACCCGTACGTCCCCTTTTTTGCGTCCCTATCCGCTTGACCGGTGTGTATAAATACTGTCGCTCTAAAACGTGTCGCAGCGACAGTTTTCCGGGAAATCTGCAGCTGGTTCATGAAAAATTTTCGCTGGGCCCTATTTCACAGGAAATGTTAATTGCGTAAGATTTACGGAAAAAAGTGTCGCAAGCGACAGTATTTACTGATACATTATTTCACAGTGTCCTGTCGAAAAAGCTGTGCAAAATTCGCTGCGCCCCTATTTCACAGGAAATGTTAACTCTAAAAAAGTAAGATTCCGTGAAAAAGTGTCGCAAACGACAGTATTTTACTGACTCAATTTTTTACATGTCCCGTCGAAAAAACGTCGCAAAATTTCGAGCGACTATTTTTATGGGCAGTACAAAATTTTGGTTTTCGTGAAAAATTTTCGCGCGACAATTTTTTTTCCCCGCAAATATTGTCGCTGCAAATATTTCACGTGAAATGCTATCGCTGCGTACAATTTCCCCACGGCGACAGTTTATAACGCACCGGCACTTCACTGAGGAGGCTGCCGGAAAGGGGATGGACAGCCAAACTTGTAAAGTAACTCTACTTTTTTTTTCTGCAGTCAGTTGGCACGGGATTCAGAGGGAAAGAACCTTTTTTGGAAAATTTAGAACACCCCTACTAGGAAAAATTTTTTTAAATTTTCGCTCTATTCTTTTTGTTTGTAGCCCAAAAAACGCAGAACTTTGCAACTGATTCAAATAAAACTATTGTGGAAGGGTACAATATGGTCAGGACGGTCTATGATTTCTCGTGAAGTCAGGGGGTTTTGGTCGATCCCGACGGGTCCAGATCGGGTTTAGCAAGATTTTCGCAGTGTAAGGAACCAGTCTTAAGAAACGTTGCTGTAAAGTGGGAAAAGGGGAAATCGATTCTATTTAAACTTGGTGTGAGTCCAGGGGGGATTCGTGATCAAAAGTGGATCAAATAGTAGATTCTGTTCAATTTAGGTGTGGATTGGGGTATATTCCCCATAGAAAAATGTCACCAGGATGATCCATTGAATTTTGGTTTTGGGTTCCGGGGGGTAAATTCGGTCAAAGAGTACTTGAGGAACCCTTTTACTGTGACAAGTCTGCACTCTCCAAATGCCATCGTGGTGTGGGGTGTGTGGGTGTGGTGTGTGGTGTGTGGGGGTGTGTGTGTGTGTGGGTGTGTGGCCTGAATGTGTGTGTGCGTGTGCACGTGTGTGTGTGTGTGTGTGTGTGTGTGTGTGTGTGTGTGTGTGTGTGTGTGTGTGTGTGTGTGTGTTTGTGTGTGCGTGTGTGTGTGTGTGTGCGCGCGTGCGTGCGTGGGCGCGCGTGTGTGTAACTTATCTTCCATGCTCCCTGTGCGCCATCAGTCTCACTCTGTTCATCCTTTTTTTCCCTATGCACAGTCACATCCGGTTTGTTTCTCCTGGGAAGTCCCCAAGAGGCCTCTGTCTGAGGGCATTATTGACAGCAAACAAACATGGCGTGATGAGTTTTGATCACGTCCGTACCATGTGGACACCATTTACCGTACCAATCTTCACCATTCCACTTCATACAGCTGGGGATGGGTCAGATGTCATGTCTGAAGTAGGAAAAGGAATACCGTAACGTATATCATATCATATCAATTGTTTTTAAGTCTTCTCAGGTTTCCATGAGTTGTTTTTTTTCTGATCAAGGGATGATTGTTTCTGCATCAGTATACGGACAGACTGATAGACAGACAGACAGAGAGACAGATAGAGAGAGAGATAGCTAACTAGCTAGGTAGATGGATAGACAGATAGGTGCAAAGATACACAGACACGAACATACAGACTGACTGACAGAGAGAGAGAGAGAGAGAGAGAGAGAGAGAGAGAGAGAGAGACACACAACACACACACACACACACACACACACACACACACCACACACACACACACACACACACACACACACACAGAGATAGGTAGATAGATAGATAGATAGATAGATGGACAGATAGATAGATAGATAGATAGATGATAGATAGATAGATAGATGATAGATAGACAGACAGACAGATCAGTTTATGTATCAAAATAGTAAGGATATCTTAATCTATTTTTTCTCAATCTTTGGCTCAACCATATGACACGAAAACGTGTAAAGCGAAGAACGTGAACTTCGCAAGTCCAAAGGTTTTGTTTTTTTCTTTCCCTTTCCTTCCAACTTAAGCAGCATTTAGGAAATCGTACAGATAATTCACCTTTGTCCTTCCTCGGGAGACGAAGCCAATTTTTTACTCGATGTCTTAAGAAAACGGTGTGACCGGGTCAGCTCCTAGTTGTTTGGTGTTTTCAAAGGTCAAACTCGGTATGGTAGGTAAGCAAAGTAGTTGCCCTTTTCCACTGCTGATAAGTTCATGTCATCCTTAAACTTCGGTTGAATACAGCATTGCTGACGCAACTTTTGATTTTAAAAAAAATCTTAAAAGAGATTTTCCGTGACATTTACGTCTCACGTCAGCTCGAAAATCTGCAAGCAAGGGAGGTAGTTTGTGTTAGAGTTCGCTTTCAACGAGAGTGACCCGCCGTCTCTCTCTCTCTCTCTCTCTCTCTCTCTCTCTCTCTCTCTCTCTCTCTCTCTCTCTCTCTCTCCTCTCTCTCTCTCTCTTGGCTATTGTCGCATCATTTTGTGAAAAGACTTAAAATACTCTATCTCCTCCTCCTCCTCCTCCTCCTCCTCCTACTACTACTACTACTACTACTACTACTACTACTACTACTACTACTGCTACTACTACTACTACTCTACTACTACTTCTACCCCCAGTGCTGCTACTACTTTTGCTGCTGCTGCTGCTACTCCTACTGCAACCACCACCAGTGCCACTACTCTAAAACTACCACTGCTACTACTACTACTACTGCTGCTGCTGCTTCTGCTATTACTACTACTACTACCATCACCACCACCGCCACTACCACCCCTACTGCTGCTGCTGCTACTACTGTTGCTGTTGTTGCTGCTGTTCGTGCTGTAGCTTCTGATACTGCTGCTGCTACCACCACACACCACCACGACCACCCCTCCTCCTCCTTCTACTACTACTACTGTTCCTACTACTGCTACTGCTGCTGCCACCACCACCGGCACCACCACCACCACCTCCACCACCACCACCACCACCATCAATATTATCACTACTATCACCGTTGCTACAACTGCTACCACTACTACTGCGAAAGCTATCACTATGCCGCTACTATTGCTGGCGCTACTACTACTTCTGCTGCTGCTACCACTACTACCCCTACTACCACTGCCTACCACCGCTACTACCACTTCTGTCTTCTTTTCTTCTTCTTCTTCTTCGTCTTCTTCTTCTTCTTCTCTTTCTTCTTCTTCTTCTTCGTCTTCTTCTTCTTCTTCTTCTTCTTCTTCTTCGTCTTCTTCTTCTTCTTCTTCTTCTTCTTCTTCGTCTTCTTCTCTTCTTCTTCTTCTTCTTCTTCTTCTTCTCTTCTTCTTCCTTCCTTCTTCTTCTTCTTCTTCTTCTTCTTCTTCTTCTTCTTCTTCTGCTGCTACTGCTGCTGCTGTTGCGTCCGCTGCTGTTGCTGCTGCTACTACTACTACTGCTACTACAACTACTACAACATTACACAGACATATAATCACACACGCGTGCACACGCACACACGCACGCGCATACGAACGCACGCACATGCACACACTTCCTGACACACACAGAGAGGGTATGACTGTGTATTTGGGACTAAAACACGGAAGATGAGACTGGAAAAGGGGGCGGGGGGGGGTGAAATATATTCACTAAGCAGATGCAGCCTCTACGTCAGTGCCACCCGCTCACCACCACCCCTCCCCGACAAACCCACCCACCTGTTCTCTCCCACCCCACAGCCCTACACTCTCTCGTTCCTCAGGTAGCACCACGTTACCGCAAAAAAAGCCACATTATAGCGTAAGTGGGTATATCATTTCCGCAAAACCGATGCTACAAAACCGCAATCTGCAGGAATACGTTACCGCAAATCTGTTCAACAGGTACTTTTGACAGTACCACAGTACTTTGTCTCTGAATTTGGCATTAAAAAAGGTACCTTAAAAAACCCTTGCATTCAAAATCACGTTCAGCATCTACTACTTTGTTTCTGAATTTAATTAAACATTAACAGTAAAATTTGGCATTAAATATCAATCACAGTTCAGCATCACATCAGCTGGAGAGCGTCATCACATTCGGACGGGCTGGTACCTTAGTGCCAGCCTCCACACTTAGTTTGAGTAATGGCTCCATGCTGATAGGCTGCCTGTATTTGGCCACAAGAGTGAAGGGTGATGAAGGCAGATAAACTCTGAACTGCGGTAGTGAATAAACATCACAGCGACGATGTATTTCCATGAACAGTATTCATATATCACTCGTTATTACAACTCAGAGTGTCTCGCTGCCATGCAGTTCTAATTGGACTTGAATCAAGTAGCTGGTGAATCATAGGACAGTGGTACCTGTGCTAAAAGGCTACAGAAATCAACAAAAATCTATTTGCGGTAAAGTAGCAAGTCTTTTTGCGGTATCGTAATATACGACTTTGCGGTAATGTATTCTCGCGGTAGAGAGCATTTGCGGTAACGTATTGTAACCGTTCCTCACCCCATCCCTCCGTTCACACACCCTATTCACACCTACCCCCACCCCTCAACCACACACCCCGCCCCCTTCCCCACTTCACTAACTGCCACCTGATCCTTTGTCTTGAATCGTTACTCTTCCATCAGCCACATAAACACACATCCTGCATTCTTTCTTTCCTCGCCCCCCTCCTGCCTACCTACCTACCTACCTACCTACCGTTCCCTCCTTCAACTCTCCTGACCTTTCCTCCTCTGTGCCATTATCAGAGTCTGAGGTTCAAATGATCAGAAAGAAACGCAGCGTCTGGGCAACTAACTCCACAGCCTGTCTGTGATGACCCCTACACACCTTGTGGAAGACATTTCTTCTTGTTCCCCTTCCCAGACAGGCCCGAGTGACACTGATACGTACTTACAGACAAAAAAAAGAGGATTCACCGAGCGTCTGAGAGCTGTCATGTGTGTTAGAGCAGGCTTTGATTACTGCCAGAATTTGAGGTGGAACTTCCTCTTTCTTTTTTTTTTTTTTTTTTTTTTTTTGTTAACTTCAGTTCAGCTCTGAAGAATTGGGATTTCTTTTTCTTAAGGAATAGATACAAAATGCAAAGATGTCTGAAAGTCTGAAAAGGAAAAGAATCGGTATCAGAAACCAGCAGGAAGCAGCCAAGGTGAAGCAGCTGCTATAGGGACCCCTCCTCATTAAATCCCTACTCCCCCGCCCAATCCCTTCATCCTCATACCCGTTTGTCGTCTGCCTTCCTAACGACTTTCTGCCTATCTGTTTGTCTCCTTTTCTCTCCCCTATTGTCCAATCTCTCCCTCTCTCTCTCTCTCTCTCTCTCTCTCTCTCTCTCTCTCTCTCTCTCTCCTCTCTCTTTAATCTGTCTATATCTTTGTCACTTTTTCTCAGTGTCCCTGTCGCCGTCTCCATTGAACACTAGTTATTGTTAGGAAATTAGTGTAACACAATATGGTTGAGGAGAAGGATCCAAGACCTTTTTTTCCCGCGCAAGGTTCTCACCATATGGTTCTGAAACAATCTGCCACTTCTCTTTTCAGAACGCCTAGCTAACAATATCACAAAGCATAGTTGGGGGAAGGCAGTGTTCGCGCAGGCTCTCCCTCTCTCTCTCTCTCTATCTCTCTCTCTGTCTCTCTGTCTGTGCGTCTGTATTTAGTTTCTCTGTGTGTCTGTCTGTGTGTCTGTCTGTCTGTCATTCTGTGTGCGCGTGCATGCATGTTTGTTAGTATGTTAGTGTATGTGTGTGATATACTATCTATCTATCTATCCATTTATCTGTCCATCTATCTATCTGTCTATCCATCTATCTGTCTATCTATCTATCTATCTATCTATCTATCTATCTATCTATCTATCTATCTATCTATCTTTTTATGTGTAGGTGAGGGGTGAATATGGGGTTAGTAAGAGAGAAAGAGATGGGGACGGGGATGAAGCGGAGGTATGGTGGGGGTGGGGGGTGGGGGTGGCTGGCGGGAAGCATGAGACACAGTGTGTCTGTAGCCAAGATAACGTAGTTCTCTCTCTCTCTCTCTCTCTCTCTCTCTCTCTCTTCTCTCTCCTCTCTCTCTCTCCTCTCTCTCTCTCTCTCTCTCTCTCTCTCTCTCATTCCCCCCTTCTCTCTTTCTCTCTCTCTCTCCTCCCCACCCACCCACTTTCGCTCCCCATTTAAGCATCCACCTCTGATATTCTCCCACCCTATCTTTCCCTCACATTAAGAGTCACAAGAGAAAGCGGCTGAATTGTTTGACGTACAGAATAAAACAGCATTAGCCAGAGAAACCCACGACTGATGCTCAGAATCAAAAACGCTCCACTTCTATCATTCTTAACTAGTTAGAGTGAATAAACAAGAAGAATGAGAAAAGTAAACAAATGAATAAATCAATTTCTTCATCAATCAATCAGTCAATCAATCTGACCACCTTAAACTGCGTCTTTGTCTGCAAATGAGTTTAACATCTACGGAAGGCAACTTATTAATTAGATACATTAATCTTTAACAAGCACATCTACCAAAGAGGCTGGTGACTATAATCCATCTCTGGAAGTAGGGACTATAATCCATTGCTGGAAAGTAGAGTTTGGTTACTATAAACCATTGCTGCAAAGCATGGGCTGGCGACTATAATCCATCTCTGGAAAGTAAGGGCTGGCGAGTATAATCCACCTCTGGAAAGTAAGGGCTGGCGACTGTAATCCATCTCTGAAAAGTAGGGGCTGGCGACTATAATCCATCTCTGGAAAGTATGGGCTGGCGACTATAATCCATCTCTGGAAAGTAGGGGCTGGTGACTATAGCCCATCTCTGGAAAGTATGGGCTGGTGACTATAATCCATCTCTGGAAAGTAGGGGCTGATGACTGTAATCCATCTCTGGAAAGTAGTGTTTGGTACCTATAAGCCATCTCTGGAAAGTAAGGACTGGCGAGTATAATCCACCTCTGGAAAGTAAGGGCTGGCGACTGTAATCCATCTCTGAAAAGTAGGGGCTGGCGACTATAATCCATCTCTGGAAAGTATGGGCTGGCGACTATAATCCATCTCTGGAAAGTAGGGGCTGGTGACTATAATCCATCTCTGGAAAGTATGGGCTGGTGACTATAATCCATCTCTGGAAAGTAGGGGCTGGTGACTGTAATCCATCTCTGGAAAGTAGTGTTTGGTACCTATAAGCCATCTCTGGAAAGTAACGGCTGGTGACTATAAGCCATCTCTGGAAAGTAGGGGCTGTTGACTATTGTCCATCTCTGGAAAGTTGGGGCTGGCGACTATAATCCATCTCTGGAAAGTAGAGGCTTGTGAATGTAAACATCTCTGGAAAGTAGGTGCTGGTGACTATAATCCATCTCTGGAAAGTAGGATTTGGTGACTATAATCCATCTCTGCAAAGTGGAGACTGATGACTATATTGCATCTCTGGAAAGTAGAGGCTGCTGATTATAAAGCATCTCTGGAAAGACGGGGCTGGCGATTTTAATCCATCTTTGGAAATTGGGGTTTGGTACCTATAATCCATCTCTGGAAAGTAGGGTCTGGTGACTATAATCCATCTCTGGAAAGTAGGGGCTGGTGACTATAATCCATCTCTGCACAGTAGGGACTGGTGACTATAATCCATGTGTGGAAAGTAGGGTCTGGTGACTATAATCCATCTCTGGAAAGTAGGGGCTGGTGACTATAATCCATCTCTGCAAAGTAGGGACTGGTGACTATAATACATCTCTGGAAAGTAGAGGCTGGTGATTATAAAACATCTCTGGAAAGTAGGGGCTGGCGATTTTAATCCATCTCTGAAATTAGGGTTCGGTACCTATAATCCATCTCTGGAAAGTAGGGGCTGGTGACTATAATGCATCTCTGGAAAGTAGAGGTTGGTGATAATTTAAAAAAAAAAACCTCTCTGGAAAGTGGGGTTTGGTGATTATAATCCATCTTTGAGCATTGGGAACTGGTGACTACTATCGTATACTAAACTGATGCCACCAGAACGACGGCGCATCAGAAAGACAGCAACAAAAGTATGGCCAGTTTTCAAAATGCGTGTTATGTCGGGTGCCAGGTAGGTTCCAACTCGAAATTCCGACAGAACATAAGCAGGTCCGCTTGCGCAATCCAACGATCATGGGGAAAGAGAGAGAAAGAGGGAAAGAGAGAGAGAGAGAGAGAGAGAGAAGAGAGAGAGAGAGAGAGAGAGAGAGAGAGAGGAGCGTGTGTGTGCGTATGTGTGTGAGTGGTGTGTGTGTGTGTGTGTGTGTGTGTGTGTGTGTGTGCGCGCGCGCCGCGCGCGCGCGCGCGCGCGCATATTTGTGAGTGTGTTAATTTTGTTCCTTTTCTTTGAATGAAAAACGTTGATATTCTGTTCATAATGTTTTCTTAAATGTCAGTACAACCACGAGTTAATCTGACAATAAATTGGTTTCAGTCAGTCATTGTGCGTGTGTGCGTGCATGTGTTCGTGTGTGTGTGTGTGGTGTGTGTGTGTGTGTGTGTGTGTGTGTGTGTGTGTGTGTGTGTGTGTATGTAATGTGTAATATGTGTGTGTATGTATGCGTGTGTGTGTGTGTGTGTGTGTGTGTGTGTGTGTGTGTGTGTGTGTGTGTGTGTGTGTGTGTGTGTGTGTGCGCACGCGCGCGCGCGCGCGCGCGCGTGTGTGTGTTGTGTGTGTGTGTGTGTGTGTGTGTGTGCAAAGATAGATGGGACTGGAGGAAGGAGACCAAGGAAACATGGAACAGTAATGCACAAAACGCGGCAAACAAGCTCGCTAGCCTAAGGCAACTATGGAGACAAATGCCTGACGTATTTCTTAATCATCTGTTTTTGACAAATCACAACAAGCGTCGCGTTTCTTCATTCGCCTTTCACAAATCACATCACGTCAGTTCGGAGGAAGAAAAGAGCAGAGATGTGGGGGTCAGAGGTGGGGGGGGGGGGGGGGGGCAATTTCTGGTTAATTCCTCTAGGTTCAACTTACTTACTTAGGCCCGTAGCTCAAGGGTGAGCATAGGCCATCGACAACACTCCGCCATCGCTCTCAGTTCTGGGCTGCTCGCTGAATGCCTGTCCAGTTGGTCCCCTGCCTCTTGATCTCAGCTTCAGGGTCTCGCCTCCAGCTGTTGCGAGGTCGGCCTCTCTTCCTTCCCCCCTGCGGGTTCCATGTCAGGGCTTGGCGTGTGGTGCTGGATGCTGGCCTCCTGAGAGTGTCCAATCCAGCCCCACTTCCTCCGCAGAATCTGCTTGGCCACTGGTTCCTGTCCTGCTTGCTTCCATAGATCTTCATTGTTGATCTTCTCTGGCCATCTGATTTTGAAGATGTGCCTCAGACAGGTGTTGATGAAGGTCTGAATTTTTTGCTGTATTGCCTTGGTCCATCTCCAAGTCTCGCAGCCGTAGAGCAGAACCGACTTCACGTTTGAACTGAAGATACTCTAGGTTCATGTGAGACAAATTCAATGAAAAACAGCTGTTGGTGTAGGAAATGCAAACCTTGCACGGTTTCATTCACTTCGCAAATGAAAACTGCTTCCTCTCTGGGACACTGTAGTTTTCATTGCTGTTACTGTTGTTGTTGTTGTTGTTGCTGTTGTTGTCTTTGTCGTAGTAGTCGTCGTCGTTGCCGTTATTTTAAACTTGACTGCGAAATGTTCTTTCTTCACTGTTTTGTCAGTGGTGTACCTATTGGCGTCAACATTTCATCTTTCAGACAGTGAATCAACAAACGTATCAAAATCACTTTGCCGCAGTGCAGTGTCTCCTCTGGTGGGTTGCTGAAAGACGACCTGACAGTCACTGCCCCCTGTGGACCCACGGTGCTACTGCTGCGACAGGGCGAACCTTGGTGTGACCTGTGAAAAAAGTGGCAGCAGTGAACGACGTGAACATAATGCCACCAGGGTGGCCAGGAAAATAAGATTTTTGAAATGCATGAAATTTGACGAAGATCCATCAAACAGTTTTGGATTTTGTTCTTTCCACCAGTGACCAAGGCCATTATCATATTATGTGCATGCAAATGACAACACAAACATAAATGCAAGAGACAAATTCAATTCAGTTATTCTTCTATGGATATACATTTGTTTAGAATCCTATATTCACAAATCCTGAACTATAAAGACACCATGGGCCTTTGGTTATAAACACAAATGTATATGATTTAAAAGTTACATATGCATATAATTATAAATATATAGATATGTGCATATGGTTGATATATGAATCATGTGGCATGGAGAATCACTGGATCATTAGTTTCGGGGCCCACCAGACCCTGGAGACACTGCAATGATGACCGCTGCGTTAGCTGTCTCCATCTCTTAGGGCTTGTGGGCAAAGTGTTTAGGTCGCGGTCAGGCTTTCTCTGATCCACTCACCGACAGTGTTTTTCTGTCTATTTGTTACGAACATTCGATTTCATTTCTGATTATCATCTGTCGATCCAGATCCTCATATCATAGGTTTTGCTTAGTATTACGTGTTATGTTTAATGTGACGTCTGTTTGCCAAATTAAATGACGCGCGCGCAAACTGGGTCATGACAACGGTTGTCTCTTTCAGGTACAAGCCTAGGACAGAAAGTGCCAGAAACTCCCAGAAGTGTTCTTGAATGTTCTGAGAATTTTGATTGGCTTTAATATGTGATGGCACTGATCCGTCTTGAGAATTCCATGCGTTTTGATTGGCTATGCCTCATCCTCTCAAAAGTTCTAGAATATTCCATGACAGGTGACTGGCAGTCTCGCCCAGTGTTTCTTACACTTCCGATTTTACGACTGATAAATGATTGAGAGAATAGGACAGTAGAGCGTTGAAATTAAACACGGAGATGTTTGAGGACACGTTTTTGTTCCGGGACAACTGAGTATTGACATGTGAATCATCTGTTGTAATTAAAGACATTTGAGCTTAGTTTTTCTGATTCAAGAAAAATCAGAACGAG
>CM031605.1:34865475-34867975 GCA_018398815.1 Conus ventricosus
TTTTAAAGCGCACGTCATGATAGCAGTCGAAAATCGACTATCTTCATTCTAGGCGCACCATTTGACAACTTTGTTTGAGCGTGTTCTGTCTGTGAACATTTACGCTGACTAATGGAGTTAAATTGTCTTCGGTGCCCACCAGCGGCATCTGTCCGTTGAAAACGGCGGAATCACTCTCGATGAACACGAGCTCTAACAGTCATTACTTTCCTTGCAGATTTCCGATCATCATCTATTGCACCATCCGTCTTTCTATATGTATGCAATTCATGGACTCTGACAGCAGGCCTTCCAAGGAGAATCTAGGAGATGCGACGTTTGAGAAAACCACTCAGTATGTACTGTATGGTGGCATGTCACAAACGACAGATTGTGCAGAACCTTCCGGCAACATGGGAGTCTTCTGGATAGTTAGCTAGCTATCTATCTATCTAGCTAGCTAGCTAGATAGATAGATAAATAGATAGATAGATATCAAGACAGCGAAAGAGAGAGAGAAAGTGGAGGTAGGGGGAGGGGAGCTGGGGCGTAGAGGGGCAAGGGAGGACGTGGGAGGAGAATAGCTATCTAACATTAAGATTTATACCACCAGAGCAACAGCACATTAAGATTTAAGACTTGTTGAACAAATTGCCTCACGGAGGTACGTGGAGAGGGAAACAAACAAACGCACAATTTTTTATAATAATAATAAAAGCAAAAAAGGAAGGGGGGAAAGGGAAGTAAAAAAAAAAAGACAAACCTAAAAAGAAAAGAAAAAAGGAGAAAAAAAAAGAAAAGAAGACAAACCTAAAAAGAAAAGAAAAAAGGAGAAAAAAAAGAAAAGAAGACAAACCTGAAAAGAAAAGGGAAAAAAGCAAAGCCAAATCAACATAAGACTCAAATACATAGCTTGTCATGTGCAGTACTTACCATACACACAATGATAATACACAAATTAAACTTAAGTATCTAACATGCAATAACATCAACCAATGAGCACAATATTTGTTAAAATGCTCTATATTGTACAGTTGAGGGGGGAGAGAGAGAGAGAGAGAGAGAGAGAGAGAGAGAGAGAGAGAGAGAGAGAGAGAGAGAGAAGAGAGAGCAGCCAAAATGCGAGTTCATTTGTTGTTTGTCTGAGTCTCAAACCCATTACCTACCTAATGCCATTTCGGTGCTCCGACTCGTACAAGCTCTGCAGACGACCGTCTCCTCAAAGACGACAGAAATAATCACGGGAATGGCGGAGAGAAAAGAGAGAGAGAGAGAGAGAGAGAGAGAGAGAGAGAGAGAGAGAGAGAGAGAGAAAGCGAGAGAGAGAGAGAGAGAGAGAGAGAGATGTTGAGGAGGGCCAGAGAGAGAGAGAGAGAGAGAGAGAAGAGAGAGAGAGAGAGAGAGGGAGAGAGAGAGAGAGAGAGAGAAGGTAGACAGGAAAAAGATAGGAAGTGGGAGAGGAGGGATGTGTGTGCGTATGAGGTAGGAGTGAAGCAACGCAAAAAAAAAAACGAGCCATGACAAGCGAGCTAATCCAAGAGTGTTGTGTCTTTAACTGATGGTGTTGTTGTGGTTTCCGATGTTGTCATCATTTCATCGTGGTGGTTGTGTATCTATCACGTAGTATGGGGGAGGGATTCATTTCAGGAAACAAGAGGGGGAAAAACACGATAATGTACTGTCATTTATCAAACTAATGAAGCAATCTCCTGTAATGCAAATGATCAGGGATGAGAGAGAGAGGGCGGGGAGAGAGAGAGAGGGAGGGAGTAAAAAGAGTACGATGTGGTTCTTGATGGGAGGTGGAGGGGGGGGGGCAGAAGAGAAAGGGGGATCTGTCTGCGACAACTCATTAGCACTAACATCTTACCTGGACAGGCTATTTCTGCCCTCTTTACGGCCCGAAAATATCACCTATTAAAGTTCCATTGGTTTTACTTGGTTATGATATCTGTCCTGCGTTGGGTTTTTTTTTTTTTTTGTTGTTCTCTTTTTTATACTCTTACTAGTGTATTATAGTCACGCGCAAGTTTGGCCATTGCGAGGGCGTTGTTTTCAGGCGTGTTGTCCTCAAGATCACGTTCTGAGAGGTGGGCGGACACTACATCAATCATATAGAAAAGAGGTTGTTTGTTGGGACCGATATTTTCGACTGACTCAGTCCTGTTATATCTAGAAGGAAGAAACATCATCAAAGTGTAATAACACCCAAGCCCACCCTGTTTTGAAGCCCAAATAGGCAACAACAACACAACTTAAACGTAATACTAACACAAAACAGTACACACGCCAATCATTAACAAGATGAAAAGGACAACGTTGTGAAAGAAATATATTTGCTCACTGTGGGCATTCAGTCCGATGTTCGATTGATATAACTTCAAGTTGTAATATCATTGAAATATGTGCTTGGTTTATAGCCAAATCATTATTGGCTGTTACACAGAAAATAGTATTCTCATCAAGAGTGAACACTTCCATCATTTCATTCTGAGAGAGCCGTTGAACCTTTCGTCCCGGA
>CM031605.1:34880475-34887975 GCA_018398815.1 Conus ventricosus
GTCAGGGTCACACACGGACACGGCGTGTGCGGCAGGCATAGAGGTCGAGGCACAGAAAATGACAACATCGCGCACGCGACATGAAGGACACACTAACACGGGGAAAGAACAGGATGCTAGTTCAAAACACAAAAGCACATCGAAGGGAATGGAAGATATGCATAAGAAAGATGATAAAACACCCACATTAGGCAACAAATCAACAAACACAAGACAATTCACAATAGAAGAAACCATGCAAGCACAAAGCATAATAGGCTCCGACAACGAAGAAGGAACAAAACGAATGGTGGAGGTAAAACACAAACAAAACAACACACTGCAGGAAAACAATCCAGACCTCAAACAGGAAATACAAAACAAACAAACAAACAACAAGGTTACGCACGTCAATCAGCGAACACACGTTCCCAAACAACAAGAAAAGACAAGAGAGAAGGTCCGATAAAGAGGATAGCTGAGGGGCAGGCCAGGGTCACACACAACAGAAAAGGAAGGATAATGATACAGGACAGTCTGTGGAGAATGTGAGAAGAGTGAAAGGAAATAGTAATGAAAACGAAAACAAGAGTGAGAATGAGAGCACGAGGGAAACAAGAAAGCTATATTTTGGTTGCTGGAATGTCGAAGGTCTACTTGGAAAGCTAACAGATCCAGACTTCTTAAATATATCACGTCGTTCGACGTGTGTAGTCTAAGTGAAACATTTACATTAGAATCATTCGACTTCGAGATAAAATTTCAAGAATTTTTACACTTACACTGTCCAGCGGTAAAATTTACTAGAATGGGCAGACCTTCAGGGGGGATTATCATGTTAGTTAAAAAGGAATTGTCTGAATATGTCCAACTGATAAACACTGATGTAAAAAATGTATTATGCATAAAAATAACAAATGATTTGTTAAAGTGTGAAAAAGATATACTGTTTTTTGGCATTTATGTACATCCAGTGGACAGTCGTTTTTACTCTGATAAAGATTATTCATGTACTCTAGAACTAATAGAACAGTATATACTTATGCAAATAGAACAAGGAAATGATTTTTACTATATCATTGGAGGAGATTTCAATGCTCGCATAGGAGAATGGGGCTTGAATATCAATGATAACAATGACATTGCAAATGATAACCAAGACGTATATTCACGATATTCAAGGACTCATACATAAACGGTTTTGGCAAAAAATTAATGGAACTTTGCATAACATTCAATTTAACCCCTTTAAACGGACTTTGTACCGAGAACTTTGATTGTGCATATACGTTTTACTCGGAAAGGGGGAACAGTACAATTGACTATTATGTGTGTTCTATTCAGTTGATTGAAAATGTAAGAAATTGTACTATTGATGAAAGAATTGAATCTCACCACATGCCTATCACTATGGAACTTCAGAGTACATTGCCAGACCCACAAGTGGATAAACCCAAGAAAAAGTCAGCAAAGAAAATTAGATGGGACCCAACAAAACAACAGGAATATAATCCAGGCTATTGAAACAGAAAGATCCAAGCAATTACTTGAACAGATCACAGAAGAGATAAACACTGACGTAGATACAAGCATAGAGAAATTTAATACACTACTTAAGGAGGCAGGGAGAAATATGTATACAACTACAGGCACAGGAAGAAACAATATAACATCAAAGGGTTGGTACGACAAGGAATGTAAAGACAAAAAGAAAGAAGCTAGACATGCACTCTGCAGACTGACACATACAAACAAGAGGAAAAACCTAACTCTATATGAAAAAAGAAAGGAGGCATATAATAACAAAAGAACAATATACCAAGAGACAATTAGAGAAAAGAAAAAACAGTATAGAAAACAGACATATGACACACTCATACAAACCAAAAGGATAGTCAGAAATTTTGGAACATCATAAGAAATACTAAAAGAAGGAAGACTACACTACCATCAATAACCATCACACAATGGAAGGAACATTTTGAAAGCGTCCTAAATCCTCAAATACCTGAAATACAAAACCATACAGAGAGACTACAACAAAATGTAGAGGAAGATGAAGATGAAATCCAAATACAAGAACTAGATGAAGAAATAACCAACAACGAAGTAAGCCTAGCAATAAAAAAATTGAAAAAAGGCAAATCACCTGGTATAGATGAAATACCACCTGAATTTTTAAAGACAATAGAGCAAAATATAACTCCATTCCTGACAAAATTATTTAATAAGTTATACCAAGATAGTTATTTCCCCAGGGAATGGACAAAAGCTATCATAGTACCTTTGTTCAAGAAAGGTAACAAACAAAACCCAGAAAATTACAGAGGAATTCTCTTACTATGCATTATAAGTAAAATATTTACAGCCATAATAAACAGAAGATTATACAACTGGGCAGAGGAAGAAAATAAAATAAGTAGAGAACAAGCAGGATTCAGAAAAAACTATTCAACCATAGACCACATTTTCACACTTGTATCAATGATTAGTAACTGCCTATATGGTAGAAGAAGAAGTAAACTATATGTTGCATTTATCGATTATCAAAAAGCGTTTGATACAGTAAATAGACATGAATTATGGAAAATATTACAGAAATACAAAATTTCTACTAAAATGCTAAATATGTTGAAAGGTATATATAGAACAGTACAAGCATGTGTGAGACATGGACAGAATTAACAGAATTTTTGACTGCCCACTCGGAGTGAAACAGGGATGTCTGCTATCTCCCTTGATTTTCTCCTTACTAATAGCAAAAGTAGCTGAGAAGGTAACAATGAGAGGAAGACACGGTTATCAATTTTTACCAGGAACCGATGAATTATTCTTATTGCTATTTGCGGATGATATAGCACTAAATCACGGACACCAGCTGGACTACAGAACCAAATTAAAAACCTGCAAGAAACTTCTGATCACATAGGGTTAACAGTGAATCTGCAAAAAACTAAAATCATGGTATTTAGAAAAGGAGGATATTTAGGCAAACTGGAAAAATGGTATTATAAAGGAAAAGAAATTGAAGTTGTTAATAGCTATAAATACCTAGGTTATACATTGACAACTAAACTTTCTGTCGATATCTCACTCTCAGAATATGCAGGCAGAGCGAAAGGAAAGATGATAGAGATAATGAAAACTATGTATAGCTTAGGGCATATAGACATGAAAATCTATTTCAAACTTTTTGATTCACAGGTTAAACCATTACTTCTATATGCAGCAGAAGTATGGGACTAATTAACTATTCAGCAGTAGAAAATGTACATTTACTCACAAGCAAAAAATACCTAGGGTAGGAATGAAAACACCGAACTACTTAGTATATGGAGAGTTAGGTAGATACCCGATATATATGGATAGTACAATAAAGACAATTAGATATTGGCTAAGACTGGTAAAAATGACACCGGACAGGATACCGAAGCAAGCATATGAGAGGGAAAAAACAGAAGTAAACAAACCACAAAACTGGCTCTAGGGAAAAAAAAGATGTTTAGACAGTTATGGGTTTTCAGAAGTATGGAACAATGAGGGGGCAAGAAATGAATACAGGTTCATTAACGAGTTAAAGCAAAGAATGATAGATTGTTTTAAACAGACATGCATGACAAAATTACAAACAGCGAACGATTTACAACATATTATTCGTTTTAAAACCATGCACCAAACAGAAGAATACTTACACGAAGTCACTATAGCAAAGTTCAGGAAAGCATTGACAAGAATGAGGCTAGGAATAAATGAATTGCATACTAACAAGAAGTACATAGACAATTTAGTGATCACAACATGCCCCTTCTGTCCAGTGGAAGAAACAGAAATACATTTCCTAACAATTTGTCCAAACTACAGACAATTAAGAGAGAAATACATATTTAAACATTTTAGAAACTTGAACACAATTAGACTAGAAAATTTATTACAAAATGATAACATAGATATCACACGCGATATCGCAATGTATGTTTTTTATGCACTCAAAGCCAGAGAAAATCTATTATAAGAAAATAAAATACTAAGAGGGCTGGCAATGTTTACCTAAACATATAAGATTAGAGATATGAAATATAATCATGATACAGACAGAATGGAAGATGGAACTGGAAGAAGAATGATAGAATTTGTGTAAAAGAATGAGGAAAAAATGAAAGACTGTCTATGAAGGAGAGACTGGAATAACTGAGAAAGATTGGACAAATGTACATAAGTGAAATATCTGAAAAAGGATGATGTTCTTGCATATGCATGTATACTTTATACAAGAGCATGACGATGAGAAAGTGAGATCGTTGTAATAGAAGGATTGAAGTAATGTAGAGATGTATGTTGGATGAATATGTATAACATGTATGTATAAGTAGACATGGATTAGAAGACAGGGCATGAGCGGACAGATAAGATGTTGGCGTGCAGGTTACATGTTCAGGGCTTTGGGTGCGAGCTTGTGTGTCTGGCCCGCGCGCCCCATGCCGCTCGCGGTCCCTCCCCCTCCCCCTCCCCTCTCTTGCGCTCCCACTGTGGTGGTGGGTGGGGGGGGGGGGGGGGCGGGCCGGACGGCAATAAAAGACGTCGGAGCACAGCTGCCGGCCGCGCGCCCGGTGCGGCTCGCGGTCTCTCTCTCTCCCTCCCTCCCCTTCCTCCCCTCTCTTGCGCTCCCGCTGTGGTGGTGGGGGGGGGGGGGGGGGGGAGGGCGGGCGGGCCGGACGGCAACAAAAGACGTCGGAGCACAGCTGCCGGCCGCGCGCCCGGTGCGGCTCGCGGTCTCTCTCTCTCCCTCCCTCCCCTTCCTCCCCTCTCTTGCGCTCGCGCTGTGGTGGGGATGGGGGGGGGGGGGGGCGCGGGGCGCGCGGGTCGAACAGCAACAAGACACGTCGGAGCACAGCTACCGCCGAGCGCCCCGTGCGGCTCGCGGTCCCCCCCCCCCCCCCCCCCCCTTTGCGGTCTCCCCCCTCCTCCCCTCTCTTGCGCTCCCGCTGTGGTGGGGGTGGGGGGGGGGGCGGGCGGGGGGGGGGGGGCGTGGGGCGGGCGGGCTGGACAGTAACAAGAGATGTCGGAACACAGATGGCACATTTCCTTTCATACTGTTTTCTTTTGAAAGATCGAAAATTTGACGCTGCGAACTCCTTGTGTATAGACCTTTGGCCTCACAATAAATGGCGTGGCGTTAAACGCGCGTCAAGAGTCAAGAGTCTCTCTCTCTCTCTTTCTCTTTCTCTCTCTCTCTCTCTCCTCTCTCTCTCTCTCTCTCTCTCTCTCTCTCTCTCTCTCTCTCTCTCTCCTTTTCTGTTTGTGTTTTTTTTTTTCATACCTTCCAACGTTTTTTGTATTTTTTTTTTTTTTTGCTTTCTGTCATTATTTGTTTTACTTCTTTCTTTCTTTTTTTTTTTTAGTATTTTCATTCTGTCTTTCTTTCTCTCTCCCCATCTTTTCATTTTTACTTCAGCCTAATTCTTCCCAATCCTGAATTATAACCTCAAAGTAATATCGTATAATCCGGTGAGAACTGTCAATCGCATGTAGCCATCGCACTTAAGTTTTCAGGCGAGAAAAAAGTATTCTGGAACTGATTTACCCCAAAGGCGTTAAACAATAAATAGATGAGAAAAAAAAATAGACGTAGTCTTCTCACCAAAAAATGTACGTGGAGATCTCACATTTACGTGGGAGAGCGCTCACATTGGCTGTGTCGTCGAGTTTCTAACTGAAGAGCGGGGAGGTTTGTGTGTGTGTGTGTGTGTGTGTGTGTGTGTGTGTGTGTGTGCGTGCGTGCGTGCGTGCGTGCGTGCGTGCGTGCGTGCGTGCGTGCGTGCGTGCGTGCGCGCGCGCGCGTGTGTGTGTGTATGTGTGTGTGTGTGTGTGTGTGTGTGTGTGTGTGTGTGTGTGTGCGTGCGTGCGTGCGTGCGTGTGTGTGTTCGCTTAGTTTCAAGCTCTTTTGGTGATGCACATCCAAGTAATAACTCACTCACAGAAATTGCTTCCAGTTCTATTTTTGTGTGCTTATGCTGCTTTATTGTGTTTGGTCAGCCTGACAATCAGCCACGTTCACATCCTCTAATCCTTGACACAGTCCCATAAAAGGCCTACACTGTCCCTCAACTTTTTTTCTCAAGCTGCCTCAGTTTGACCATCTGTGGTGGACCATTCCCATTGCTGCCTCCCTATCAGCTTTCCACTGCCGACACATCGCGACACTTCACAACACATATCTGCAGGCCATGCTCTCAAACTGAACATATCACGGTTGAAATAGTCTATTTAGAAGCTTGATTGACTCGTTTCTTTCAAATGTTTTCTGTTCTTTTCATCGTGGTATCTCCGTTTCTGTCTTCTCTTCTCTTCTTTTTCCTATCTACTTGCGTTCGTCTTTTTCTTGGATTTTTCTTGTCTATGTTAATTTGATTTCTTTCCGGCTTTCTTTACATCTTTTTCTTCTTTGTTTATTTTTTCTTATTTTCTTTCTTACTTTGTTTCTTTCATTCTTTCCTTCTTTCTTTATTTGTTCTGCTTCGGTTTTTATGTGTTTTTTTTATCTCAGCCTAAAATCTTGCCATCCTGACTTATACACCCAACTATAATCATGGAAAGCAACGCGAACATAAGATTGCTTTCAGGCATGGCACTTAACTTTTCAGATTAAAACAAAAGTCCATCCTTGAACTGGCATCTAGTGCTCTGGGGACAAGGAGGCGGGCAACAAAACATGAACGTGATGTCTTCTCAAAAAACAATACACATGGGGATCTCATGGGGGTGCGCTTATTCTCGATGTCTCCCTGGGCGTTCAACTGTGGAGACACATGGTGGCCAAACAAGACATCTGGACATCAAAGAATTGTTGTAGAACACTGAAGGGTGGGTTGATTCTTGAATGCATATTATGTCAGTATTTTGTGTTGGGATCTTTGCATGTGTATTGCCTTATATCTTTTTTACACGCACACACACGCGCGCGCGCGTGCGCGCACACACACGCGCACGCGCGCGCGTGCGCGCGCACACACACACGTACACACACACACACAAGCGTGCAGGCACGCACGGACTCATGCACGCACGCATATGCTCGCGCGCTTACGCAAGAATGCATGCACACTTCCCAGCCCTTCCCACATAAGCATGCTTGCGCACCAGCACGCACACTCACACTAACACACACGCACGCACACGAACACACACACACACGAGCACGCACGCACGGACGGACGCACGCACGGACGGACACACGCACGCACGCACGCATGTACGTACGCACACACGCACTCACGCATATGCTCACGCGCTTATGCAAGAATGCATGCACACTCCTCAACCCCCTCCCCACACACACATACACATAAGCATGCTTGCGCACCCGCACGCACACTCACACTAACACACAGGCACACACATACACATAAGCATGCTTGCTCATCCGCATACACACACACACACACACACACACACACACACACACACACACACACACACACACACACACACACACACACACACACACACACACATCTAAGGTGC
>CM031605.1:34892975-34897975 GCA_018398815.1 Conus ventricosus
TCTGTCTGTCTGTCTCTCTCTCTCTCTCTCTCTCTCTCTCTCTCTCTCTCTCTCTCTCTCACACACACACACACACACACACACACACACACACACATACACACACACGCACGCACGCACGCACGCACGCACACACACTCACACACAACACACACACACACACACACACACACACACACACACACACACACGCGCGCGCGCGCGCGCGCGTTCACACGCACACGCTCGCAGCTCATGCACGCACGCACGCACGCACACACACACACTCACACACACACACACACACACACACACACACACACACACACACACGCGCGCGCGCGCGCGCGCGCGCGTTCACACGCACACGCTCGCAGCTCATGCGCGCGCGAGTACACCACACACACAGACACACGCGCGCGCACGCGCACGCACGCACGCACACACACACACACACACACACACACACACACACACACACACACACACACACACACACACACACACACACACACACACACACACACACACGGCAACATAAAAGCACATTGACCAGATTTAAATGGGCTTGAGAAATAGCGAAGAGAGCACTCCGCACCGCTCTGACCAACAGACAAACTTCACAGTGAAAACAGCGCCTTCCCCATGTCTTGTTCGTCTGAAAAGAACAAAGCTGCAGTAAGAGGAAGAACAGGTTCACATTTCACTTCCATTGTTAAAGCATCGTTAGAAGCAAGTTAGAGGCACCAAAAGACATTGCCCGCAAACTCGATCCTTCGGGTGTCGTCTACAGCATCGGCTATGAAGACTACGACCAAGAGATCGTCTCAGTCATCTACACTTCCATTACACATTCTACAAAGAGCAAAATTAGTTTAATGATACAAAGAGTTGCAAAGTGTTTTGTCTTGTGACTCGTTTGTCCACGTTTCTCTGGGCGGTTACCTAACATTTATTTAAGATTTGATACAAAGAGTATTTTCTATCACAGTTACACTTCCGAATTGTCCCCCAAACATTAAAGAATGGTTCGTTCTGGAGCATCCTTGTCTTATCATCCTAAAGTTGCCTCTTGGTAAATACTTCGTCTCTTTGAGCCATACCCGGGTTCCTTCTTTTGCATCCTCCACACCGACAGTCCACAGATAGCAATGAACATCCCGTAGTTCAAAGGCAACCCCCCGGATGAGACAATGCCCTGTTGCCAAGTTACTTGACTGATGGTCAGGTGTCCCTGTTATCTAATATATCAGCTCTTCTACAAAAAAACAGTTACTGCTTAGTTGCGAAGCCGACATGAGTAAGTGTTCTACTCAGAGGGGTGCCATCAAAACCTGATGCCACCACATCCTTTCAAAGACAAAGTCCACATGAAGTCACACACACACTGGGAATGTTGACACTATTTCACCACAGGCGTAGATGTGGTAGGAAATAGAGAAACTGAGGTCATTATGAAAGCTGGGTATGAAGGGTCACAGAATTTAAGACAGCTAATGATGGTGATCTTTAGGGATGAGAATGTTGGAGATGCCATAGAGTATCAGTTTGATTATAGACTTCATGGCCGAGCCATATTCTATGTTTCTTTGCATCAATCAGGCCTGGAAAGTTCAGGTCCCTGCATATTATATAGGTCAGATGTCTAACGAAACGTTCCGTGCATAGGTGACATGAATGAAACCTAATAATGTTGATCCAATTCTTTCAACACCTCTGTTTATGAGCCAGCCAGGTCTGGCCAACAAGTAGCAACCTATGGCACAAACCGTTGCGATATGGCACATGTTTCACGTTGAGCTTTATCATTAGCCACAATAGTTAAAAAGGCTCATATAAAATTTTCTCGGGTGGATTCATGATACAACAGTAAACACACACTGGAAGTGCTGACCCCAGACGAAAAGGACCAAGATATAGAGGAACAGCATTGGGAATAGAAACTCTGGGAACAAACTAAAGTCGAAGAGGTAACATTGAAGAGATCCATCCTTTCATCCTCCGCGTTTTGTTAAATCGACATTTTATATGGATGGGTTCGTGAGTAAAAGCCCGGTCTGACTATTCAAAAGTCTCGAAGCAGAGTTTGCTCTTGCGTTCGATTTTCAGATACTAGCACAATCTTGCCCTGCCATCTCCATGATATACGCTCACTCTGTTATTCCGTATGTCGATGCAGAAAGTTTGAGAATATTCAGTTTTCTAGCAAGCAGAACGATGATGGAAAGGTAGTCGTCTGACTGATAAAACTCAGGCTGGTTTGAAGAAGAAAAAGAAGAAGAAGATGAAGAAGAAGAAGAAGAAGAAGAAGAAGAAGAAGAAGAAGAAGAAGAAGAGAGAGAGAGAGAGAGAGAGAGAGAGAGAGAGAGAGAGAGAGAGAGAGAGAGAGAGAGAGAGAGAGAGAGAGAGAGAGAATCTTGTATGGAGGAGGGTTGGGGTTAGGGTTTGAAAAGGAATAATGTAGGAATGTATGTGGGGGAAGTGAAGGGGAGACTGTAGCAAGACAGAGATGGGTATGGGCTGAAAAGGAAACTTTGAAAGTAGCTGGAACAGAGGTCAGTGAATCACTAGCACTGTTGTGCATGTGAAGTCGATTGACCAATCGGCTTTCAGACATTTTTACGGTACCTTGAAAAGTGCCTTCAAGTTTGCCGTTGGCGTTGGCATCTGTGAATCGGCGGGCCGCTTGATTTGGGTCAGGGATGAAGAAATCAGAAAGCGAGGAGACAGTTCGTGGTAAACCTCGACATCAGCTTGCATGTGTATGACCATACCACTGCGAAGCCAACGAAAGAAGACGAAAAGACTTGAAAGGTCTCAGACTGTCTGATAAGAGCTTACCTTCTTGATTCGTCTGCCGATTCAAAACATGTCCTGTTCTGGAGATGTACATACATGTAATCCCCTAACCATTGGCTGGTCTTCTGAGAGACAGATGAATCGGGGAAACATGTCGATTTTTTTTTCTGGAGAAAATCAACTGAAAGACAGAGTGGCTTCTCTACTGTATAAAGATCGAGGGCCTTCCGCCCTAGCTATAATTCCATTCATACTCCTCCTAGTTTATAGAGTATTCTAATCGCATGATATAATACCAATTTATGACAGTGTTAAGAAGTACCTCCACGGTTTACTGTTCACAGACTAACAGATGCATGCACTGTGATAATGACGTTGTTAGGTATAATGCCTTAAAGTAAACCCATAACATATGACGTAGTGCGTGTTTTTAAAAAGTTATCTTTAACGATAAAAAAAACACTAGTGAGAGTCTCTTTCTGCCTTATCTTCTGTGCCCCCCCCCCCCTCCCATCCCTCCCATCCCCTCCCCCAGGGCACTATTACTAAACCATTTATTTCAACTCCACGTACACAAGCGCATCCATGTTTGACTAGTCGCGGCCTCAGCTCCGGCGGTCTCTATGGAGCAATCAATATCGAGTTGTCATGCGGCAGCTCATCAGAGAAGACACTGCGCTGCTGCCAAGCTAATTCTGTGATGTTCAGCAGTGCCTAAACTGATTCACCACGCGCAGGATGCCACCTACTCATCACTCTCCTGGTGATAGCAATCCTTGGTGGCGCTGCCAGCATGAGCGTGCGCCCACCTCCGAACTGTGCCACCGCATCCCGTCAACCACAGTCCCCATGCATTTACCAATACAATAATGATGACTTTGGTACAAACTCACCGTGGTCACGGACATGCAGAGAAAAATCAGAATTTGAAAGACGCCACGTGAGCGCGGCTTGAAATGATACAGACGATTAGATTGTTTGAGATTATCAACGAGGTTGATGTAGAATACATTGTACGATTTCGCTCTGTTCAGACTCAATGACAGGTTCAACTGTACGCTTCCTTTCGTAATGCAACCCAGTATCAACCACGTCCGAGAGATACAGATACCTGGTCATGAAATTTGAGCAAGACTCTTAAAGTCGTATCCAGTAAATGAATGAAACTCCACAGTGTGATTCCAACCTTCCGATTCGAATGCATAGTATATTCAGTCTGTGTAAGAGCCGGCCAAATCTGGAAAGAAAATCCCACAAACTGACGGGAATCAAACGCGTGACTTCCCAGCCAACAAATCTGCCACACTAACCACCGCACCACGGAGGCTAGGGAAGATAAAAGAAAAAAATATATAAATAAATAACCGACACTTAAGCTGTAATTCACGGACAGTGATTAACGTGGATATGTGTATTTGTTCAGTGTATTGTAAACTTATGCATCTTAGTTTGGATACACCATTGGAGATGAAACACAATCAAACAAACAAACAAAAAACAATTCCAGTCACAAAATATAGTGTGTAAGTCAGGAAATGATAACCCTTTTTCATGCCGATACCACAGAAGTAGCAGGGGGAAAAACTCTGTTTGTACCCCAGAGTGAGATTTCCGACAATATCTTCCGCTGAAGGAAGGTGAATATGTAAATGAGTCTCGGTGATGCATAATCAGAGAAGATCTTTTTACTGATCTATACCCCGTAGAACGTAATTTATCTATTTCTTTCAATAGAAGATGAAATGGGTTTTAAACAAGGGGGAAAAAAACGCTAATTCAGAAACTACTCTCTTTAATTTGTCTTAAAACGAAAGGCAAGCGTTTGTCTTGAAATATGCTTGAATCTTTCGTTCGGCAGAATAGCAATTTTTTTCTTTTAAGTTTGTTTAAATTTCTGCCTGCAGTCACATCACTTTGAAAAATCTTTAATTTTTGACTTGGAAAAATCTTTAATTTTTGTCTTTGTTTCTCATTTCTGTGTCTTTTATCAACGTATAATACCCCAAGTGTTGGGCTATATGATTCGTCGAACTTTGTAAACTTCTTTTTGATTGGCCACTGGTAACACTGCAGTTTACCTGTTGCCCACCTTGCAAACAGGACCGGTAACTCGGGATTGTCAACTAGATGCTTTGCTTAAGCCAGTTCAGCAGTACACAAACATTACAAGAAGTATTCGACCACATATGAAGAAACTCATTGCATACTAATTTAAGTTAAAT
>CM031605.1:34902975-34907975 GCA_018398815.1 Conus ventricosus
TGAGAACATGAAAACTGAGGTTACCATGAGAGCAGAGCATGAAGGACACAGAATTTGAGAACTATTTTGTGTGTGTATGATGATGGTCGATGGAAATGAGGATGATGAAGATGATGCTACTGATTTGCAATATAAATCTAAGTCAATGTGTTTATTCTGTCTTATTTTCTGTGCTACTTCTGTCGCATTACTCTTTCGCTCCTCATTCCGGTTCCCCATCCACCACCACATCCTGGCTTGTCCCGCCACAGCATCGACACCAGCAATCCATTATGCAGCTGGTCCAGAGTGAAAATGGATGGGTTTGTCATTAAGACATGTTCCGTCTTTCCACCGATTTCATTACAAATCGGTTCAATAGTTGTTGCTTTGATCTTGACAGATGTGTACTTAAGACATGTTCCGTCTTTCCACCGATTTCGTTACAAATCGGTTCAATAGTTGTTACTTAACTTCATCTTGCCATAGGGGTTTGGGACCCGTCCCCTGATCCAGATAGGCTTGACGAATCCGCACGAAAATCCATTTGACTCGTCTTTGGGCCATATTCTATTTTTCCACGAAGTTTTCTTAAAATCGGTTTCCAGTGATGTTGGGAAAGGGAGGAGAAGAGAGGTTTTCTCTATTTCGTCAACACACGTACGAACAAACAAACAGACCCGGTTTAAAAAAAAGAAGAAGTCATCTTCGTGAAGGAAATAACGAACGCCGTTAGTATCATGCTTCTTTTTCTTCTTGCCTAGCCCCGTGGGGAGGCACTGGGGGCGCCAGACCGTCGGTTGTGAGCCGAAGCCCAGGTCTCTGCAAATGGTTGCCCGGGCCATTCTGCAAAGTTGTCAGGCCTCGTGTTTCCTGTCTGCCACGTCGTCTCTCTCCCTTTATGTTTCCCTAAAGAATTGAAACCAGTAGACCTTCGTGTGCGTAGTCCTATGCACTGCTTGATGACTGTTCTTCATTGATGATTCGATTAGTATGACTGGTGTTTGGTATCTTATCGTAACCCCTCATCGACGGAGACTGGATTCTTCTTTCTCTACCCGCTGACAGGCTCCATGTCTTGCATACATACATGAAGGTGGAACATACCAGAGCACTCTGGAGCCTGTTGTTGCATTTCATAGAAATGTTATTGCCCTTCCATACGAGTTTTAGTGTAAACAGTGCTGATATATTATTAATGTGATGGTCAAAAACTGAAAAATCATTCCAAACATACTTAAATGTGAAAAAAACTGAAGTAGCTAAAAAACATTCCATGAAAGCCACACACAAAGACTCCACAATATGAACGTGAATTCCTCTTGCGTCGTCGGTTACAAATAAAAGGTCATTTGTAACGAATAGTAGGTGGTAATATATCTGTAAAACACCTGCAACTATAATGGTCAGAAACCATATTAGATGTTTCTGCCAATCAGTAACACCCTTACAACCAAGCAACACATGAGAGAGAGGAGGGGGGGGGGCGGTGAGTGGTGCGGAGGGGGGGGGGGGGGGGCAAAGAGAGAAAGGATGGTTAAATGAGCAAGCAGACAGATACACAAACATATAGCACAGGAGAGAGAGAGAGAGAGAGAGAGAGAGAGAGAGAGAGAGAGAGAGAGAGAGAGAGATAAGGGGGGGGGGGGGGGGGCACAGATGTGGAGATGAAATCAAAACTGATGTCACCATAAAAGCAGGGCATATAGGATCGCAGAATCTGAACTTTTCTTTTGCTGATCGACGACAATGAGTATGATGAAAATGGTGCCAGGGAGGTCCATTCAGGCCTGAGATTGCATGACAGGGCTGTACTCTGCATGACAGGGCTGTACTCTGCATGACAGGGCTGTACTCTGCATGACAGGGCTGTACTCTGCATGGCAGGGCTGTACTCTCCGCATACTTTCATAACATATCCTTGCATTAACCAGGCCTGAGAGAAACAGACGCCTGCAGTGTTGGTAACATAACTTTAGCAACACACCAGGACGCGTCCATAAATGGATGAAACTGGACTGTATGGTCCCAGTCCTTCCAACTGAGCCCATAACAAACTCAACTCTGGATACGAGCCGGCTGGGGCAGGAAAAAAACCCATAAATAAATGGCTCTCATGGGAATTAAACCCACGACCTCGAAGTCAAGAATCCGAGTCGCTAACCACTGTGCTATAGCGGCTTGTTCACATGAAAATTGAACGGAATCGTTCTTACACCACACTCTCAGTGTCCACCAAGTTCTGTTACAGTCGGTTCTGTAGTTTATAGCCTCATCTTGTCATGTGGGATCTGTTCTTCTTTCTTGATCCACGGCAGCACCATTGATTAGCACCAGAATTAGACTGACTTGCCCTTTGGGTACTATTTCATCCCTCCACCGGTCTACCAGAAAACGGTAGGTTTTTTTTTTTGTGTGTGTGTGTGTGTGTGTGTGTGTGTGTGTGTGTGTGTGTGTGTGTGTGTGTGTTTTCTAGCTGTGGGGTTGAATGTGATGGTCGGGGGGTGGGTGGGTTGATGCGTGGTCGGGGGGGGGGGGGGGAAGATCCTACTGACTGACGATCGAACAAATAGACAAGGGATGAAGATGTTACGACCTTGCCGGAGGAGACAACCAGCCACATTGATATCGGTCTTCTTCTTTTTTCTTCTCCCCTCGCTCTGGTAGGAGTCACAAGGGGCACCACTCTGTCAGTCGTGTATCAAGGCTTAGGTCTCTGCAAATGGTCTTACTGTCCATTCTGTAATGTTGTCGGTCCACTGTTTTTTCTTCCACTTATATGCTCATCCTCACCCCAGTCTCCCTCTCTCAATAGTTTCCTGAAGGGTTGTTTTGTTGGCAAGGCCACTGGAACTTGTTACGTATTCATGGCAGCGTAGTTTTTGTTTTCTTAACTGAAGTCATGAGACTTCGTAGGCTCTGATGTGCTGCTTCAAGGTTTGAGACACTTGTCCATTGGTGATACAATCAGTATGTCTTTTGGTTGGTACCTTGCGATAACTCCTAATTTCCGAGTATTGGAGTCCTCTTTTTAGATTAGTTGCATTGGTTCAAGTCTCTCGTGCATACAGGAAAATGGAATACACCAGAGCATACAGTAATATCGTTGAATTTTACGTCCTCACAGCAAAAGCTTTTAGGAACAAGTTGGAGCTTGATCTTGCATTTAATGGGGCTGTTTCTGTCCTTACATGCAAGTTTTAATCTGGACAGCGCCGATATGATATTAGAATAATGGTTTTTTAAAAAAAATGAATTCAGCCATTCAAAGCAACACTAAAACACATCACAAAAGCAACGTTAAGTTCTCTTGGTTGACTTCTTATTAAACAAATGGTGATGAATTAATTTGTAGAACATTTGCATCCTTGACAGTCAAAGCCACATCAAATGTATCTGTCTCAGCAATCTGTGACACCCTAACAGCCGAACAGCACGTGAGAGAGACAGAGAGAAAGAGAGAGAGAGAGGCAGACAGACAGACAGAGACAAAGACAGAAACAGAGGTAGAGAGAGACAGGCGGGGGAAGGGAAGGAGAGAAGGAAGAAGGGGAAGAGGCTGGGCAAAGAGGCAGAGAAAAGAAGCAGAGAGAGACAGAGAGAGAGAGAGACCACACATGCGGACAGATAGACAGAAATGGAGACAGATAGACAGACAGACAGAATGCCGTATATGCAGCCAGACACGACTGAATCACGAAAGGACACACAGAGAGGAGAGAGAGGGGGGAGGGGACGTAGGGGGACGGAGAGAGAGAGAGAGAGAGAGAGAGAGAGAGAGAGAGAGAGAGAGAGAGAGAGAGAGAGAGAGAGAGAGAGAGAGAGGAGGTGGAGCGAGGGAGAGAGATCGAGAGAATGTTGTCTTGGAGGATTGGGGAGGGGAAGAGGGTTAACGGCATCCTCGTGGCTTTCCTTCTCATTTCAATGGGCATTTAGGCTTTACTGTCCTTACCTTGCAGCAAATAGCAAGGAATCCGTGTGAACCTACTTTCGCTTTTTAATTTGACACACACACCTATCACTTCAAGAAATGGTTACCTGCCTGGCTGACCTCGGCAAATCTGAAGAACAGAAATTCACCAAACAAAAACCCTTGGCTGGATTATATTAGAGACTGTTCGTCTTCGCAGGAAACTTTCTATCGATTGGGTGAATCTTGGGGGATCGTTAAGTAAGAAAGCTTCTGACTAGCTGCATCGTAAAGTACTTTTAATTTGTTGAATCCGTGTAAGGCGTCTTGTATGGAAGGCTTTGATTGGATAAGTTGTGCAGGAGGTTTCTAATAAAAGAGAACGGCCTGATTTGGAAGCGTTTTGAAGTCCGCTGCCACCAGAATCTTATTGCCCTGCGGGGTATTGGATTATTGGATCATTGTGAGTTGTCCATACGCTGGTATGTGTGGGAAGCAGGTCGCTGTCTGAAAGGCAGCGAAACGATTTCTAATTATAAAAACAGCTTTTTAAAGCAGAGTTCAATCTCAGTAAATAAAGCTCATTGCATCCAGAACACACTGACTACATTCAGTAAGATGTTGGCAGAAATTGCTACCTCCACCAAGGTGGCTATTTCACTTACCTCCACCAAGGTGGTTATTTCACTTAAGTCTATGGATTTGTTTGTTGGTTTGCTTTGTCAGCAAGATCATTAAAGAAAAAAACATGCCGAACCCATTCTAACGAAATTTGGTGGGGGAAAAAAACATAGAATGTAGGTCAAGAAAGAACCCCTCAGATTTGGGTGTGGATCCGTGCTGAGGATCATGATCAAAGAATGGACTCAGGACCCGTTCAGCAAAAACTGATGAACTAATTTTCAGAAACATGACAAGAAGATGAGAACACGGTCCGAGGACAAATCTCATACATCTTTTTTTTTTCTGTCTCATGTTCTGTGCCACCACGGTGGCATCATCCTCACGCCGCTCATTCCGACTCCCCAATCCATTTCCATACACTGGCTTGTCTCGCCACAGTCCTGGCACCGGCAACCCACCAAGATCACTCAGTGTCAAGTCTTTATGA
>CM031605.1:34912975-34915475 GCA_018398815.1 Conus ventricosus
CCAAAACACTTGTCTGAGGTATGTGTGTGTGTGTGTGGGGGGGGGGGGGGGTGTCTTCTCTGAACACCTGTTATCAGACTCTCCATAGATTTTCTTCTTACAGACTGTTGACTATACGGTGAAGCTATCAAATGTTAGTCAGGATCGGTAGGGCAGATCTACACCGAAGAGCGAATACAGGACCTGTTAGACCTGGATCACGGTCTGCACTCTTTAGAAAGCCCCCTGTTCAGATACATCAACTTTCTGATGAGTATATCGGACACAGGTGTCGGAGTAGATTTCTTCTTCTTCTTCTTATTCTTCTTCTTCTTCTTCTTCTTCTTCATTCATTCATTCATTCATTCATTCATTCATTCATTCATCCATCCATTCATTCATTCATTCATTCATTCATTCATCCATCCATTCCCTCATTTCTTTCACGGATATTTCTTTTCATTTACACCATTTGATTTTCGTGCCCCGCCTCTTTATTTCCATCTGGTCATTCTAGAATAAGACCATCATTTTTATTATTATTATTATTATTATTATTATTATTATTATTATTGATTTCATGTTTCCCCCTATAATCAGGATCATCATAGTGTTACTCTAATCATACTTATTCTTTGGGTTTCAGTTATCTATTTCTGTTTGATTTCATCGTTATCTGAATGACTTATCATCATTCCTATCATCGTGTTCTTTCTTTTTTCTGTGTTAACTCCTAGCACCAGATCATGGTACAGAATCGTCTGTGTGACCGCGGTCTGTTTAGAGCACGGCTAAGTGTGCTGCGGTGGGTTCTAAAGGTATGGCTGACACATAAAACACAGACTGGTCTTATCCTCTAGGGTTATTGGCTGGTGGGATAGTAGAGCACCATCTTCGTGGTAGATAGCTACTGCACTGCAGGCGCCCAGCTTTAAAACGATGGCCTTTTTGGAGCTGATCTTAACGTCTGGTCCCTCTGTGGGGTAGAGGTATGATGTTATGTAGTCGTCCTATCATACCCCCTCAGAATGGCTGTCCCTCTGTGCCCTATAGAGTCTGGTTAACCTGAACTTTATTCTGAATGTATTCGAAATCTGCTTTCTTTGGAGATCATCTGTAGAAGGTTGCTAATAACAGAAGGTGATTCATTACTGTTTTCTTCGTTCAAGTGTAGAGTTCTTCTTCGGATTAAAAGCCTTATGAGCACAAACGATCATGGAAGGCGAAGATAATACTTAACGGCATTTGTTTCTGGCAATCCAGTCCGTACTATTTCCTGTAAGAGGTTCAATGGTTTAGTGTCTAAAGACATGAGACATAACTTGTTAACTTCCTGAATTTTTTTTTCATAACGATGAGCTCGTGGTGCAAATCAGGCCATAAATCAAGAAAACCAGTAACTATGACGCCACAAAACTGGCAATTTCACGTGAAGAAAATTGCTGTTTTCCTTCAGTAGTCACTTACTTCGAACTCAGTTCTTTTCTCAGGAAGGTCTTTGAGCGTGTGGAGGTGATTTCTCTAACCACCACTGCAGGGGCCTCTGACATACTTAGTGGTACAGGCCTTGTATCAAAAGGAAGTGCATGGTTTCGATACCCGCATGAAAACAACAACACAGGAACAACAAAACAGTAATTATTTAGTCTCAAAGTAAGATGACGGCAGACGATTTTGTGAGGCAAGAGGCGAATATGAGAATTACACAAATAATGTGGCGAAAGACAAAAACAATTTCACTCAAGAAGAGTAATTGTTACCGTTTCTTATGAAGAAAGCTTCTCCTTTTTTTCCCCTTCAGTAAGCACAAACTGTCGGGGAAAAGGAAGGAGGGAATGGGAGAGAGGAGAGGAGACAGGGGCGTTCAGCTTCAAAACATGACCAACCGTCTGCAGTTCTCCAGACGCAGTACCTTTCCCACCTCCCATGCAAACCCATAAAGCAAGTGCAAGAAGGGAAAGAACTCACCACGACCTACCTCACCAGCAACCAGTCGCTAGTTATACTGCATGACTGACCAGATCTGCTGTTCGTCAACGTACAAAACCGGCTTCTTTGAATACCGTGTAGGTCTGGATCTGGTGCACAGTTGAACTACTTATTCCCCCATCCCCATCCCCCACCTCAGCCCCATCCTCTGCCCCTTTCATCAAACTTCCCAAGACCGCTTACTAGCGTCCTAGAGCCCTCCCCTCTTCTGTTCTTTCCTATTATCCTCGCTACTATGATTTCTGGATGCTTGTGAGCAAGCTTTTGGAGGATGAAGGCTCTAACCAGCTCTAAATGCGATTTGAGAGAGAGAGAGAGAGAGAGAGAGAGAGAGAGAGAGAGAGAGAGAGAGAGAGACAGACAGACAGACAGACAGACAGACAGACAGAGACAGAAAGACAGAGACGGAAACACACACACACACACACACACACACACACACTGTGTGTGTGTGTGTGTGTGTGTGTGTGTGTGTGTGTGTGTGTGTGTGTGTGTGTGTGTGTGTGTGTGTGTGTGCGCGCGTGTGTGTTTG
>CM031605.1:34917975-34920475 GCA_018398815.1 Conus ventricosus
GACTCCAGTTTTGTTCAGTGATGAGTCCAGGTTTTGTTTGGACGTGACTGACCAGAGAAGGAGGGTGTGGCGAAGGCAGAATGAACGATTCCACCCCAATTTCATTGCTCAGCAAGACCGCTATGGTGGGGGCTCAGTAATGGTGTGGGGAGGCATTTCAGCGCAAGACAAAACCGATCTGCTGGTGATGGAGAATGGCACCATGAATGCAGTCCGATACCGTGACGAGGTTCTTCACCCCATTGTCCGACACTACGCTGGTGCCATTGGTCCCGACTTCATCCTTGTGGATGACAATGCCCGTCCTCACCGTGCCCGCATTGTCAACCAGTACCTTCAGAATGAGGGAATTGCACGCTTGAGTGGCCTGCACGCTCACCAGACCTCAATCCGATTGAGCATGTCTGGGATATCATTGGGCGAGCTGTCCAAGCACGTGAGCAGCTGCCTCAGAACATCCATGACCTTGGAGTTGCCCTCCAGAAAGAATGGGCCAGAATCCCCCAGCAACAGATCAGGAACCTCATCTGCAGCATGAGGAGGCGTTGTAGAGCTGTGATCGCAGCCCGTGGTGGTCACACACATTACTGAGAGTCCATTCATTCTCAGTTCCACACAGACAGCAGTGGATTGTTCAGGTTGACTCTTCCCTTCCATGCCCTGTTTCAGGTGGCTTTTAGGGGGTGTGTCATTTGGCCATTTTGTTTCTTGGTTTATCTGATGGAATTTCCCTCATTTTTGCTTGGTTTGGATGAAATAATGACTAATTAACAGTATCTGACCGTTTGAGTTTTGATTGACAAATATTCTGGACCATTACAGTGTGTTGAATATCTGATCCCTAGCAAGTGTTGAGAAGTATATTTTCGTAAATCGAATCTGACGTTGTTGGTTTCCAAGTGAGGTAACTGCTGGCAGAAATTCAAACAAATTTAAAAGAAAAATTACAATTCTGTTGAACGAAAGAAACAAACAAATTACGGAATATTTATTTTTCTTTTAAGTCTTGACTTATGGGAAAAGAAACTGAGGGGGTAGTGACATGCAGAGCTCCATATTTCCTGTCCATGACTATCCTAAAGAATGCAAAGAAGTTGTAAAAGTTCAAGAGACTTAGAAAGAAGCCTTGACAGTCTGTGAAGATCACAAGACCTGCATCCTGCTTTGAATACCTGACAGAAGAATGGTGCTCCTGAAAATTAGCTCGTCGGCCCGGGATTCTTAAGAACAAGTCGTTTAAATAGGTGTCTTCTTTTTTGGCAGTTGTACACAGACCGACAGCAATTAGCCAAGTCGTTTGAAGTTGTGGTGGTATGGTGGAGTTCCGAAGACTGAAGATTATTAGGCGTTGTCGAGGATGGAGTTGGTGCAACAGTTGTAGGCTTTGCAATGTCGTCTGCAGTTCCACAAGCAATCGCTTGCCTTCCAGGGGTAAGCCTGCCTTAAACGGTCCTTGATGACCTAATGGAGCCAGTTCGAGCAGACTTCCCATGCTGGCCAGTTGACTGGTTGACATCGTGGCGGAGATCAACCGTCTGCACCAGAGAACACAATTAAGTGAGTCGTTTAGACTTCACCACGCTGGGGTACCCATCAGACTGGTTCTTGTTGAAGAGCATCAACGTGGGGACGGTTGATGCCTCAACGACAGCCTTGGAGGACAAGGATGACGCGCCTTTATACTTATCGGTTGGAACTGCCGTTTCAGCCCGTAATGATTTCGACAGATCGTAGGAATTCGTCAGCGTCGATACGGCGAGAAAGGTTGCGAGTGACAATCTGAACAGTCAATACTGAAATGCTGAAGTATATTACAACTTTCCTCCTTTTGTTCATCTTTTGCAGCTGTGTTTTTATTCTACTGTATTGCATTGCAATGCACTACATTTGATTAGATCAGACTGCGTCGTGTTTCAGAGTATTGCATTGCATTGCACAGCATTATATTGCTTTGTATCTTATTATATTGCATGGTGTCAAGCTTCATCACAAATCTCCGTCACTGCTAAGCATTACACTGCATTGCATTATACTGCATTGCATTGCATTGCATTCGAAAACATTGCATTGCATTGCATTGCATTGCGGTGTGTTACATCGCATAGCGTTTCATTACATCGTGCATTGTGCTGCAATACTGTAGTGCATTGCACTGCATAGTAATACTGTATTGCGTTTAATTTGCATGGCATGGCATTGTATTGTGTCCTATTATCATGTTGCGTTGAATTGCATTATATGATATCCTATTGTATTGAGCTGTGCTGCACTGCATTGCATGATATGGTGTTATGTTCTATCGTCTTACATCCTATCCTATCTGATTTCGTTGTATTGTTTCGCCCTGTTGTTGTAGTAGTGCATTCTAGTGCCTGGCACTGTATGTAACTTCATCATCACTGCAGATTTCTCTGAGTGAAACTCGGACCTTTTTCTCTGAGCAGGAGCGTGTAGCCAAAGTACAGCGCCACCCATACTTATACGTATCCCGGCTAGTTTT
>CM031605.1:34925475-34927975 GCA_018398815.1 Conus ventricosus
TGTGTGTGTGTGTGTGTGTGTGTGTGTGTGTGTGTGTGTGTGTGTGTGTGTGTGTGTGTGTGTGTGTGTGTGTGTGTGTGTGTGTGTGTGTGTGTGTGTGTGTGTGTGTGTGTGTGTGTGTGTGTGTGTGTGTGTGTTCGTTCGTTCGTTCGTTCGTTCGTTCGTTCGTACTTCTGTTTAACGTCTGTTCACTTTGAGTGATATTAGACGTGAATGAAAGACGAGAGTGACTGACTGACTGAATAGTTAAATGAATAAGCCTATGTGTTGTGTAAGCATGAATGTAGGCCTTTGTATGTGAGCGTGTACGTGTATGCATCTGTATATGTGTTTTAAGCTGAACAATAGACAGATCAATAATCTTAAATACAACAATTAGTGGGGGGGGGGGGGGACTAACATATGGCAAAAAAACAAAAATCCTTTACTATCTTAAACAAAATGAGTTAACTCAAAACTATCTAAATAAAAACCCAATCGGACTATGTATTAAGTATTCAGCAATTTCGATCAGCAGAGAATGATTCGAAAGTAGATCTTGCAAGTTTTTTTCAGAAAAAGTATTGGATTGTAATGATGTTGGTAAGAAAGTAGTCAACTTGTGACAATTGAACAAAATGTGGTTCAGTGTTATCTCTTTACCACAAATACAATTATTATTTTTTACTAAACTTTGTTTTCAAAGCATTTACCTTTAATCGAATTATAAAGGAAGATATTTGTCTAGAATAATAAACTGGAAGATCAGGCATTTTTCTTAATACAAGGTCTATAGGAAAAGCTTCCTATTGGTGTGTGTGTGTGTGTTAGTTAGTTAGTTCTTCAATTTAACGTCTGTTCACTTAAAGTGATATTAGACAATTGTGTGTGTGTGTGTATGTGTGTGTATGTGTGTGTGAGTGTGTGTGTGTGTGTGTGTGTGTGTGTGTGTGTGTGTGTGTGTGTGTGTGTGTGTGTGTGTGTGTGTGTGTGTGTGTGTGTGTGTGTGTGTTTGCGCCCGCGCACGTGTGTGTGTGTGTGCGCGCGCGCGCGCGTGAATGTGTGTGTCCCTCTCCATTACATAGAAAGAGAGAAACAGACAGAGAGACAAAGAAAAAGACAGACAGAGAGACATGACAAGGAAAAAGAAACAACAACAAACATTACGCAAACAATAAAGCTGATTCACAATGTAAATAGAAAAGACTTTTAATCAAAGATCTGACCTTAGGAAATCCATTTTTTGCGTCAAATTAACTAACTAATGCCTTTCCATTATACATGGACAATAAACAAAAGCTTCTTTTTTTTAAGTAGCTTTGTGCACTTTTTCCTCCTCCCGACCACAATATGCCTGCGGGTGTTACGCTGCAGTCTCGTGAATCTCGGAAGGAATTGCAGGATGTATGATCAGAAAAGAATGGTTGATAAAAAAAAAAAATGAAAAAAAAATAAAAAATAAAAAGAAGTGGCAGAAAATTCAAGCAGTCTGAAAGGGGGTAGCTACTGACAGTGTTGGAATTGATCAGAACATCGATCCATCCAAAGAGGGTCGATCGTTTGATGATGAGGATGACCTCAATGGATATAGCAGCAGAACACATGTCGGGAAGGAAGAAAATCCAGGTTCATGTCTCCAATCTCTCACAGAACGGATTCTCTCTCTCTCTCTCTCTCTCTCTCTCTCTCTCTCTCTCTCTCTCTCTCTCTCTCTCTCTCTCTCTCTCTCTTCTCTCCTGGATTGTAGATTGTGGCCTGTATGTTAATGTGTGGGGTGACAGCGAGAGAGAGAGAGAGAGAAAGATAGACAGATGATAAAAGCAGAAAAAGATAGAGAAACAGTAACGAAAATACATGAAATATATAAAACTGACGTATCATATACGCAGAAGGAACAGAGTGTACGATGAAAAAAGAGGGGAGAGGGGAAGTGAGGGGAGGGGGGGGGGGCAAATCGAAGGCTGGACTCCAGGGAATGGAAACATCGGCGCCAAACTGACCAGCCGAAGCCTTGGTGTAAGACAAAGGTCTGCGCAACTCCCACAGAAATAGATCGGAAGAGTGTGCCATCGTCCCCCCATCTAGCGCAAGCCGGCTTAATACTGCATTCTCCTGACTCCCTGCTGGGATTTCAGCACAAATGAGCAGAGCAGAGCCGATGGTATCAAAAGCGGCAGTACGGTCCAGCACAATAAAAAGGCGGTTGGCTTTCTTTTGGTAGAGTCAGCAGCCAGGGAAAAGTCCATCCAATGTGAGGAAAACCGTTTGAAACGGACTGGTAGGCCTCGTGGGAATAACTCGCTCACAAACAAAAGCGAGAAAGTATACAAAGTGCCAGGCCTATGGTTCAAGACTGGCTTTAGTTTGTATCCCCTCTCTACAAGATCTTCAGTTCTGGTCTGGGTGCTGCTCTTTCTGAATACACAATTTATAAAAATAAAAAATAAAAAAAAATAAAAAAACATGTGTGGTTTGCACTCTGCTCAGGAAAAAGAATTCACAATGCGTGGATCCAACCATC
>CM031605.1:34932975-35026298 GCA_018398815.1 Conus ventricosus
ATCCAAGGCAGCAGAGAGGTAAGGGGACCCACCTTCTCCCTTTACTGATGCCATTGAAACGACAACACGTTGAAACGAGCTGGGAAAAAAGAAGAAAAAAAAAAGAAAAAAAAAAGAAAAGAAAGAAAAATGTCATGCGCTGTCAATTTATTAGTAACGTGCAGTTTTAACTTCCACGCTCATCAGAAGTCGTTTGTAACCCGGGGATATATAACAGCTTATGAAGATGGAAGTTGTGGTTAGGGTAGGGTACCTATACTGCCCTTCATTTAAGCCATCAGGATGACCAGACATTACGAAAATCAGCGGAAAATGTCATTCTTTTATGCTGGACATCGTGGGATTGAACGCGCAACGTCTGAACGTGACCCCGTCACTATACCACTGAACACCTTCTGTCCTTGTTTGCGCACATACCCCATTTATCTCACCACCCTCCTGCTCTCCCCTCCTCACTCCCCATCACTTCTATTTTCTGCATCTTCCGTTTCCACCCTCCCCCTGCTCCTCAGAGGCAGAGGGAAATGAAGGCGATCGAGCGTTAAGAGACAGGTTTAGTTCCAGAGACTTTTGACACAGCCGATCTCTGTGAGTAGAAAGCCATTAGTCACTTGGTGAGATGTCAAAGGTCACCCCCCGGGACTTTCCACATCACTTTATATCTTTGCAACTGCTGGCGTGTGTTAGGTGGCTTGAATTATTTGGCCTTTTCCGCCTTAGCCAGAGGAGCCGAAAGTATGATTATTAACATGAAAGAGGGTCAATATTAAAATTCTAAAAAGAAAAAAAAGAAAGAAAAAGAAGAAGCTGGGATAGTATTAGAGAACTGTGTTTAATAGAGTGTGTACTTTCTACTGTTTATCATTATTTTGGTTTGGAAGTTTTAGCATACATTATCTAGGCCCCTCTTGGTTGTGTGATTACATTTCTTATGTCTTATGACAATTTTTTTTTTTTACGCTATGTGGTTAACGTTAAACGGATGTGGATGGTGGGAGTGGGGGTGGGGAAATTCTTTGCCGGGCCTTCTTCACCCTGCTTGACACTTTGGCCTACTTCAGAATCTTTGCAAAGATCTTGAAAGGGTCGTTGACACTGGCTCTTCTCTCCTGCAGCAGTCTTTTTTTTTAAACGAAATGTATCCTTCCTCTCAAACCTTGTCAGCACTGAGAAGGGCATTTTCAGTATTCTTATATGCTGGCACTCCTGAAGGCAAGCAGTAACAGCCCTTTCTTGTTCCCAGCCTCAAAGGGAAGAGTCACAGCGGTCATATCTTCGTTTCCCTAAGTTGTTGTCTCGTTCGTCATTTCTTCAGATGGATTCCCCAGTCTCCTCGACAAAGGTGGCAGTACGTCGCAGGTCCTCCAGTCCCTCGTAGAGCTTCCGGGCCACTGGTATTGGTCGGGCCAGTTTTCTGTCGGAGCGCTTGTGGAGCGGCAGGACTGCAGCAGATGTTCTGTTGTCTGGCTCCCTGTTCTGCAGGGCACTGCTCTGTGTTGCCGATGCGGAGTTTAAAGAATAGGTGGTGTTTCACTAAGGTACGTGAACAGTTTCTGCTGAACCTACGATCTTCATTCATGAACATGGTCATTACAGCTGTGCTGATACTAACAGACATGCATGTATCAACAGAGTTCGTCAAAAGCATAGAAGCATGCAAGGGTCACGCCCCTTTTGTGACCTCTACAGTCGTCAGTAGCAGGAAGATATGTAAAGTGTAAAATCTTGATTGGTTGGTTTGGTGTGTGTGTGTGTGTGTGTGTGTGTGTGTGTGTGTGTGTGTGTGTGTGTGTGTGTGTGTGTGTGTGCGCGCGCGCGCGGCGTGCGTGCGTGCGTGCGTGCGTACTTGCGTGCGCGTGCGTGCGTGCGTGCGTGCGTGCGTGCGTGCGTGTGCGTGTGTGTGTGGTGTGTGTGTGTGTGGTGTTGTGTGTGTGTGTGTGTGTGTGTGTGTGTGTGCGTGTGTGAACATTCCTTCCATTTGGTCATATGAGGGCCATTTATCAGCATAACAACACCGCCCACATAAATGCAGAGGAACAGCACCCCAACATTTTCGGCTGATGTTTCCTGTTGTGTGTTCGTTCAACACAGTTTCTGAGAAGACCTCAGTAACCAGTCGCAGAAGGCTAATACAAGCAGCTTGATCTGAATATTGTTACGCTACAAAACATCTAAAAGACATAGGCGATGTCATAAATTATATTCGGTAAATACAAGTTGCTGTTCTAACCGTACGGTCCATCGTGCAACAACGAAGTGTGAAAGGACTTGTTTTTCCACTATGTCGTAAGGGCATTGAACCTCGAACGAAGTCCGGCAGTTCCATTTTAACCCGAGTACTGAGGAATAGTTTAAAACACGTTTTCCACCAAAGCGAATTTCTGCGACGATAATTTCTCGGGACTCTGTCACTTACTACCTCACCTCACCAGACAAAGTAGGAGTCCTCCCTTCATTATGAAATTAACCAGCCCGAAACAGACTACCGTCAGATCATGTAATGACATTATAGCTCTCTCTCTCTCTCTTCCTCTCTCCTCTCTCCTCTCTCTCTCTCTCTCTCTCTGGCTATTAACATCTCCTTCTGGTTACTTTTTTGTGTGTGTGTATTATGTTGTGTGTGTGTGTGTGTGTGTGTGCGCGCGCGCGTGCGTGCGTGCGTGCGTGCGTGCGTGCGTGCGTGCGTGCGTGCGTGCGTGCGTGCGTGTGTGTGTGCGTGCGTGCGTGCGTGCGTGCGTGCGTGCGTGCGTGCGTGCGTGCGTGCGTGCGTGTGGTGTGTGTGTGTGTGGTGGTGTGTTGTGTGTGTTAGCGCGTGCACGTGCGCGTGCGTCATATCTTTATTTTCTCGGTCCCCCCCCCCCCCTCTTTCTCTTCATCTCTCTCCTCTCTCTCTCTCTCTCTCTCTGGGGGTGAACACTTCGCACTTGTCCAGGCAAGACGTGTTTTTCTTGGTGCTGCTGCAACTAGTTTCGTTTTTTGACTAATATCAACATTTTAATTATCTTAAGTCATCTTATTTTCAGCAAGTCAAGATGCCTTGCAGCAATGAGCTGTATCGTGCAAAAATTGGACATTTCAGCCAATTTTAGTGAAGATTTTGATGAGGAAATGTGAAAGGTCATGCCGCATCAAATCTCCAAAGCTGTACTCACCTTACACAAAGTGGGACTTTTTCACAGACATGTCATATCGGCTGTTTGTGACGACGTTGTGCATGATGGTGTTTCTGTTAGGCGTGAGGTGGTGCTTGTAACAGATCGTGATGTCGGACTTGTTCAGTTTATATATGAATGGTGGGGAGGAAGCATAAGGAAATCCTTCGATGTGTGCAATGGAGATTTGTCAAAATGGACTTTTCCGCTTCCAAGGTCGGCGACGATGTGGGAATTTCAACGAACTGCTACACATTACAGGGTATTGACCAGCAGAGGTATGTAAACCCCTATGCAGGACTATTCTTGTGCCTTTCTGGAGATATAGAACTCAATCCTGGCCCTTCAAACCGACGATTTGATAGGCGACCTGAAGATATCCAATGTGCCCGCTTTGACAGTACTGCTGCTGACATCAGGTCTCTTGCTTCCACTGTCTTCTCCATGTTTTCACAACTCCAAGAGATCGCAGAACAGCTAAGCAAAAGAGAAGAAGAGATACTAAATTTGAAAGAAAATGCAAAGCAACTGGAACACAGACTTGGAAAAACTGAAGAAAAAATTTCTCAACATGACACACTGTTGCGAAAAGACAACCTTGTCTTCTACGGCATACCAGAAACAGGTGATAAAAGAGGTCTGAAGACTGTCTTCAGATACTCATTGAACTGACTCTGCAAACATGATTTATCAAGAACATGGTCAGAAGACGAGTTTTCCACAGCATATAGATTAGGTAAGAAAACAGACCAATTCGACCAAGACCAACTGCCAAATTGCTAAGAAACAAGACAAAAAGAGATTGATCAGTAACAAAGCAACTCATGAAAACTTGAAAAAAGCCGAATAAGAATGGTCGACGATTTGACAGAACAACAACGACACACACTCAATGAACTGAAGAAAGGTGGATATACAGCCTTTTACAGAGGGTTTAAACTCATCAAATACAAGAGACAAAGCCACGACGAACACGAGCAGTTTCTTGATGTCGACAAGGAGGAAGGCGCTGCCAGGAACCAGCCACCACAGACTGCCATACGTCACCCCAGTCCTCTCTTCCTGTTCCCCTTCCTGCTCGTTCCCCTCCCACATCCTCCCTTTATACCTGCTCCTCCCCTTCCTCCCCCCTTCTTCTTGCCCTCTCCCGCTCTCTGACACTATTCCTCGTCTTCCCACTTCCCCCAACCCTGCTCGTCGATCCCTTCCCCTCCCTTCCACTCACCATCACCCATCCTCCTCCCCTCTTCACACGGACACCTCCTCCCCAGATACACACTTTCATCCCCCCTCCCCCTCTCTACCCCCATGATCTGTCTTCCTCCTCCCCTCGTCCCCGTTCACCTAATCCCCACTCCCTTCATTCCCCAGTCCGTCATCGATCCCGCGGAAGCCAGGAACACACGGACATCCAAGCTGCATTACAGGAAGAACGGGCGACAACTCCGTATCTCAGCACGACTCCCTACAAGTCGCCTGGCAGTTCTACAGGACCACGTGCTCACACCAGGGGCAGAGGATCTGGTGGAACCAATCTAACGGAGGCAACGTCAGGAATTCTCTACGGGTTTGGACGTGGGGGAACGATCTCCTGGTCAGGAAACGGGCATCCTACCCATTCACCCTGCAGGAACATCGTCAGCGTCAGCGTGTTCCATGACTCTGCGGGATCGTCAAGTTCCAAGGAAAACCGAGGTCACGGCCAAGAGCGAATCGACACGATGCTGAGAAAACAACCCAAAAAATGACGCCAGGCTGGCCGGCGAAGGACACGCGATCTCCAGCCAACAACGTCACATGACATTAAGCGTGTGGACCGTGTACAATCTTGCTTCAGTAATGGCAGCAATCGCCGTCCAGTGCCCAATAACATTGAAAACCGAAAGGCATTACAGTCTACAGGCAATGGTAGCCATTTCAAAAATTCTACGAAAAATAGACAAGAAACTACTAATATTCATCGAGGAAAGATCCGACAATTTGTATCTGAACTGGAATGTCGAAGGTCTTCTTTCAAAACTGTCGAGTCAGATTTCATACAGTACGTATCAAAATTGATATAATTGTTTTACAGAAACATTTCTCAAGTACCAAACTGACCTGACTGTTTTCCCCAACTTGTTCAGTTTATGAGTCCAGCAGTAAAGCTCTCTCAACAGGGTCGTGTAGCGGGGGAGTACTAATTCTAGTGAAACGATCTCTGAAGGTTTTTATCAAATCATCAGACATTTCAAAAGATAATATGTGGTTATAGAGTTCGATAAAAGCATGTTAATGAACAAAAATCATTTGATATTGTGCGTGCCTATGTATGTCCTCCTGACAGTCCTTACTACAGACAGCCCCAAATTCCCTTCAGGTCCAGTATAAATGGGATTGAAGAATGTATTCTTGATTATGTCCAGTCTCAAAACGAACCGTACGATTTTTACTGTGTGGGATTTCAATGCAAGACTGGTTCCTTAAATGCTACTCCATGTGAACCAGAAGATGATAATGACTTTATTCAGTCTGATTTTGTGAGCAGAGCAATCCCAGGACGAAACTGTTAACCACTTTGGTCGTGTCACTTCTGGCTCTGTGCTGTTTGCAATTTAACGATTTTGAACGGATCTTGTGCCGGGACGAAGAGGGAAAATTTACATATGTGTGTTCGACTGGCAGTAGTGTAATAGACTATTTTATTTGTTCAAAAGAAATGAATCACAAAACCATGCAAATAAAAGTGGGCGAAATGTTCAACTCTAAGCATGCCCAAGTATTGAGTATAAATTGTAATGGAAACAGGACGATGACCTACATAACATATACAGAGAAATTGTTTGGACAAAGATAAGGAAGAGCTATTTTGCCAGTACATACATAGCAATGATTTTCAATGTGCTCTGAACAAAGCCACCATAAATCTCAGGACAGTGTCAGTTGACGAAGCAGTGAAGTGTCTAAAATGAAGGACTACATTCAGGCAGCAGAATGCATGAAACGTAGAATCGGCAGCGGCCCTAAATCCAATAGTTGGTTCGACTACGAGTGTAGAACAGCTAAAAAAGAAATGAGACGTTTGCTGGAGATGTTCACTCGTTGTAAAGTCAAGAAATTACAAAACCATTAAGCTTAAGTATGTTGGAATAGAATTACATATAGACGTTTACTCAATAGTAAACAAAAATCTTTAAAACAAGAAAAACTTGAAACTCTTATTTTAAAGGCTAAAGAAATTCCAGTCAGTTCTGGAAAGAAGTAAAAAGCATTAACCGTAAAGCACAAAGCAAACCAAATATCACCGATCAGAATGGGCAATCATTTCCAGTCTGTAATCAAATCAAATGAAAACGTGAGCATATTGCGACTGGACAGTGGGGACAACAACGAATATATCGAGGAGTTGGAAAAACCGATTGACACGGACGAAATAAGGCATGTTTGTCCAGTCTCTCAAGCAGAACAAGGCCCAGGACCAGATAGTATTTGCCAGAAATGTTGATATATTACTTGGATCAAACTTTGCCTTTTCTTTTGCACTTATTTAATCATATATTTGACACACAACAATATCCAAGTGCGTGGAATGATGCAATCGTTGTGCCGTTATTCAAAGCTGGAGATACCGATAATCCCAGCAATTATCGAGGTATCTCGTTATTATGTATACTTGGAAAAATGTTTTGCAAAAATATTAAATAATCGTCTGTTAACTGGGCCGAAAGGAATGGAAAGATTGCTGAAGAACAAAGTGGCTTCAAACCGGTTATTCTACTTCAGATAACATTTTGTCTTGTATGCTATTGTGCAACGATATCTTTTGAAAAATTCAGGTAAAACTGTATGTTTGCTTTGTCGACTTAAAAAAGCCTTCGATACTGTAAATAGAAATATCCTGTGGAATGTACTTCGAAATATGGCGTTGGATGCAAAATGTTAAGGATGCTGAAAACAATGTATCGTTGTGTGAGATCGTGTGTAAGATTCCCAGTAGCATGACAGACTTTTTTGAATGCAATGCGGAGTGAGACAAGGTTGTGTCCTGCCCCTACATTATTCTCATTTTCATAAACGAACTGCGCTAGAGATTGCGCAGAATGGTCAGCACGGTGTTCAATTAACACCGACGTGACTCAGATTCTAATTCTCCTTTTTGCTGATGAATGTGGCTCTCGCCTCCTACTGCCCTGCCGTCTACAAAAACAAATTGACATCCTCAAAGGTTTTGCTGATAACTTCTCCCTTAAACTAAACTTAGACAAGACCAAGATAATTGTATTTAGAAAAGGGGATTTCGGAGTTAATGAAAAGTGGAAATATGGAAATGTAGATAATAAAGTGGTAAACAGTTTATAAGTATTTGGGTATACATTTTACAACCAAATTATCCTGACAGCGCTGTCGAAGAACTTGCAAGAAGGGTAAGACAGAACTACCAATTACTCAGGTGCCTTTGGAAACTAGGGATGTTCCCAGGAAGAAGTTTTTTCAAAATGTTGATACCCAAGTTACTCCTATTTTACTTTATTGGGGCAGAGATATGGGTTATACAACAACTCGATGTTATTGAAAAAACCCACTTATTTGCATGTAAAAGGTATTTGAATGTTGTATGCAGTCACCGAACAGTATGGTCTTGGGGAACTCGGTCGTTATCCCTTGTATGTGCTGGCAGCAGAAAGATGCATCCGCTACTGGCTTAGAGTGTGCAACATGCCAGCCACAAGTTGCCAAGAAAAGCCTATATTATGTTAAACTATTTACAAGAGTTGGGCAAAAGAACGTGGGCATTTCAAGTCAAACAATTGCTTTGTGTAAACGGATTCGGTGATGTCTGGCAACAACATAATGTTGGTGACGTAAGAAGTTTTCTGTCTTATTTAAACAAAGACTGACTGACCAATATGACAAATGTGGCATGACAAAATTGAAACCAAAGATCGTTTTGAATTTTACAGCTGCTTCAAGCATACTTGAAAACTGAAAAATACTTAGACCATAGTATCCCAAAATGCTACAAAGAAATATATGCGAAGTTTTAGATTCGGAATTTCTCCCATCTTTGTTCACAAACTGCGATACAGAAAAGAGTTGTACCACGACACTTGTCTGTGTCCTCTTTGTAAGCAGCATCTTGAAGATGAATCTCATGTGTTGTTTGATTGTGAGGCTTATAACCTTTTCAAAAAAGAGCCAGTGTTTATCCATAGAGCAAACGGCAACATTGGCTTTGTGATGTCGTGTGACGATGAGGGTCCGTAAGTCAGCTGTCTCGTTTTTGTATAAAGCATTTCAAAAAACGATCGGAAATTCGAATTGTAGAGCTAGCAGAATAAATGATATCTGATATGAAAAGAAAAACATATTGGAATATATTGCTACAGTGGAACTATAAAAATGAAAAATGAAGAAGTGAGAGAGAAAGAGAGAGAGAAGAGAGAGAGAGAGAGAGAGAGAGAGAGAGAGAGAGAGAGAATCAATATCACCTAACGTAGACCTATTACAAAATTGAATAATTTTTGTGTTTGATCCCCTTGAAATGAACATCTTGTTTACTCAATAAAATGTCATATGTCATTGTCTCTCTCTCTCTCTCTCCTCTCTCTCTCCTTCTCTCCTCTCTCTTCTCTCTCTCTCTCTCTCCTCGCCCCCACCCCCCCCCCTCCCACCGTGCGCGTGCGCGTGTATGAGAGAAAGAGAGTAGAGAGACATTATAGCTTCTCCTCTCTCTCTCTCTCTCTCTCTCACTCTCTCCCTCCTCTCCTTCTCTCTCTTCCTCTCTCTCTCTCTCTCTCTCTCTGGCTATTAAGCATCTCCTTCTGGGTTACTTTGTGTGTGTGTGTGTGGTGTGTGTGTGTGCGTGCGTGCGTGCGTGCGTGCGTGCGTGCGTGCGTGCGTGTGTGTGTGTGTGTGTGTGTGTGGTGTGTGTGTTGTGTGTGTTGTTGTGTGTGTGTGTGTGGTAGCGCGTGCACGTCGCGCGCGTGCGTCATATCTTTATTTTCCTCGTCTCCCCCCCCCCCCCCCCCCCGGCCCCCTCTTTCTCTTCATGTCTCTCTCTCTCTCTCTCTCTCTCTTCTCTCTCTCTCTCTCTCTCTCTCTGTCTCTCTCTCTCTCTTCTTCTTCTTCTTCTCTCCGTAAGGGCCGGTTCATTTCTGAACGTAAGTGGTCCTGCGGTGGGGTGTCGTTGATTCCGGCCGCGGAAGGTGCCTCCAGGAATCGGCTGAGCTTAAAAACTAGTGCGATTTGAAGAGGTGGCACTAGCTAGGTTTGGGGAGGGGGGGGGGCAATTAAGGCTATGTACAGGGCAGTAGGGAGGGTCATGGGGTGCCCACAAGTGGCTGCAGAGCCCTGCTGCCACGGAGTCGTGATCGGAACATCTCTAGTGACGTTGCTGATGTCGTAGAGGTGGGGAGGCTGTTCCAGTCTGAGATTGTCCTTGGGAAGAAGGTGTTGTTTATTGCCTTGTGGAAATCCTGTTGTTGGTATAGCCTTGCTCCTCTTGTTCTTGGGTCAGAGTCCTTGATGTAATTTGCAGGTGAGATTCCAACAAGATTGTGCTTGATCTTGTACAGCATCATTAGTCTATTCTTTGTTCTTCTTTCTTCCAATGACTCCCATCCTAAGGTGTTGAGTATATTGGTGACAATGCCGGGTGTTCTTTCAAAGTAGTTGTTGTGGGTGTATCTGGCTGCTCTTCTTTGGACAGCTTCGAGTGATTTCTTGTCCTTCTCTTCATGTGGATCCCACACAGTTGACGCGTATTCGCCATTTTGAATTGACAACAATCTCTCTCTCTCTCTCTCTCTCTCTCTCTCTCTCTCTCTCTCTCTCTCTCTCTCTCTCTCTCTCTCTCCCCGCACCCCCCCCCCCCCTCCCACCGTGCGCGTGCGCGTGTATGAGAGAAAGAGAGTAGAGAGAGAAAGAGAGAGAGGGAGAGAGAGAGAAACACAGAGAGAGAGAGACTCTGTGTGTGTGTGTGTGTGTGTGTGTGTGTGTGTGTGTGTGTGTGGCAAATTTTGGACGTTTCCAGTAGATTCTATGATGTCAGGGGCATTTTTTACAACTCGGACATTGACATGGGTTACGTTGTACAGCTAACCAAGTCTTCATCTGCTGGAAATTTGTTGTCAATTCAAAATGGCTTTTCTCCCTGCTTATATACTTATTCATGTTTGCCCCTCTCCCTGCCTCAGATTATCTCATCTGCTCATGACTCCCCACATTCTTTCCTCCCTTGGTGTGTCAGTCATAGCACCACTACCACCAATGCATGGCACTGTCACGAGGCATTGAATAAACAAAATAGTATCACATTGGCCCAGGATTTGGCACGTTTCATAATATCCGGGACAAAAAGTACATTGGGGTCATTTTTGGTGAGTTGCGGCCAATCTGAAAAACAAAGCGAGTAGCTTCCCTTTAATCAAGATGGGCGCCAAACGCAAACAGGCAAAGGGGAAGCGTTAGTGTTTGTAACATTTATCAACGGATTCACATATTATTAAGATTTGAAAATCACTCTGAAGGAAGAGAAAAGGTGAAGATTTCTTTAGTCGTTCAATGCTTCTAAATGCTTCTTCTACGCGCGCTGGTGACCTACTCGTTTTTGAGTGAACCAGTATTTTAGGAAGAAGAAGAAGAATGTCATGTTGTCTTGCGATTTCCCCACACTCCAGCGCTGGTGACCTCGTTTTTGAGTGAACCAGTGTTTTAGGAAGAAGAAGAAGAAGTAAAGCGAACAGCATTTCCTTCTCACACTCACACTCACATAATTAATCCATCTGTCAGGTGATCGTGCTGCCGCTTTTGCAAGCCATTTCAGCCCATGACAGCATTACAGTCGCCGAGCTCAGTTGGTTTATGTGTTATTATGTATTCCTCAAATGGCTAGATGAAGGTAGGTAGCTAGGATGAGGTTAACATCCTAACTGGCCGCAGGCTCATAAGTTAAGGACTAGGTGTCCCAGACTGACGTCTGTGCAGTGGCTAGATATTAAATTAGGACCCCAATATATAGCTTGCTTTACAAGCCTTTTGTTGACTTGTTCAGTTTTGTTTCTCCCCCCCCCCCCCCCAACCCACCCACCCCCCTCTCTCTCTCTCTCCTCTCTCTCTCTCTCTCTCTCTCTCTCTCTCTCTTTCTCTCTTGAGAGAGAGTGTGTGTATGTGTGTGCACATGGTCAAGCATGTTGTGTGTGTGATGTGAGAAAAGGCCCATGTGACTTGGCACAGACAAGTTACAAGAACAGTCTGGACAATGCTCTCTTTCCACATGACACTATAGACAGATTGTCATTTGGCACCATTTGTATTGTTTAGGTCCTGACACTTGGCAACTCTTGGAAACAATGGCAAGCCCAGGTTGTTAAGACTGACTGAAAAAAAACAACACTCCTGCGTCAGTCTGGCAAAATCCAAAATGTCATGTCAAAGGACAAAAAAGCGCATCCATCGTTCAGAGTGTGTGTGTGTGTGTGTCCACGCGCACACATGTGTACATTGTTTGTATTTTGTTTATTGATGGGGAGAGTGTCACTTAGAAGCCTGTAAAACTAAAATTCAGATGCAGAAAAATCATGAAAAGGTTAAGATTAGTAAGAATGAGTAAATTTGTGATTTTTGTTAATTTCCAGAGGTCTCATCAGGTACTGATGATCTGCTGTGGAGTATATTGTGTGTCATTTATTTAACGTCTTTCCACTGGAGTATATATCATACAGTTTGAGTAACATTTTGTCAATTCAATCAGACTTGCAAGGTTTGATTCTTTTTCTTTTTTATTTTATTTTCATTGTAAATTAAATGCCATGAAACTGTGTCAGTTATTAGTGAACACAATCAGTGAATGAGTTATGAATGAAAACAAACACTTGCCTTTTTAAAATCTTTGACCAGATGATTTTGCGCAGGACCACGAGAGCACACACCCTTTGAAAGCTTCCAGTTCTTTTTGAGACCAAGAGTGAATATCCATGATGCAGAGAGACTTCTTGCGATGGGGAAAATTTTTTTTGTTTCAGCTCATTCCAAACCCATGTTAATTCAAGATTACCTGAAGTGTGATTCCCCCATTGTTTTCTAGAAAAGGCTATGGATTTATTTTGCACCGAAGGGGCCGGATAGCTCAGTTGGTAGAGCGCCGGACTCGTGATCCTGGGGTTGCGGGTTCGAATTTCGGTATAGGGGGATTTTTCCCTCGGAGTTAACATTGGTTCTGACTCCATTCCCCATATAGTCCTTCGAATGAGACTATAAACCGAGGTTCCGTGTGTAAACGCACGCATAACATCTTGCACACACGTAAAATCCCATCACCAACTTTCGGAAGAGAAGGCCAGTTTGGCCGTTGGTATGGATGACACGTGACACATAGCATGCACCTTCCCCGAAGATGGAGTATGGCTGCCTTAATGGCGGGATGAAAAAGGGTCATACACACAAAACTCCACTGCCTGGCTATACAGGAGTGTCCGCGGGAGTATCAGCCTGCGTACGCAGAAAGAAAGAAAGAAGAATTTTGCACCGAGATGGATCTGCTGGACTACAAATTCCCAAGTAATCTGTGATTGTCCTTGGAACAAGTAGATAAAAAATCACCCCCTCTCCCCTCCCCCCACCCACTCCCCCTTCTCCTATTTCTACCTGACCCGCTTACCCCGTTAAGTAAAGAAACAGTTAATTAAAGTAACAATGGGTAGTCACAAACATAATTCAATAATGACATATTCTGCACATGTGCAATTAAGGTCCAACTGAAAGGAACAAAAACCAATTTATTCATTGACCAGAGCATAAAGAAAAAGACGTGTCCTATTGTGTTTAAGAATGCTGCTGTTTTGGATTTTGTACGAGCAGCTGAATTCATACTGGCTGCTACACATTTTCAACAGATCAGCTTGCCACCTTCCTTCTAGTAACCAAGCAAATTCTTTCTGTCAAGATGATTTGAAGGATTCCTCATAATCCCCCCCCCCCCCCCCCCCCCCCTTCCCCTTTCCCCCTTTTTCATGTTATGATTGAGTGTGAGAGTGAATTCTATTAAGTTAACTTTATTCAGTACCAGTGACACATGCCGAGGAAAACTTGTCAATATGCAGTGCTTTTTATTCTTCTGAGGAAGGTGCATATCCCCCCCCCCCCCCCCCCCTACTCATACTATCCTAATATAAACAGTAATGTGAGGTTCACAGTAAAACACAAGAAGCAGAAACAGTGTTGAACCCTTTATGAAGTTTCCACATTTATTGAAACAGTTGATCGCAGTGTTGTCAATTCTACAAGATACAGGCATACAGTGCAACTCAGACCATGTGGTGATAGGTTTTTGCTCGTTTCGGATGAAAAAACTAGAGTTTGTCTGAGCAAAAGTGTATGTGGAAAATCAATCCCTATGGGTTTGGGTTTTTTTGTGTGTGCATTTCCCTTAGTTGTAGCTCATTACTTCACTGATGACATTAACCCAGGTCAGAGACTGGGAGAGAATGGACAACCAGAAAGGAAGAGGTCAACCATGGCGAGGCAGAGGCAGAAATTCATGGAATCGTGGACGAGGTTGGTGGAGAGGCAGAGGAGGTCGAGGTGGAGGTCAGGGTCAACATGGCAACTATCAAGGTCATTCTGGTGGTAGCCGTGGTAACTCAAGTGGCACTGGCAGCAGAGGTAGAGGTAAATCTAACATTTTCTTAGATTTTTACATGATTTCATTTATTTTTTTTGGTGAAAAAAATAACAAAAGCCTAAGCTTTAGGAATCCAGGTAGCTGAGTATTTACAGTGATCACTGTTTGACTTGAATGTAAGACAGAGGTGTTCTATGTTATCACTGGTTTCAGTTGCCCCATACATGTCTGAATGTGTGTGTAGGTATCTGGGGTAATTTAGTTTGAGATTGGCGTTCTCTGAATACAAATGCTGACTCATACAGAACATAAGTTAGTAGACGATGAATATTAACATGACCTTTCCATTTATCCTATGTTTGAAAATGTTGGTGAATTATAAAGGCATAAGTCAGATTGTCAGTAAATGTTTTCAACCTAGTTTTGAATATTCCAAAATTGTCACTTTCTCAGAAACTGTACTTAATTACAAATTTTGCAAATTATTGTAATGAATTGTGTGTTGAATAAATATTTTATGCAAATACTGTAACATATATTAATTTTTCTGACTGCAGTTGCTATGAAACAACACATGTAAGCTTCCAGTAATAACATTAACAATGAGCAAAGATAACAGACATAGCACATTGGGTATGTGGTGACATCTAAAATGGCGTGCTTATGTGAAATAACAACATTTCTTTTCATACCCATGGAAAAGTGACTGCATTTCTTGAATGCTTAATTTATCATTTCTTAAACATGTAGCTTTGCACTGCAGAATCGAAAAGGAAGACATAGATTTCAGATTTGATGATTTGTCCACCAGTGTCAGCGACAGTGTTGAATTTGTCTTCAGGAACTAAGTTGAGGAGAGAAAGCTAATTTTCAAGTATTAATACCACATGAATGTGATAGTGGTAATGATGCAGAAGATGAAGCTTTGTGGCCTTTTCCACGAAAAAGTCTCCCTCAGCTACAAAGCCCACTTTTCCCTACTCTCCTCTCTCTCTCTCTCTCTCTCTCTCTCTCCCTTCCTCCATATATACTCTACTGGCTAAGTATGTTGCAGAGGCATCTAATGTTAGGGAAAAGAAATGCTCGGTAAGAACTTCTAATGTTTGAGTTGTTTGTTTTCATGTATTTCCGCAAGCTTGATTACCTTATAAAGAAATAGTTTTGTTCTCTTCACTAGTACAGCTAATGATGAAGCGGATGGTGATGATAGATGTGAGAGTGCAGGAAAGATTTATAACAGTGAATATGTGTGCCTGGGTGAGGCACTTGTGTTTATGATCATGTTGTTACTTGAAAAAGAAACAACCACATAATCATTTTGAGTAACGAAAAAACATGTCATTATTTTCTTTTTCTTCTACATGGCTTCGGGCCTCATCATTAACATTTACATAATCCATTACAATTTATATTTCTTTGCGTTATAATTTATATTCTTTTCTTTTCGAGCTGCAAATATTAATGTACACCCACATGACATAAAGGTTATGTAGGCCATTGTCAGTGAAAATGTATCTGAAGCTTCTCTCTCTCCCTCCCTTCCTCCCTAACTCCCTCTCTCTCTCTCTTCCCCCCCCCCCCCCCTCTCTCTCTCTCTTTCTCACTTATTAGGTCTCGCTCTATGTCTCTGTCTCTCTCTCTCTCTCTCTCTCTCTCTCTCTCTCTCTCTCTCTCTCTCTCTCTCTCTCTCTCTCTCTCCTCTCCCCCCCCCCCCCCCCCCCTTACCCCAGCTTCCTCCCCACCACCTGGCCTCCTTGTTAACTTGCTTCCCTTTAAAAAAAAATGCAAGCAGATTCCAGCAGAGTCCTGCCTGTTAAGCATATATCAAGACCTGACTTTGTTTCTGTTCAAATGCATTTGTTTTGTGCACACATGAAATATGCATGCCAAACCCTGTTTCCATTTACCCAGTGCGCACTTTGTCCTCCCAGAATTCTTGTGTGCAATCTGTTCACCAAAGAAGGCAGATTGCTTTGCTGGATTTTTCTTTGTGTGTGCATACACTTTGTGAACAAACGAAGGGAGGAATAAGCCTTGTTCAGTTGGTGGCCAGTCTGTGTGTGTGTGTGTGTGTGTGTGTGTGTGTGTGTGTGTGTGTGTGTGTGTGTGTGTGTGTGTGTGTGTTTGTCTGCATGTACAGTAGTATTTTTCTATGATTCGCTACAATATTGGCATTTTCTCAGAAATTTGTGATTAGAATGTACTCATTGTATGGTGACAGATTTTTGTATTAATTAAGACTTTTCCAGGCATCTTCTTTGTGTTGTATGCACACCTCTGCAAGTCAGATTTTCCTAAAATACTTCTGCTATGCCTTTTTATCTTTCTTTTTTGTTGTTGTTGTTTTTGTCATGGATAGCAATATTTTCATGGTCAGAAATGGTTATGACTATGATTCTGATTCCTTGTTCAACATGGTAAAATCTATGATGTGATCTTTTTCCATACCAGTATCAGAACAAAGACTATTTTGTGACATCTGATCAAAGTCTCACCTGTCATTCAAACAATGAACCTGACACTTTCTGATCATTCTTTTTCTGTCCACTATATCAATTGTTAGTCCCATCCATGATTTTCCACGTCCTAGCCGAATGCCGTTTGTTTCCTTGACTTCCACATGAAGTGGGTTTTGGGAATTTTCAAGTGCTCTGAAATATGCCTTCACCTGTTCTAGCTTGTTCTTGTCTGCATTGAAGGAAGGTTGAGCAGGTATCGCATAGTTTCAACTGGTGTGTCCTTCGTGGTTCCCAGGATCAATCTCATTGCTTCATTTTGAATTCTTTCTAATTTGAGAAGGTTGCTGTTGGACAGTGTTATAAGCCCTAACCCATAATCAATCACACTGAGTACAAGTATGTGATACAGTCGGTAGGGATGGCGCTGTTCAATGCCTTTAGCTGCCATTGCTTTCATGGCAGATAGGTCTTTTTTGCATTTATTTTAAGAACAACATTCTCAACATGCTTTCTAAAGGTTAGCATTCTGTCAAAGCCTACACCTAAATAGCGGTATACAACTTGTGTGCCAGTGAGTAGAACTCAAAGAAGCCAAGGAATGGGAGAAGTGTCCAGACCATTTGAAACACCTCTACCAAATCGCCATCGCTCCAGAACTTGGAAGACATTGTCGAGAACGGCCAGAAGGCAAAACCAACGCAAAAATTCAGATGCAGGTAGAAGACCTTTGCACAAAAGATGATATTGTAATATACACTGACTGTTCTGTCACCAAAGGTAAGTCAGGCTGGGGATACACAGGGAAGCAAAATGGCCGAACTATCCAGGAAGACAATGGTGTGCACAGTTTAACAACTTCAAGTCTAACAATGGAGGTAGAAGCAGTGACACAAGCGCTCCACTGGCTTTCACCCACAAGCCAGTTTCAAACTCGACAAGCCATGTAACTGACTGACTCCAAGAACCTACTTCAGAAAGTGAAAAGTGGAATGGGAAGCCCTGCTTGGAATGAACTCGGCCTTCCATTAGAGAGACTCATGGGGATGTACTGCCCTGGCCATGCTGGAGTTCAAGGAAACGAGGGAGCAGACACACTGGCTGGCAAGGCAACGATAAGAACTGGATTACGGCTTGCCGGATCTGATGTGATAAAAAGTCTGAAGAATCCTTTAAACAAGCAAGCACAAGAGCCACTATACCATAGACCATCTTTCAGATCTGAATATTAAGAGAGGAAGTGGCCGCACATCCAGACTTAAGAGAAGAGCAAGAAACATCACCAACCAAACAAACATTGGAATAATCCCAAGGCCAACACCGCGAAGACTCCTAGAGATTGGGGCAAACTCATACTGGGCCTTTCCAATAACGGACACAAATGATCAAACAGATGTCAACTGAGATAAGACTTTGAATCTCTCAGGGCCCCCGGCGCATACTGTAGACGTGTGCGCGCACTGGTGTGTGTTCATCAGTGGGGTGATGCCAGGATGTTAATTAGAGAGCCCACAGACGTGAGTGTGCAAGCGTTTGTGTGTGAGTGTGTGTGTGAGAGAGTGAGTGAGAGAGAGAGTGTGTGTGTGTGTGCATGCGTGTGCGTGTGGAGGGGGGGGAGGAGTTGTTCTTATTGTTATGTGTGTGTGCGTGCACTTGTGTGTGCGCATCCACGTATATGTTGTATTTGATGGTCTTGTTCTTGATCCTAAGTCATCTTCTAAACGTTCATGCACACAGTCACTACACACACACACGCATGTGCATGCACACACACGCGTGCATGCGTACACGTACACACACACACACACACACACACACATACACACACATACACACACACACACAGACACACACACACACACACACACATACACACACACACACACACCACACACACACACATGCGTGTGTACGTCCGCTCGCTCCTATGCACACACATATACACATGCATGCATGTGCAAGTCCACACCCAAACATGTGCGCACATACACGCATACACATGAATGCACATGCATGCACACACGTGCACATGTGTACACGCCCATATACAAAGACACCGCACATATACACACATATATGTATACATATATATGCAGATACATGTGTGTGCTCACACAATCCCGCAAATCACACACACACACACACACACACACATGCACACACACACAAGCGCACATACATGCAGGCACACACGTGCACACACACACACACACACACACACACACACACACACACACACACACACACACACACACACACACACACACACGTATGCGCACACATGTACGTGCACACACATACACACACAAGCATGCACACACGCTTGCGCACACACATGCGTGCACACACACACACACACACACGGGCCTGTGCCCACACATCCATACACACACATGTGTACATTCACTACACACACATAAAAAAAAGACAAAAAAAAAAGACAACCAATGTTAAGTAGGCACTCAAGGTCTGACCAGCACATTGGGCTAATGTGTAGGTCAGACATCTGCTAAGTCGTAGCCACGAAACCCTCTTCTTCAGTTCTCTCATCTTAGTTGTTAATTCATTTATCCATCAGCTTAAAATCATGCATTGTGTGGTCTCAGAACTTAGCGGATGTGGTGTAGTGTATATGGACTTGTCTGCACGCAGTGACACCTTGATGAAACTGAAACTGAAACTCAATTGTTAGTCTAAATTCTCAAAACACTTTTTAACTTTTTTTTTTAAAGAAAAGGTGGTTTTTGTTTTTTTAAAACCCCAAACAAACTAAAAAGATAGAACATTAATAGAAGTTGTCTCCAAAAATCTAGCTTTGAGAGGTGAGAGCAGAAAATTGCCAACAATTTTTCAGTTTTAATTTAGCATGACCAAAGTCAAATTTTTGTTTGTTTGTTTTGTTTTAACTTTGGTGAACAGGTTTGATGCTGATGGATAACCCTGTACCCAACAGACCGTCACAACCACAGCTCGTACAAACCCGCATTGAAGTTGCATCCCCATACTCTGGGTGGAGACTCTACTTTCCTGAGGAAGGTAACCCAGATTGGTGCTTCCATACACTTTTGGTGTGTTCCACGTATGATTTTATGACAAACAGTATGCTTAGTATATCACAGTGCCTCGAAATACACCAATGAAAAGTGTTGTGAAGTGTATACACAGTAGTTGTCATGATTTGACGTAATTGTCATGTTCTAAGAGTTGCGGTAATGCCACCGCTAATCATCTTCAGCTTTCAATGAGAAAACTAGTCAGTATAGAAACAGTCCAGAGCAAAGAAGCTCTCTGGCCTCATCAATTGTTTTCCAGAAAATGCTCGATGCTTGGATGGAAAATTCTCCAGCAGTAAATCCCGTGTGCACAGGTCTAGCAATCGGTGCTTTGTTGGAACAGACCTGAATTTGTGCCAGTGGGTCTTTTATTTGTATTTGTTTTTTTTAAGTACAGATCTATTGTGTTTTAAAAGTGCACTGAGTTAAAGGATTTATCATTCAGTAATTAAGTATTGTCAGAGAAAACAAAGGACGTCTGTATGATTATGTATGTAACAGTTGTCTATAAGAAGGGCAAAGTTCTGGAACAGCCCTTTTGTGTCAGATCTGGGCACCGATCTCTTTTTGTCAGTGCAGACAAATTACAGTTTTCTGTCTGTGCAAGTGAACAGGTTTGAGCCTCCTTCATTTATCTGTGATATCCAGGAACAGAAACTCTTTAATGCAGCGACAAAAGGACTGTCTTCTGGTATTGTCAATAGATGACTTAGGAAAAGGCAATCTAAAGTCAGCAATTTCAATCAGTGCTGTGACAAAAGTACTGTCTTTTGATATTGTCAGTAGATGACTTAAAAAGGCAATCTGAAGTCAGCAGTTTGAAAGAAAACGAAGCTTACATTTGCCTTGCCATGCGGTCCGGTAATCCAGAGTACCACTGCTGACTTCTTGACAATGCGCCTTCTCTGTTATATTTTTTTTTTATGCTACCACCCAGGAATTAACAAAGGATGGGCCAGTCCTCTCCCTTGTGTTGTGCTCCCACCTTTGCTGAAGCAGCTCAGATTGAGCATTTCTACTCCTACCGATTCATGTTTTGCTTTTTCTTTTTCTTCAGGTTACTCGGAGCATTCTCCAACCGTGCAGAAAGTTCAGTTGTTTGAGAAATACTTTGTGAGCTGGCAGAAGCTGTACAATTTGGTAAGTAGCTTAAGTTTGTTTACTGAAATTTCAAAGGATGACATAACGCATATAATTCTTTTTTTTTTGCTTGTTTGTTTTTGTTTTGCTTTGTTTACACCAGAAATCTTCATTCAGAATGATGGTGAGATTGACTGCAGTGTTGTATTGAGTGGATTTCCTTTTGATTGTAGTGGTGCATTATTTTTTTTTCCTTCTTCATTCTTTTCCATTTTCTGTTTATACTGACCGTCTGAGATTACCATGTGAACAAACTCAGAGAATTTAACACCAAATATTTGTGTTTGTTCATTTAGTTGTTTAATTTTAAGTATTGTTCTGATCTGTTTGATTTGCAATGGTCTTTTTTACTTCTCAGTATATATTGGTACATGTGATAAACCTGATTTACTTGGGCACCAGGTCATTAGTTTGTTTCCTGCTTTGCTGCCATTCAGTTGACCATATATGTGTGTGAGGTTTTTTGTTTTGTTTTGTTTTCTGTCACAGGGAGACGTTGATGTAAAAGGCTTTGTCATTGTGGATTACAAAGAATTGTCTTCGGATCCATGTAAGTCACAGTCTCTCCTCTCTCTCTCTCTCTTCTCTCTCTCTCTCTCTCTCTCTCTCTCTCTCTCTCTCTCTCTCTCTCTCTCTCTCTCTTTCTCTCTCTCTCTCTTTGTCCTTCCTCACTTCCTGTCCTTCCTCCTTCACTTTGTGTTTGTGAAATTGTTATTCAGTGCCTACTCACTCGGTTACTGTTTTCTATTTCTGTGCATTAATCAGATGACTCTGCTGTGAGTGGTCTATGTTTACAGTTTCTTTTGTTTTTCTTTCTCACAACCTATGTAAGTGATAATATGGGATCACTGATAGGCATGTTTATCTTCTGTTTATATGATATAACATTTGGAGAAAAAAAAGAAAAAAGAAAGGAACAAGAATCAAAACGGCCTTAGTTCACTCAGTGTGAGTTCATCAATCAGGCAGGTATTGCAGAAGGTGAAATCCCAGCCTTGGATTGAAAGTCCAGTGTTGTGACAGCTTGGGCATTTTCTTTTTTAACCATATTCTTCTGATCAACTTCCATTTTTCCTCAGTTTCAGTCCTTATGATGGCATCAGAAACTTCTCATACTTCTTCTCCGGGGGGGGGGGGGGGGGGGGGGGGGGGGGGGGTGGGGGTGTCTGTAGCCTCTTAAATCATTTTACATGTCATCAATTATTCAACATTCACACATCTCCAGCTGTTATGATGCATTGTTTTGTTGTTGTTGGTTTTTTTTCCTTCCAGTGGTCTCAGAGGGGTGCCTGGAACTGGAGACACAGCTGAGAGACACGCCGGAGAAGGTGTTGCCCTGCCTGGGGCTGGCTATGCATCAGGTTGGTCTCCATGACATAGCACAACACATGTGTGACCCTCTGCCATGAAATGAGTTGGAAGTCAGCTTCTGATGGTTTTGTGCTGCAGTGGGGCTTAGAGGAGGGAGTTTTTTGTTGGAGGGTAAAGCTAGTTTGGACCGATACAAATATGTTGCGGAAAAAGAAGCTTTTTTCTTGGGGGAGGGGGGGGGGGGGGAGAAGAGGAAGGATGTCTTTGTTCCGAGGTTGAGTCTAGAAAAGACAGAGAGACAACTGTTCCATAAAAAAGTCTGTAGAGGGAGGAACTTTTTTGGGGAGGCAAATTTAGCATGGACAAAGAGATTTTTTTTCCCCCAGGACAAGAAGATTGTAGAGGGAAACAGTCTTGATGGGAGTTAAATTTAACATGGACAAGGAAAAAGATCCAGAAAAAAGCTAGTCGTTTTAAAGGGTGGGAATCTTTGTAAGGTGGTAAATTTTGCATGAGCAACGAGAACATTTTTGCCATAACAACAGCTCTTTAAACGAGGGAGTCTTACAAGGTCAGGGACAAAGAGGAAAATGTTGAAGTAAAATGAGGGTGGGGAAGGGGGATGTTTTGTGAGGTAGATTAAGTACGGACGAAGAGAAAAGCATCCCACAAAAACAAGTCTTCGGAGTGAAGGGTCTTGTTTGGATCTGAAAACTTGATGCATTGTTATTTTGCTGATAATCACCGTTTCAGACTGATCTCAGACCAACATTTATTCATACGGTTTTCAAGAAAACTATAAGGGGGGGGGGGGGGGGCAATCAAACCCCAGCAAGAATTTTCAGCGGTATGAACTAAAATGAAATAAGCAAGTTGTTTTTGTTGTTTTCATCTGAAAGTTTTTCTTGCTTTGGCATCCTGAACACTTTCAGTCTCAAACAAGTTTGACTTTGCAACAAGTTCGAAGCTTTTCATAGGGAGTGTACTCTCATGGTACTGGATGTAGTCTCCTGGTGCAAAAAAGCTTGAGGCCAAAGTGTTTATTTATGACTCAGTGATTGACAGTTTTGACACTTGCAGGGAAAGAAAAACAAACAAAAAAATTGGAGTTTTGCAAGTCTGATAGAGTTGATGAATCTTGGTTCAAACTGCATACCACCACAGCAGTGATCATATGTGATGAGACCTGAGAGAAATATTACAATATGTATTCTTGCCATTTCCATGGCTCCTCGCCTCATGCTTTTTATCTTCAAAGAGTAATGTACCCTGAACACTATATGATCATTTGTGAAGGTATCTTCTGTAAGCATCTATTTCTACAATGCCATTTGTTTGATCAGAAAGTAGTTTGCACTGTTTAAAAGGGAATGATTTTTTTTTTTAATGGTCTCACCCCCCAACCTGACCTTCTAAAATTGCCAGCATCAGACTAGATTTATGATGAAGAGTGGTATATAGAATGATACGCAGATAAGACTCGTGGAACATGAATACATTTTGTTAGTATCAGTCATCTTATGCATGATTGTCGCTGTGGTACTTTTGTGTGTGAGGAAATTGTAGAAGAGGTCAACAGGTGACTTTTGGATTGCCAGTATGCAATCCAGCAGGTTCTTGTCCCTCAGACGGTTACCGACAGCCTTAGAGCTGTCGTTTGCTCTCACCAACCAACCTGTTTTGTAATGGAAAGATTTCTATTATTCCCATCCTTGGTCATATTCATTGGAATTGTATTTTCTTGTATTTATGCTGCTTAATGGTACACGTATAGGAGAACAGGTATGTTTCACCGGTACAGATTGAGGAAAAAAACAACAACATGTTTTTGTTTGAGTTTGGACATTTTATGAGTCGCACAAAATGGTGAATATGAACACCTGAGCAATAACTAACTGATGCTGTTTAGAATATTCCAGGTTCAGAGTAGATATGATCTTTCTTTCTTTTTTTTTTTTTGTCAGCTTGTTTAAAATGTTTTGGGTTCAGAATCAATATGATCATTCTTTTTTTTTCAGCTTGTTACTCACCATCACAGAAACGAAGCTGCGGCACTGGCGAGGGAGCTGGGGGAGGACTCGGTGGAGAATGGAGAGGAGAACTACGTCGCTCCTCTGATCAGGATCAGAATGGTCAACTTCTCCACCCCTCTGCCCCTGAAAAGCCTCAAAGCTCATTACTATGGTAACCACTGGTAAAACTGGATGACATGTGTAAAACAGAAAAAAAGAAAAGTGTTGGAGTGTACACCAGGCTAACGTTTCGATTCAGAATCTGCGCCTGGGCAGAGTGATAGCTGAGCACACGTTACCCCATACTGAAAGGACTGAACCAGCTGTTTGGTGCAGTGGTTAGTGTTTTGGGCTTGTGAGGGTTCAAGTCCCATCAGAGGCAGCTCATTGTGGGGTATTTTTTTTTATCTTGGCCAGCTCCTACGTGGTGTTGTGTGTTCTGTGGGCTTAAATGGTAAGACTTGAACTATACAGTCGAATTTAAACCACTTTGGTTGCTGCATCTCTGACAGCGTTACTCACTCATGTTGATTCTGCATCTAAGCGGTTGCAGGAGAAGGGGGGGGGGGGGGGCGGGGGGGCTTAGTAGGTGTGTTCTTCGAATGTAGCATCATAGCAATGGCCACCGCTGAAGTGACTCAGCAGCAGTGCAGTGCAGTTCCTCCTGCGGTGGGTTGCCCTGTGGCAGTCTGATATTGCTCTATGTGAAGCACTTGCTTGCATTGCAACAGGATGAATGTGGATGTGGCTGTACTTTGGGTGATTGGAATGGCAGGGGCTTGTAAGCTGAGACAGCACAAAACAGGGTTTTTTAAATAATGATATATATATATATACATATATATCATATATATATATTATATATATATATATATATTATATATATATATATATATATATATATATGAGAATAATAGCAGTACTGCTTTCACTTCTTTGACATTGCATGCCTATGGCGAGTTCATGAGAATGTTAAGTTTGAGATTTTGCTTGCTTTGTTGTCACACAGCAAGGGTTCCTTGGAAAAATAAAGCCGTCACAGAAAGTTACAACTTTTGTGGCCCTGCATGCCTTGCTGTCACGGTGACCTCATTTTCAGTGTCTGCTACACACCTGCGCCCTTTGTCAATTCATGTGGAAGTCGTCTTTTCGTCAAGTTTGTGGGGGCTGTTGTATAGACGTAGAAGCACTCTCTGAAGAGCATGCTCACTCAAGCTGTCTGAGTTAGGAATTCTTGTGTATGTGGTTGTGACAGAAGAAATAAGAATGCCACTAGGGGTGGGGACAGGTGGGTGTGGGGTAAGGAATGTAGGGGTGAGGGACACAGAAGGCAAGTTGCACACAAAAAAAAGATAACCAGCTTGGTTCTCATGTCAAAAATTATTCAGGAAATTTAAAGTCAGCGGGAACCTGTTAAAGTCATCTGTCACCTGTGCCCTTTCCTGTGCTCTTCATGAGCAATCTGTAACTCTTTCCACAGCCCTTCATTGCAGCAAAGCAATCTGTTTCTCTGAAAGGCAGTCCTCAAAGGGAATGAAGCATTGATTTGAATTTTTTTTTTTTGTTGAAAGTGTATGAGTTGCTTCCCTTCACCAAGGTAAAGCTGAAGAAAGCTGTCAATGATTCCCTGACTAAACAATGCAGACGTCTGTTTTCTCCCGGGCCAGGTTGGCATGGTGAATTATGTAATGCTGGTTTGAAGAGAATGATAAATCAGTGTACCTCCATGACTAAGCTAATTAAGAAAAAAAAAAAAGAAAAGGAAGAAGATTCAAGTGACTTGGCAGTCATGCTCTGGTGGGTTGCCTCATGGCGACTTGATACTGATTTCTCACAGTACACTGCTGAGCTGAGGCTGCGACAGGACAGACCTGAGGTGTGGCTGTGCATGGGGGAGCCAGAACGAGGGACACGGGAGTAGTCCAACAGCAGGAACACAGAAGATGAGACACAAGGGAAAAAGAGGATTAGCAGAAAACAACAAAGGATCGTCCAAAGGAGAAAAAAAAAAGAAGAGAAGAAACGATTTTCATCTGTATACATGGGTGGGAGACCGCCGTATTTTTACGGAGCTTCCGTAAAACCAATTTTTTTTTTTTTTTTTTTCCCTTACAACGCGATTTTTGGCTTTGCGACATACGCGAATAACGATTTCCGGCATTTTACGGCACACTTCCGTCCTCATCCTAGCTGCGAGTCGACGTGCGATTGAACGTGAAAATGGCGTTTCTTGAGGTTAGTGAGACTACTAGAGCTCGTGAAATCGATGCAGAGCTGAAAAAGAACAAGTGGAGAAATGAATGGCTAGATGAAACAGACAAAAAGGATCGCCCGTTCCGTATGTGGCTTCGAAAATGCGTGGAACCTGGCGCTGCATGGTGCAACTATACGAGAAGTATGCATTCTTATGTGTTCACACACACCACTGCAAAGAACTCAGATAACTGTAAACATCTCCCAGGAAATGCCACAAACACACCTTGAAATTGTGGATTTTCGTCAGCGGCTGGGGGGCTTCGTCCCCCAGACCCCCCGCCGGGGCTTTGCCCCTGGACCCCACCAGGGCCTGGGCGGCCCTGGACCCCTGCCCCATATTTTTTTTTTTTTCAGTAAAACCAAAAATTTTCACTCCCACCCATGTGTATAAGTGTAACAAGCTGATCTTTCTCTTTCAGGAAAGTTTGTGAGCGTGAAAGGTACAGTGGTCCGTGTCGGCAACATCAAACCCATGTGCACCACTCTGGCCTTTGAATGTATCGCTTGCCACTCAGAACAGGTAAGCAGTTCGAGGGAAAGCCTGTCCATGCTCGGCCATCTGTCAGCACAGCAGCTTTTCACAGTCAGAACCAATAGAAACCCTTTAAATCTATGATGTGCATGGAAAAGGAGTCTGAACTGTAAGGTGAATCTAGTCGTAAGCACATTGAAAGGTAGATTCCAGGTGAGAAAAGAAAAGCCTCCCCACACCATCCCGAAACATGAAAGTCTTTTTTTAGCTCAATCAAGTCTTGTCGGAAGCAGGTTTCCAACATCGCTTGAAGGCGTGTTGAACGCATACTTCCGACCGAGTTTGACAATTTTTTAAATCATACCGCCTTTTATTAAAGGGCAATAAATCTCGTTTCAGGGACAGCTTAGGGCCTGTTCTTGCTGTTGCTTCCCTTAGTCCGTTCTTCGTGTATTCTGTAGTAGTTTTATAAGGATTTGAATTGGTCTACTCTCAGTTCCGGCGATCACACGATTTTGAACATGATCACACAATTTTGAGTGGATAAAGCATTTTGTGATCAAATTCTTGTGTGTGCAGTTGTCATAAATATACTATTATCTCTAGGTCAGAAGTGTAACTGAACTTATGTGGGAGGATAGAGAGCATGAAGAAGTGAATTACAGTGTGCACACAAAGTTTTTTGTTTTTCTGCAAATGTGTATCATTTTGGATTACTTACATCATGTGAACTGCATGGATTCCTCACTCAAGGCAAGCATTTTTTATGTATATATTGTTTCTTCTATCCAATGGTGTATGTTTTATGCTCCTAGGTTAAGTGGTTGATTTTTTATGGTCTTTGAAAATTGCCAAATATTTTGTGATCTGAGGGACAAACCGGTCCATTTTGGCTGCGACTTGATTGTGACGGCTGTGTGGGATAGGCTTTAATTGGGAATTTACATTGGTTTTTTTGTTTGTTGTTGTTGTAAGTATGAAAGTACTATTCTTGAAAAATAGCAAATTTAGTTTTGTCTTTACACTCTTGTTTTTATTTTACTGTTGTGATATCTGTAATGACTGCTATGTTTCATCTTGAATATGATCTTATTTTCTTTCTCAGAGCTTGTCCTTACCAGACGGCAAGTACATCACCCCAACCAAAGTAAGATAATGACACCTTGTAATTTTGTTTAGTCTGTTGTGTGTGGGTTTTTTTTTTTAAAGAAGTACATCTTAATTTTTTTTTCTTCAAAAACATACCATCAAGTAGATGTGTGTCATTTCATTGATGAGTACTAATCTTGGTAGTAAGGTTTCTTGTTGCTTTATTTATGTGAGTAAAAGAAAATGTTTGTATCTAAAGAACCCAAGATAACAAGGGCATTGTGCTTTGCAAAATTTTTGCCTTGAAACCATGCAGTGCAACAAATGGACAGAAATGTGTTATGCTGAAAAGAACACAAATCTTCCTGGACAGTAACGATGCTTTGTCAGTGGAGGAGATTAAGGCTGGTTTTTGCACTCAGAAATCCATTGTTTGCAGGGCTTAAAGAGAGGGATGAAAAGGGAGGAAAATCGAGGGGGGGGAAAACACTTGTGTTATTATTCTCTTTTTTTCTCTGATAAGAGACTGTGGTCACAAACCATTAGAGCAGTATGTGAGAAAGGTGGCAGGGATAGGGGGTCTGTTTGTACTTCCCTCAAGCAGCCAGCTGTATCCATGTGACTGTGAGTCATACCATCTCCCACATGAGGCACCCACACTGAGGAGTTACATACAAACTGGGAAACTCTTGGACTATATTAGCCAGTCACAGAGAATGCTGAAAGACATGAAACAAAAGACATTAACCTGCTTGGGAGACTCTTTTGCTGTATGCAGCTTTGTGAAGTGGTTGGGGTTTTGTTTGTTTGTTTTTCATTTGTTTTGTTTCTTAATTTTCTGGTGTGCTGTAATCATTGGCGTTTGCACTTTGGGTGTTACTGTCAGTGATTGTTTTTAGATCAGGGATGATAGACAGCAAATGTATGCTGAGTTGGAAGGTGAAGTTCTTCCATTGTGAATTTGTCTTTGTGAATATGGAACAGAATGTGTGGCTACAGGGATACTCAGTCAGTTTCCTGATAGGGTTGGAATGGTGTTTCGCAAAAAAATACAGAAGATTTGTTGGTGAAAGCAGATCCATACATGTAATTGTATAATTTAGTATTGCAGAATAGCCTGCAGATTTCCACACCAGTTTCTAACTTCTTTTAGAAGACACAGCTCAAGTGCAGACAACAACATATGAAAATGTTGAGCAGTGAGTGAGAGATTGTGCATCAATGCATCAGAACAATGTTTTTTTGTGGACAGGATTGATGTATCTTTCTTTCAGTGTCCTGGGGACAACTGCAGGGGAAAGACATTTGTGCCCAAGCGAAGTTCGAGCCTGACAGAGACAATAGACTGGCAAACCATTAGGTAAAGCATCTGTTTTCATTTAAGTCAGTGACAGATAAGCATATATAGGAAAACTTCTTATTTATGTCCTTCCTGATGGAAGCTCACTCTGCTTAAAACATCTGCTTTTAAGGAACAATTCTATGTCTGCACTACTTTTTTTTTCATTGGTTAATAGCAAAATTATCATGCTCCAGAGAAGCAAACGAGGAATGTTATCGTCTATGTGGCCTTTGCATTTTAATGAGAATACTACGACAGACCAGCACTTTTTGCATCTCCCACAGGTGAAGTTAAGGTTGAGAGAGAGAAAGAGAAGACTGAGAAAGAAAGTAAACAAAATATTGTCTAAAGTTATTTCTGGAAGTGTCCAAGAACCAGTCAAGAGTTTGGTTGTCAAACCCTCATTACAGCCTCCAGAGAGAGGAAGTGACCATTAACAGGCTGTAGTCCGCTTTTGGACTGACCAATCATTTGTTCACTAAACAGGATGGCCTATATGTGTGTGTGTGTGTATGTGTGTGTGTGTGTGCATGTATGTGTGTGTGTGAGTTTAACTTTTTCCTTCCAGTTACAGCTCACTGTCATTTTAAACCCAGTTTCAAAGCATTTGAAGGTACTCGTTAGGACTTTTCATTGCATCGTGCAGAAGTTCATCAGTTGAGGATGGATTTGACCTCTTTGAATCTTTTTTTTTTTAGTGTAGGAAGAAAGATGCACGTGTGCTTGTTTTTGATGATTGACTTTTGTGGATGATCTGTGTTCCAGGGTTCAGGAAATTATGTCAGACAATCAGAAAGAAGCTGGAAGGATTCCTCGCACTGTGGACTGTGAACTGACCTGCGACTTAGGTGATTTTGATTATCTCATGGCAGTAGGTGCTTCAGTCGCAAATCCAAGGAGATGTCACATGATGCAACCAACATAGAGAAAATCAGAAATTAAATGTAAATAAAAGTTCATAAAACAACAACTGTAATATCACATCTCCAGATGAGAGTATAAATGAGAAGAAATGACCAGAATGAGCAAAGATATATTAAGTAAAGGATGTGAAAAATAAACATGGAGGGTGAAAATGAAAGACTTGCGTTATCAGACAAGCTCAGAACCCAGCCTGCACTCAACAAACCTGATCTGTAAGACACATTACCTATTCCCCAAGTTCACCTGCACCAGTTGCATGTGTAGAATGTGAAAAAAATATGAATTGGGTAGAATATTTTAAGAAAAACAGATGGGCACAAATTCCATAGGAAAAAGGACTTGTTACAGCATCAGTATGCAGAAAAAAATGATATGCATGCATCCTGTCCTGATCCTAGGAAGAGAACTAACATATCTTTTTCTGCTAGCTTTGGTATACGCATTACAATGAGTGATGTCCGTTTTCATTGCCTTCAGAGAATTGAAGCCAGTTGCATAAGGTATGTGTCCCATCATGACAAAAAACACACAAACTCACTGAAATGAATTCCAAACCTACTCAGAGAGGCGACTGACCTAATTTTTTAACATCACCTTTATTTTATGGCCATTTTGTGTTCTGTGAATGCGGAATGTTTTAGAATCTGTTAGCTGATAGCTCATATCTGAGCTCCAAATTCTTAAAATGGCTGATCAGCAAACACAACAAAATCCAGAATTTCATAATCTATGAAGGAGCCCACAGGGATGGTTTTAGGTTGATAGATAGTTTTCTGAAGACTTGATTCACATTATAATCATAAACTTGACATTTTGATAATTAATGTACCATCTTTAGTGACAGGTCACATACAACATGTTCCTTCCTTCAAGCATTCAATTGTTTACATTCTATTTCAGTGGACAGCTGCATCCCAGGGGACGTGGTCACTGTGTCGGGCACAGTAAAGGTTAACAGCATTGACGAAGGACGGAGCAAGAACAAAGAGAAGTGCATGTTCCTGCTCTATCTGCACGCCAACTCTGTCAGCAACTCCAAGTCCACCAGAGCTACCTCTAGCAGCAGCTCTGAAAAAGAAACCGGCTGTAGCAGCAGCAACAGCAGTGGTAGTGCTGGTGGACTGGCGATGGAGTTTTCCATGAAGGAGTTGTATGCGATTCAAGAAATTCAGAGCGAACCACAACTGTTTCGGCTGCTTGTTGGGTAATGGATAGAGTGTAGTGCATTACTTTGAAAGGAAAACACACCATCTTTGGTTCTTGTTTTCTTCCCTCTCTTCCTGTTTTGTTTGTGTTTTTTCCCTTCATTCCAATTCCTTCTTTCTCTCCCGTCTTTTCTCATTTGTTCCTTCCTGTTTCCCTTCCTTTCTTCACTGTCTTTAATCTTTCTTCAGTGATACCAACTTTCCCAGTTATATTTTGTATTGTTACTATCAGTTGCAATTTGTTTTAACGTGCAGATGTCAAAACTGTTCCGGCAGGTTGACTTTTTAGCTAGATGGGGTTGTGCAGTTGCATTCCAATTATAAGCCTTGTGGTAGTTTTGTGATGCACAAGATGTACTAAGAGTAAGGGCCGAAACACTTGCTTGAAGGGGGCTTCTCTTCTGAGGACTCTCTGCTGCCACGCTCTCCACGAGTTTCTTTCTACTAATGTTGGGATAGTGAATTAACTACTCATGTCAGGCAATGAAGCTGAGCCAGAACCAATCATCTTGAACTTGATCATCAGCCTGCATTGAGCAGACAGTCAAGTGATTCGTTTTCCCAAATAGGAAAGGAGTGATAGTTTTCCCGGTCTGGTTATCTATTACATCTGGCTCACTGTATCATTGTAACATTGGTTGTGATGGACGAGGTTCCACTAAACCAGCAACGTGACCAGGTGCTGTGGATTTAGCTGCAGCTGTGAAGAAGCAGGAGCAAAAGCAGGTTTTTCCGCCAAATTTCACGGAACAGTATCCATGGATCGTTCTATCATTCCTGCGAAATTCATTCACACATTGTACAAAATCTGACGTTGCAAGTAAATGCATGTAAGCAGTGTAATTCTTGTATACTGATTTTAATGAGGGTCTCTTCTTGTACTGTGAGTATCTGTTTTTCTTCCATTTTCTGTATCTGTCATCTTTTCTGCCCCTCCTCTTCTTTTGTGTTTTTTTGTTTGTTTGTTTCCACTTCTCATTACAGAGTAACTTTTGAGAATAGAAATAGCCACTGATAAATAAAACATGATAAAGGAAATGAATCCACACACTCTGTTCCTTGTCAACTATTCTGTAAGCTCATGTCAAGAACTTAGCCCTGAATGTTTAGTTTGTATTTGTTACATTTGACTGACTTTCACTAAGATTGCATTGAAGACCTGTTGGATTTTGTATTGTTTGTTTCAGGTCTCTGTGTCCAACCATTTACGGCCATGAGGTAACTGAAATTCTTAAGATTTGTTTCTTAATGACAGCATTCAATGTATGACTTTTCTGGAAGGCATTCTGTGGCTAATAATGACCATATCAAAAAAAACTTTGAAGGAAATTAGAATGACTGCAGAAGAAATCTGATCAACAATCAGCTGCTGTTTGACCCCAAAGTGGTTGAACCAAAGTGTAGGTTAACATTGATGGATTCATTGCCTCTGACAGCAATATGTGAATAACCTGAACTTTGGTTTGCCAGAAATTTGTCTAACCTAAAGTGATGATAACAGTTCCTTCAATTTCAGGCCAAGCGATCATCGGTACTCAGCTGTATCTTAATTAGTTACACAATGAATGTTTTATTTCACCAAAACATTTTTGCATAGCTGCTTCTGTTGCCATCTCAGCATGAATTTCTGCATTAGCTGATGTGTTCAAAACAAAGAGAACGTAAAGCAGTTTTGATTACAGATGTTAATCTCAAGACAGTGTATTTAGTGGCATAATTCCAAGAGCGATAGGATCAGTTTCACTTAATTATTGTAGTTCAAAGAGCCATGGCATCAGTTTAGTTGAAACTGCCAAATTTCAGTATTGTTTTGAGTCTGTTGCTGAGTAAGGCTGAAATCTAGAACTGTGACATAGAATTTGAGATGTTCAGCATTCAGAGCGTGGTTTTTAATCTGCGTACTGTAATTTTTTTCTGTTTACAAGATTTTGTTTTCATGAAAAAATCTGATCAAATTGGATAGCTTTAAACAGCCTCAAGCAAAATAATATGGCCAGAACTTTAGCCAGTTCTATAGATTTGGTTTTGGGGTGCTGTGAATTGAGTGCACACTTTAATCAAAGGCATCTGATGTGTGGGTAAAATCAGTTTCTGTTTCCTCAGAAATCAAGGGATGTGTCTAGGAACTGAAATTGTTAAAAAAAAATTGCCAGCGATAATCTTTACTGATGTCTATCTGTATTCTTGACTTTCAGATGGTGAAAGCTGGTTTGATACTGGGCTTGTTTGGTAGCAGCCAAAAGTTTGTGAATGACAAGGTGGGTTCATGACTTCATTTGATGCATAGATTAAAAGGGGTCTGATTCCAGTCATCATGTCATCTGTGGTCTGTCTGTCCTTCAGTCTGATACACTGACAAAAGAAAAAAAAACTGGTTTCAGAAGACTTCAGGAGCTTCTCTTGGTGTTTCTCAGTTGTGACCTTATTTCCCCTTATCCATTACATAAATGTATAATTATAAGACTTTCACTTAAGTTGTCTGTTGGATCTGCATTTTGTTTGGAATCTTGATACATGCCAGCTGGCTTGAAATCTCCACGAAAAAAACTAAACCTGCTGTCAAAACTCCAAATATGCAGTTATGATTGATTACATGTGTGTGCGCATGCTTTATTTTCCACAGAATCGCATACCTGTCCGAGGAGACCCTCACATATTGATTGTTGGAGACCCAGGACTTGGGAAAAGTCAGGTAACACTACTATTTCCGCTGTTTTGATGATATTCCTTTTGCTTTTACTCAATGAACGCTAAGGAAATGTATCATGATTCTTGTGCTCGGCTTCATATTTTCATGAACGCAAACACAGACAGACAATTAGGCGTGAATATAAAAGCTGAAAGTGTGAGACCAGCAGGCTTTCAGAACTGGTATTGGAAATGGCCAGAACTGTATGATATTAAGCCTCTGATTTAACAAAGTTTGGGATGGACATTGAGAGAAGATGTTGCGTTTTTTTGTTGTTGTCTGTTTGTATGTTTTCGCACTCTGTTTATTCTGAACTTTTTTTTTTCCTGTTTTATTTTCTGTGCCGTCTCAGTGATGTTATTTGCACACAAAGAATTGGTCCATTGCTTTATGATTAATGCGGAAGACAGACAAATAAAGGAGATTTATGTGTCGTCAGAAATGGTGTCTCTGTTTAAGATGCTGCAGGCAGCAGCTTCCATAGCGCCACGCAGTGTGTACGTCTGTGGGAACACAACAACCACATCAGGCTTGACGGTGAGACCTTTAAGACTAACAGATTGTGGCCTCCCTTTGGTTGTTTTTTTTTCCCTGTCTGTCTTTTTGTTGTCTCTCTCCCTTCCAATCCTCTAGTCTTTCTGTCTGTATCTTTTTCCACTGTCACACATAACATTTGCAGACCTGCCTACCCTTCTGTAATCGTCCGTAATCTTACGGAAATTAACCCCCCATTACGGATGTACGATTTTCCGTGCGAAATTACGGAAAAGAAAATTGAAAAACTACGCAAATTCCAGACTCGAAAAATTGTCGACTGCTAGACCTTTCCGAGACCACAGAGTAACTTCCCTTGACTCAAGCCGAAACCACAGATGGTTCGGAACTTGCGATTGGTCAATGTGGTGCTGTGGGCCAACACGACGCGCCATCACATCTGTGCGCGCCATTCGAAGCCTTTTGTTCAGCCATTGTAAGACAAAGTTTCAACCGATTTTTTGCCGGCGATTGTGAAAATGGCGGAGAAATCTTCTAAACGTTTGCATGAAACCGACGACGAGGGTTCGAAAACCACTGTGCCACAACGGAAGAAGGCGAAGAAGCAAGTGTTCCGAAGTAAATACACGCGGACTTGGCCTTGTCTTTTGCAATCCAAAAAACATGGACCTGGATTTGTATACTGCTCGGTGTGCAATTCAGACTTCTCCATCGGACATGGGGGAGCAAATGACTGCAAGCGCCATATCTCGGGGAAAATGCACAAAGAGACAGCTGCCAGTGCCTCCAGTCAGAAGATCACATCGTTGTTTACGAAATCCAGCGAGAGCAGCCGTCAGACCCACACACGGAAGATCACCAACGCAGAAAGACTGTTGTGTGAGCTGATCTGCGGAAACAACTTGTCCCTGAGCTGTGCTGACAAGATAGTGGCGAAAATGAAAAGGATGTTTCCAGACTCAGCAATCTCTCAGGCACAATACAAGGCTTAGTGCAACACACACACACACACACACACACACACACACACACACACACACACACACATTTTTGTAGTTTTTTTTTGGGGGGGAGGGGGGGTTGTACATTAGGTTCTTCATCAGTGGTGTCATCTGTGGTGACTGCTGTGTAAGTTACAAAACTGTCAAGTATATCACCTTTGAATTGACCTGAAACTCCTGTCCTGAGTCTGTCATCAGCCATCATCCCAAGGTATTTTAATTCTGCTTTGTTGTTTTTGTTCCTTTTTTACTGTTTATATTTTTTGTTAAAATGTTAAAAATGTAGTTGGAGTTTTGTACACATTATTTGTTCAAAAACGCCGTGTATTACGCGTCCGTGGAATTACTGAAGGAAAATGCAAAATTACTGAAAATCTCTGTGGTTATTACTGATGAGCATAACATGAGGTAGGCAGGTCTGCATTTGTCCTCAGTGTTTGAGGGAGTCATAACAAAACTAAACTCTGTCAGGTTTTGTTATATTTAGAAAATTGGGCACCGTGATATCTTCTCTGTTGATCTTGCTCACTTTTTACGAAATTTTCTTCTTTTTATCACTTCTCTGTTCCGACTTAGATTCATGTGCATTCTGTGTGTAAGTGTGTGTGTGTGTGTGTGTGTGTGTGTGTGTGTGTGTGTGTGTGTGTGTGTGTGTGTGTGTGCCAGCATTCAGAAGGTGAATGGAAGGGCAAGAATATCCAGCTTGCGCTAGTCTGTTTGGAAAGGAGACCACATTTGCTGAGCGTTCCTGTTGCCCACTGAAATGCCTTGATGGATGTTCGGCAACAATGACATTGTTGTTGTGTCTGTTGCACTTGATGGATGATTGTGATTTGATCTTGTTTTGGATTTTGTTTACCTAGTGCTTTTTCATTCCTTGCTGTCTCACTCTCTCACGCTCTCACTTTCTGTCTCTCTATCTCTCTCTCTTTCTCTGTCTCTCACACACACGCGTGCAGGTACAGACATTGTGTGTGTGCACGTGCGCACACGCGCGCACACATACACACACACATACACACACACACCACACACACACACACACACACACACACACACACACACACACACACACACACACACACACACACACACCTTTCTTTTTCTCATTCTTTCACATGCTTACTGGCTTCCACATTGCAGGTGACGTTGTCCAAAGATGCAGGGTCAGGAGGGGACTTTGCGCTGGAGGCGGGAGCGTTGGTGCTAGCTGATCAGGGCTGCTGTTGTATTGATGAGTTTGACAAGATGGGAAACCAGCACCAAGCCCTGCTGGAGGCTATGGTCAGTGTGTGTGTGTATGTGAGTATGTGTGCATGTGTATGTGTGAGTGTTTGTGTGAGTGTGTGAAAATGTGTATATATATGTATATGTGTGTGTGTGTGTGTGTTTGAGTCTGTGTGTGTGTGTGTTTGAGTCTGTGTATTTGTATGGATTTATACACATCCACACATCATCACGTATGCGAGAATATACTGTGCTGCTGCAAAATCCTCAAAACTTGCAGTTTGTTCCTGCTTTTTACACCATCTGTTCCTGATGGAAAGACTTTGAGGCATAAGGATGTGACAATGTTTCACTTCTAGCCCTCTCTAATTCTTCAGGAATTGCGTTGTTTTCAAAGGGTTCTCCAGGGATTTGAACCTTCAGTCTCCCAACCGCAGTCCATGACAGCTTGTGTGGATGTCATGACTGTGGGGTGGCCTGGAACACACTGGAATGAACTGCCTTTTGTTTTCTTTCAAACAGGAACAGCAGAGCATCAGCATTGCGAAAGCTGGAATAGTGTGCAGGTGAGGGCCCTTTTTTTTGTTTGATTGTTTTTGTTTGTTGTGTTTTTTGAATTGCTGTTCTCTTCACGTGTTTCACAGATCAGACTCTAGTTTCTGGTTCTTGTACAAGCTTATCTTTGTGATATGTAGAAAAAGCTTTGCACTTTGTTATATGGAATCTATTTATTGCTTCCACTATTACAGGTGAACACTCACGCGCACTGGTTTGCATACACGCTGGGCTTACAGATGCGCTCTCCCACTCACAAGCATGCATGTATATATGCAAGCTAGCATGCCTATGGACATATGAATTTGCCCTTGTTATTTACTCACTTGGTCATGTGAAATTAGTCAGAGAACTGGTATTTTCTTTTCTTTAGACTTCTCTCTTTTAGCATTTCCCCAAAGAGATGATTATGCGATGAAACAACCTATAGGATATAACAATATTTCATAGCTTCATTCTTTAAATTTTTACTTGAATAAAGTAAGTAGAATGTTTTTTTGACTGTTTTAATTACTGTAATAAGGTTTGAGCATTTTCATCTGCTGTGCATCAGTATTTTTTTCATTTTATGTTGTTCCGCATCAGTAAATGTGTATTCATTTCATCATTTTGAACATAACTGTATACATTTCATCCTCTTGAACATAACTGCATACACATCTTTCCTTTGAATGTCGTTTGAACACATCAATTTATGTTTTGTATATCATGGGGTTTTTTCTTTCTTTTTTTTTTTTAAAATCTGGAATACCATTCATAACATGTTTTTCCCCACAAAGAATTGCCGCCTCCAGATGTTAATGATTCGTGTTTGGATACATTATCGTTTCTTTTTTTGTTTTTTGTTTTTTTGTTGTTTTTTTTCAATTTTGGAATACCATTCATAACATGTTTTTTCCCACGAAGAGTTGCTGCCTTCTGATGATAATGATTAATGTTTGGGTGCAATTTCAGTCTTCCAGCCCGCACCTCGATCTTGGCAGCAGCGAACCCAGTGGGAGGCCATTACAACAAGGGGAAAACTGTGGCGGAGAATCTCAAGTAATTCATTTCTTTTTTTTTTCTGTGCTGTCTCATCCTCAGTGCCCTCTCATTGACACAACTGTTTTGCCACATAGTTCAGCTGTCTCACACACAGCCACAGCCAGGCTCATCCTCGAACAGTCTCAGTGGCAGTAGTCCACAGAGTACAATCAAGGTTATCATTAGCCAAAGACATTAGGGGACACTTCTGATCTAACATGGAACACCACCTACAAAGCCTCCTACGTACCATAATATTAGAAGCACCTGACTCTGTCCTGAAAACGCTGGGAAATAAGGGCAGTTGAACTTACTTTTCATGATCAGACAGTGACACTTGGCTTTTGGAATGAATAGGCCTCCAACAACAAACAATATGGTCATTGGGTTGTGGAAGCTTAAGTTTGCTGCTTTAGTTATTCATCAAATCCTAAAGGTATGCAACTCATGAAAACAGAAAATAAAGAGCTACATCAATACTTTTTTGTTTTAAACATTACACTAGTGAAGCCATTATACATTCCTGATGTTTGGTTTATGCTAATTGTGTGCTTGGGGTCTGTAGGTTGAAATTAATACATTCTACATATACATTTTTCATCATTGATAATTGATTCGATAGGCATGTGAAGCACAAGTAGCATTGTACTTTATTACTTTATCTTCATATGTATCATTTGGCTTGAAAAGATAAAGATAAACATGCAACAAATGAATTAAATTCAAACAAAAAGTTTATAATGGACATCATAAAACTGTTCTTTTCCCCTACTTTATTTTTCAAAGAGAGAGCTGCTGTCCAGACAGCATGTAAGACTGGCATGATAAAATGCTATCCAACAGCATCATGATCTGTTGTCAGGATGGGCAGCGCTCTGCTGTCTCGATTTGACCTGGTCTTCATCATGCTGGACAGACCAGATGAGGTCAGTACGTTTCTGTGTGTGTGTGTGTGTGTGTGTGTGTGTGTGTGTGTGTGTGTGTGTGTGTGTGTGTGCGTGCGTGTGTATGCTGTCTGTGTTTGGAGATGCTTAAAGAAAGTATTCATCAAATTTTTTTGGGTGAGTGGAGGAGATGGGGGAGGGGAGATTTTAGCCTTTAACCTGAATAAAAGATTAGTATTTAAGCCTGAAATGCTCACATATTATAGAGAAACTTTATGTTTATTTTTTTAGTTTGTTTTCTTCGAAGAAGTGATGTGCAATGCATTATGATTGAATGTCAGCTTCCCCTATCGCCATCTCAAAGGATTGCAGATGTAGTTAGAAAAAAAAGAAAGTGGTACTGTACTGTGGCACTGTATCTTCATAGGGAGAAGAGCTTTTGTGTGTGTGTGTGCAGAGCAACTCTTTTGACCAGAATGTATCACCATATCACATCCTCTTATGATCTATGGGTCATTCGCTTTGTGACAGCAGATCATGAGCAACAAGCTTCTTGTGCTCCCCTGGTGTCCCCAGCTTTCTGTAAGATCCATGACGGGGTTTCAGTGGGTAATGGGGTTCTGCTTGAAAGTTGTCACATCATTTCAGTGGGCTATGGGAGAATGCTTGCTGTCCATCGGGGCATTTCAGTAGGTGGAAGGAGATTGCTTGACAGTCCGTCATAGTATTTCAGTGGGCTTCGAGAGAATGATTGACAGTCCATCATAGTATTTCAGTGGGCGTTAAGAAAATGATTGACAGTCCATCATAGTATTTCAGTGGGCTACGAGAGAATGATTGACAGTCCATCATAGTATTTCAGTGGGCTTCGAGAGAATGATTGACAGTCCATCATAGTATTTCAGTGGGCTACGAGAGATTGACAGTCCATCATAGTATTTCAGTGGGCTACGAGAGAATGCTTGACAGTCCATCAGAATGTTTTAGTGGGCCAAGAGAGAATGCTTGACAGTCCATCATAGTATCAGTGGGCAATGGAAAAAATGCATGACAGTGCCTGTCATCTGCTCTCCACTTACTCCACGCTGGTCAGATATATATCAGGTGTTTGTGACACCTCGACCTCCCCCCCTCCCCCAGAAACAAAAAATAAAAGAAACTTTCAAGTTTGCTTTAACGTCATATATTCAAACTTCTTTCTCTCTATTGTATGTCATTGTGAACGCTACCCCATCCCCACCCCTCCTCAAAGAAAAAAAAAAAAGAAATGTCAAGTTTGCTTTTAACGTCATATGTTCAAACTTCTTTCTCTTTGTCAATGCAGAGTCGTATGCCAATCGCAAATTTCTGAAAAATGTATGAGATGGCTGCTTCTGTGGATTCTTCTGCTCTGTTGTGTACTGTGGCATCAAGTATGCCAGGGAACCAGAGCATCATAGATGGAAACAAGTATTTGTATCTGCCGCTCATGCTACATGTGGTTCTCTGGGGTCAACAACATGAATCCCGAGCCAGTGCACAGAATACCTGGATATTGCATGTGTTTGTCAGAGGTGAACATGTTATAGAATGCTAACCATTTATTCGTCTTTAGTTTAGTCTTCCCTCCTTTCTTTCTGTTTTTCTGTATGTCTTTGTGTCTCTTTTTCTTTGTGTGTTACGTTTATTTCTTCATTTGTGTCCTCCATCCCTCTCTCTCTCCCTCAGTCTGTCTGTCTGTGTCTCTCTCTCTCTCTCTCTCTCTCTCTCTCTCTCTCTCTCTCTCTCTCTCTCTCTCTCTCTCTCTCTCTCTCCCCCCCCCCCCCCCACCCCCACCCTCTCTCTCTCAACCTTTTTCTCTCTTTCCACTTCATGCAAGTTCATACAGGTGTATGAACATGCATTCCCTGTCTCTCTTGAACATGTGTGCTCCTTGGCTAACATTCTTTTCTCTTTCTTTTTTTCAGGAAATGGATAGCCTTTTGTCTGAACATGTCATGGCTTTGCATGCAGGTCGCAAAGGTATGGTTGTATTTTGTTCATATCTTATTTTTCCTATCTTTTGTTTTTTTTTCAAATCATCAGTGGAGATAGAGTAGTTTGTAGTTCTTGTTCAAAATTGACGCTGTGCTGTTTGAATTCCTGTACTAGTCTCTTCACTTAATGCCCATGGTCCCATTCCCTGCCTGCAACACCACTTTTGCAATGACTGTGTCAACCTCGGGTGATGTCAGTGGAGGAAGGACTAGCGCACAGCCCAAACACACTCACAGCTTGCTTACAATCTCATTCATATATCATGCATTCGTCACATCAAACCACTAGTAAAGTCTATAACTTTACTATACACGATCATAGAAAGAACATCAATGCATATAGAATCAAACAAAATAAAACATTCTCTCTTTCCTTGAACTTCACAAAATCATTTATCTAAAACATCATTAACTAACCCGGTATAAACAGATTTCTACTTTACCGGCCAGGTGATCTTAACTATTCACGAATCACTGTCTTTTCTTTTCTTTTCTTTTTCTTTCACTGCCCTTTCAAAACACGACACAACTGCCGGCACTGGTGTTGGTCTGATGGCGCCTGGTCAGGTGAGACTTTTGGGCGTTGGTCTGTGGTTCTGCTTGGCGAAGTGACGCTGCCAGGTATGAGGTCGAACCCCCGGGTTAGGTAAACATGACATCAACATCGATCTGTTCTCCTTTCTTTCTTCCTGCATTAACGCATTGCACTCTCTCTCTCTCTCTCTCTTCTATCTGCTCTTATCAAAGGGACATGGTTGCTTTTCTTTTCTTTTTTCTTTTCTTTTTTTTTCTCTTCATAAATTAGCAACTCTCTCTCTCTCTCCACCTCCCTCATCCTTCCTCTGAAAACTATCCTCATGCTAATCTCTCAATTTGGGTTTTCTTTTCTCTCCCCCCCCTAAACTCTCGTTTTTTTTCTCTCAAGCAGACCAGAACCCCCCTCCCTCTCCCCGTTTCTCTCTTTTTCTCTCCTCTTTTCATCTCTTTTCCTTTTTCCCCCCGTGCAGAGACTAAACCAAAAACCTCCCCCCATCTCTCTGTCTCTGTTGGGTTCCCCTTTCCCCCGGTTCTCCCCCGTTCTCTCACTCTCCACCCTCTTTATTTTTTCTTTTCCGATCTGCCCCAAAAAGGGGCGAGTTACCATTGGTAAAATTTTTTTAAAACCCCGCCCGGACACCCAATTTACTCCCTCAAATTTCCCAAATTGGATGTTCAAATAAAGCCGGGTAAATGCCGACACCCTTACTCCCCTGGGGGGTAAATTTTGGTCATTTAATTAAATTAGCTAGATTTAAACCCCCACCACACACTACCCCCTCCCTCCCCTTTTCCGCTTTAAACCGCGCCGTCCGACAACAATGCCCGGGGTTTTCCAAAAAAGGGGGCCGGGAAAAAGGCCCCCCCGGCACTAAAGGTCCTCTGGCGACATCGAGGCGCCCTTCAAAGCCCTTGGGTCGTCTGGGGGGGACAGAACGTCTCTGGGACCCCTCTCCCCTATTTTTAAATTTTGGCCCGGACCCACCAATGGCCCCGTTTTTCTACCCTAGAATGTTTAAAGTTTGGACTTATGCCCAAATTGGGATTTGGCCCCCACGACTGACCACACTTCGGTTGTTTTGAATTTTTGGGCCGTGACAAATTTTTCCCCCCTTTCAAAAAAACAAGCACCGCATTGTCTCAAAACAAAAGGGACAAAAAAGACAAAAAAAACCGAATTTGCTGACACACAGGAAAAAGCGCAAAGTTTAAAAAAAAATACTTTTCAACAAAGGGTTTTAAGTTATAAAATATATCAATTTGTGAAAACCATCCAATTAGTTAACATTGGAAAGTGCGCTCTTGCGTTTTTTTCGACTCATTTTTAACGACCCTGTTTCCACCTATGCAATTCCCCCCCCTTTTTCGGTTTTTCCCCCTCTCTCCCCTTTTCAAAATTCTTATAAAAGCACAATAAATAAGATCGCGATCCATGACACTTCACTGAGGAATCTCCATCCCCACTTAAAGCAAATAATTCATCACACACAAGCCCTGTATGCTCCAAGGGGAAACAAAACCCAAATCCACAAGAACAAGTCTCACAAAAAAAAATAAAACAAGTCTTTACACAAAAAAAAAAATATGAAAACCCCTAGCCAACTGGGAAAGAACCCTATCCAATCAACATAACTGTCCCAAACAACACATATTTTCAAAAAGGAACCCCCGGGTAAAGACTGACTTTCCCCTGAGTTTTCAGCTTGCTAGACTACACGGGTTAAATAGTCCCCTCCGACATTCTGTCGACCTGGGATGTACTGCACTCGGTACCTGTAGGGCTGCAGTGCCATTGCCCAACGCAGAACTCTGCTGTTTTTCAGCTGCGCCTCCTGCAGGAATTTGAGTGGTTGGTGATCTGTCTCTATCACGAACTCTTTCCCATACAAGTATTTGTGGAACTTCTGCACGGCCCACACGACAGCTAAACACTCCTTCTCCCCGTTGCGTACCCTTCTTCACACTTTGTCAACTTCCTGCTAGCATATCTCACAGGAAACTCGACCCTTCATGCTCCTGCAACAATACTGCACCTATCCCACCACCTGATGCATCTGTCCGCAACAAAAATGGTTTGGACATATCGGTAGCTTCAAGATGGGACGGGAACCTAGTCTTTCCAACACTGTCTGCAGTGCTTGCTCTGCAGCGTCTGACCACTCGACCACTGCCGTTTTCCCTGCCTTGATCAAATCACTGAGAGGACTCGTGATTGCTGCGAAATTTGGAACAAACTCCCTATAGAACCCAATAAAACCTAGCAGACTCCTGACTTCTGTTTTGGTCTTTGGTCTCTCTGAATTCATCATCTTCTCCACCTTTCCCCTTTCTGGCTGCTTTGTGTCGCCTCCGACAACAAAAACCTAGGAACTCCTACTGTCAAGCCCTTCATACAGTGACACATCCCTGTATGACTCTTCTCCTGGAAACTCAGGCAACAAAATCTCCCCTTCTTCTGCTGGGTCTCTTTCACCTCATCAATGATTGCTGCTGCGCCTATGTGCTGAGTCTCACCGCTGAATATATTTGCGGAGGAAATTTGCATGGAAAAGTTTGGTTTCCCATTCACATCAATTCGGTAATCCCGACCGACCCTTTCAGTGATGGTGAATGGTCCTTTCCAATGCATCAGCAGCTTGTTGTGACCCGTGGGAAGCAGTAACAGGACTTGATCTCCCACCTTGGGGGATTGCTTCCTCACCTTCCTGTCATATTGCTTCTTCTGAACGACCCTAGCCTCCTGCAAACCTTCCCTTGCAAACTTACATGTCTCATACCTGTGCCCACCTTTGGAACAGGGCGAGATTGGGCCAATCAGATCAATAGCCACTCTCCTGAACGGTGTGTCAATTAAAGGGGGATGTTTAAGAGGCGCCTTCCTCTTCACCCCTCTTGTGGCTGATCTTTGACACACATCACATGACATGCAGAAACGCTTTAATGTCTGCCATTGCTCCTGGCCAATGAAAGTCATCAAAGATTCGGTCAGCTGTTTTGCTGGTGCCGAGATGACCCGCCATGACGACTCTGAACCCCCTACAATGACATGTCACGAAAACATGCTGGTACCCCTAACTGAGTGGTCACCTTACTGTCTTCCCCCTTGGTGAACTACACTACAACAGCCCGCCTTTCGACAAGAAATCTTCTCACCTCATCTAACCTCCAGTGTTCTCTCCACCTCTGTGTGCGGCGAACTCTCCAATACTTCACGAGCGAGAGGGGTCTTTTCCTTCGCTGCCCTAAAACTCAGCAGGCGACACATCTAGCCCCGACTTCCCTTCCTGGAACAACTAACGGTTTTAACAACCTTTTCCTGCCTTCATGCTCCGTGTCCCCTGAACTCGCCCCTGTAAGCAGTCCAACAACTCCGGATCCCCTGAATGCCCTTGCAACTGAATATTTCCACTGATCAATCGTGAAGGGGGTTTCCCTCTCCATCACCAACGCAGGACAACTCGCCTGAGAAGAAGGGTACGTATTACTCTATCTTACACAACTGGTTAACTCCCTCACAAGTGCCATCGATTAGAGTACTGTCTGGATTTGCCCTGTCAAATATCTCCCTTTATCGACCAGCGTTGTTCGTACTACCACATGGCGATGGACCAAGCCTGTTGGTCTGTCCTGAACACTTTCACCCGCGTTGCTGGTGGCGCATGAGGGAGGGGGGGGGGCGGCAGGGGGGCCCTTCCTTCCAGCGTAAGAACCACTCACCTAGTGCCCTCCATCCCTGACACGGACTATGTCCAGTGCTACCATAAGGCTGCACCTCAACACCTTTTCAGACTAATCCCTTTTTGGTTCCACTGCAGTCGTTTTTTTTTTTTTTTTTTTTTTTTTTTTTTTTTATTTTTTTTATTTTTTTTTTTTTTTTTTTTTTTTTTTTTTTTTTTTTTTTTTTTTTTTTTTTTTTTATTTTATTTTTTTTATTTTTTTTTTTTTTTTTTTTTTTTTTTTTTTTTTTTTTTTTTTTTTTTTTTTTTTTTTTCTTTTTTTTTTTTTTTTTTTTTTTTTTTTTATTTTTTTTTTTTTTTTTTTTTTTTTTTTTTTTTTTTTTTTTTTTTTTTGTTTTTTTTTTTTTTTTTTTTTTTTTTTTTTTTTTTTTTTTTTTTTATTTTTTTTATTTTTTTCGTTTTTTTTTTTTTTCCCAATTATGGAAACCGACCCTTATTCGACTTCTTGCAAGGCTGCTGCCTCCTGGAACCTCATTGCGACAATGCCCCCCTCAGCCACATGCCCTTCTGTGATCAAATGAAACACCTAATGTCCCGTTGCCCCTTCCTTCTTCTGCCCCACCACGGTTTGCCAGACTTTGCAGAAAACTCCCCGGTCCTCCTTTCACGTCTTCTCACCTTGCCAGCACCTGTCTCTCTCCTGCACCTTAGTGCCCAAACGTCCTCTCTATACACCTCTGGCGAACTTCAACAACTCTCCTGCGTCTCCTAGGCGGTCTCTCTTTCAAATGTACATACGGTTACTCAGGCCGCAACTCTGAAAAATCTGTTCTTTCATAACTAGCTCTTTCCAATTCAAAGAACTCCTTCTTTTCGTACCACACAACTCCTAACCACTTCTCAAATAGTGATCTAGATAAGACGTGCACCAAACTGAGTGTACTTCCACACTGTTTTGTAATTTAGCTGAACAAATTTCCTTCCTGAACCCCTCCTCTGTGAGATCAAATCCTTTCATCAAAGACTCCCTTCACAGCCACCAAAAGTCAACAGTTGTTTCTGCTGTAACGCAGTGAAAATCTGCAATGCCTTTCCCCGTCAATAGCGCTGACAAAATGACTGCCCATCTTCTGGAGCCACCCTGACATGGTCGCAAACGTTTCGAAACGACTGATGTATGCGTCAATCGCATCGGTCCCTTCGAGAATTTTGGCAACTTGGGTCGGGGGGCATAGCTGCGCACAGAGTCTCTGAAAGTGAACTAACCATCATCGGTGGCCTCTCTCTTCATTCTCACTTTCGCTAACTTCCACTTGAACCTTTAATCTTTCTGTTCCTGCGTTTCCCTAGCCAGATTATCATTACCCTGAAACCTTAATTTTTTCTGTTTCCCTTCCCTCCTGCTTCATTCTTTCTGTTTCCCTCGCCTCCCTTAGTCGTTCTGTTTCCTGCTATCATTCTCTTTCTTTCCCTCCTGCGTTTTCCCTATTCTTTCTGTGATTCCTGCGTCTCTACTGCGATACGCGTCTTTCCCTCGCTCATCTCTTCCATCTTTGTTGGTTTTCAAACGAATGCTCGCAATCACTCCTGAGTAACCTAAATCACAGCGACAACGCTCACAAGTTGATCATTATAGGGGTATCTTTTCTCCGCCATTGTATCTCTTTCTTTTTTTTTTTTTTTTGAACAAGATTTATAACTACGCCCAGCCAACGGTGGTTTTACCGGACCTCGAGTGACGTAATACAACGATCCTATGAATGATAAAATTAGCTGGGCAATACGTAGTTAGTTTTTATAAAGCGCCCCAGCCGCTGACCCAACTATGAAGAGCGATTTATAGAAATCTGTGCGAAATGAGTATCTGGGGCTGAATGCCAACTAGTATTTAACTATCTTGAAGCAATGCCAAGCCTAGTATTTAACTATCTTGAACATACATAAGACAACCCCTTTCTTAGGATTACTAAACTGGAATCCCACCCTCTTCCTCTCCGAGAAGTTGAACAATTATAATAAATTGCCAGAATTACCTGGCAAGCTCGCCAATAAATTGTCCAACCTCGGGTGATGTCAGGGAGAAGGACTACGCACAAGCCCAAACACACTCACAGCTTTGCTTACAATCTCATTCATATATCATAGCATTCGTCACATCAAACCACTAGTAAGTCTATTACTTTACCTATACACATCATAAGAAAGAACATCAATGGCATATAGAATCAAACAAGAAATTAAAAATTCTCTCTCTCTCCTTAAACTTCACAAAATCATTTATCTAAAACATCAATAACTAACCCGGGTAGAAACAGATTTCTACTTTACCTGGCCAGGCCTATTCACGAATCACTGTCTTTTCTTTTCTTTTCTTTTTCTTTTCACTGTCACTTTCACAACACGACACAACTGCCGGCACTGGTGTTGGTCTGATGGCGCCTGGTCAGGTGAGACTGTTGGCGTTGGTCTGTGGTTCTGCTTGGCGAAGTGACGCTGCCAGGTATGAGGTCGAACCCCCGGTTAGGGTAGAACAGTGACTATCAACATCGATCTGTTCTCCTTTCTTTCTTCCTGCATTAACGCATTGCACTCTCTCTCTCTCTCTCTCTTCTAGTCTGCTCTTATCAAATGGACATGGTTGCTTTTCTTTTCTTTTTTCTTTTCTTTCTTTTCTTCTTCATAAATTAGCAACTCTCTCTCTCTCTCCACATCTCTCCTCAGTCCTTCCTCTGCAGACTATCCATGCTAATCTCTCAACTTGGTTCTCTTCTCTCCTCCCCCTCATCTCTCTGCTTTTCTCTCAAGCAGACCTAGAACCTCTCCCTCTCTCTGTTTCTCTCTTCGTTCTCTCCTCTCTTCATCTCTCTGCCTTTTCCCTCGTGCAGAGACTACACCTAAAACCTCCTCATCTCTCTGTCTCTGTTCGTTCTCCTCGTTCTCCCGTTCTCTCACTCTCACACCCTCTTTATTCGTTCCGATCTGTCCAAAAAGGGCGAGTACCATTGGTCAGTATTTTTACCGCCCTGACACCCGAAGTTAGCTCCCTCTAATTCCATTGGATGTTCAAATCATGCCAGTCATGCCGACACGCCTTACTCTCTGTGGTGGTCAATTGGTCATTTAATTGATTAGCTAGATTTCACCCCCACCACACACTACCTTCTCCCTCTCCCTTTCCTGCTTTAACCTGCGACGTCCGACTAACAATGACGTTGGTTCCACAAATTGGCCGGATAAGGCTGGCCCAGGCACTGAGGTCCGTCTGGGCAGACATCGAGGCGTCGGTCAAAGCCGCTTAGTCGTCTGGCGGGACAGAACGTCTCTGTGGAGCCTCTCCCCTATGCTTAATTGGCCGGACCCGACCTATGGCCCCGTCTTTCTGACGCCTAGAATGTTTGAGTTTGGACTTATGTCCAGTTGGAGTGGCCGACGACTGACCACACTTCGGTTGTATTGAATTTTGACCGTGACAGACTGTGCTTTGTCATCTGTTCAGCACAGTCCTCAGCTCTCTTCATTCATCTAAAGGGTCTCGACTGGGATCCTGTTTACAGTGCTTTCACACAAACATCGCCGTGAATAGTGAAAACCACCAACACTCATAAACAGTGCAAATGTTTTGGTGTGTATTTCTAAAATGCTTTTCACTGAATGATTATCTGTGACACAACAGCGCTTGAATTTCATTACAGATTAGGAATGCATCTCTTCCATGAATTTCTGGAAGGATTCATTCATATGCTTCATGACATTATAAGCAGAAAAGAGAAAAAGTGAAAGTGTCTTTGAATTTTGTGCCATCAAAAATAATCAGTGAATGAAGCTGTCAGTGGTGTATATGTTGTATGAGTGCTATTGCTGTAGCATTCACTGAGGTACTTTGAACATGACTGGTTGTGAAGAGCACTGGTTGTGATGAAGTAATGGATAATTTCAGATTTTCTATTGATCTCCTTAAGTTGAAATCAAAAGTTTTATGCTTCCTCACTAACCAACTGAATGTGACACTTGAAATTTTTATTATCATTCATTCTTAGAATATAAAAAACAAAAAAATCGGTTGACATATTGACTGAAGTAATGGATACTTAGTACAAACATGCATCTTGCCGCTACTCCGTGTCCAAGAGTAAAGTGCAGGGGACCATGGAGAGAGGATGGGGGAGGGATAGAGGATATGCCGAAACAGACAGTAGATCAGAATGGACCATATGGAAGGACTGGGCAGGTTCAGGGTTCGTACAGAGTTCTGGAAGTCTGGAAAAAGTATGGAAAAATGAAAAAAAACATTTCCAGGGCTGGAAAAGTCTTGGAATTTTGTAATTTCTGGCCATGGGTCTGGAAAAGTCCTGGAATTTTGTAAAAGATGTGCAAACTTTTTCATGATATCGAATTTTGCTTTGATGTTTCTTTACAAAAACATTGAAATAGGAATAAAAACAGAAATTAAATCACGCACAATGATCGCGGTTTTCAGATTTCCTCTGGCCGGAGGTTTAGCAGACGATTACCAAGGGAGGTAATTTGTAACTTCATCAATTTTGATCAAATTACCTCCCTTGGTATTAACGCTCGCGACGACGTTTGTAAACTTTTTTTTTTAACTAGTTTTTTTTAATAATTTTTTTAATGCTTTTTTTCCTCCAACCAGTCTCTTACGCACCATGCATAGTCTGTATGTTCTCTTACAAATGGACATATTTTTGCTGATTTTAGTGTTTTGGCATTTAATACAAAGAGTCTGAGTTTGTTAATGTTCTAATGTGTGGTGTACTGGCACACTCACTCTGATAAAAACTGGAAAAAAAGAAATGGCAGTTTGACTTTTCTCTGTTCAGGTTGATGAAAAAATTATTTTAAAACAAACTTTTTTGTTTTCTTTGCACAAAACAAAATTGTAAGTAATTTTTTTTTCATCAACCTTAACACAGAAAAATCAAACTGCCGTTTCTGTTTTCAATTTTTACGCAAGTATTGTAACCTTGAAATAGAAAAGGCACTCCTTGAAAACTCCTTGAATTTTGTTCTTGGAAGTCTGTAGGAACCCTGTACATACACACACACACACACGCACACGCACACGCACACACACACACACACACACACACGCTGTCTCTAACGCACTCGCTCTCTCTCTCTCTTATCCAAAAAATTATGTCAAAATTTAAATACGGAATTGAATAGAGAGCACATTGGCTTGTAAGTACTCAGCCATGTTGAACATCCAACAAATTAAAATGAAAGGACAGTTGAGAGGCCGCAAGGCCTAGTGTCCTAATTACCTGACCTGACCTGACCTGACCATATCTCTCTCACACACACACACACACACACACTCCACAAACACACACACACACTGTCTGTCTCTCACACACCTACACCCACACATGCGCGCGCGCACTCACACTTACACACTGTCTCTTTCTCTCTCACATACATAGACACATACACTCTCTCTCTCTCTCTCTCTCTCTCTCTCTCTCTCTCTCTCACTGTCTCTGTCTCCGTGTCTCTGACTTTTTCACGCATGTGCGTGCACGCACACACACACACACACACACACACACTAAATTTTTTGGTAAGTATTGAATGCCCTGCTATCATTAAAGCAGTTCTTTTCTGGTGTGTTTAGCATGGTAATCACATACAGAGGTGCACGCACACACACATTCTGGGGTCTGGAAAAATTATGAAAAGCCCTGGAAAAAGTCTGGAAAAAGTATGGAATTTTGTTTGGTCACATCTGTATGAACCCTGCAGGTTGTAACTTCTCAGCCCTTTTGTGTATGATCAAGGACCAAGAGTGACGGAGATCCTTGACTAAACTTGACTAAACTGTCAATTCTGTGACCTGTTCCTCATTCTGCGTGCCTCCACATCATGATTTGTCCATTGAGATCCTCTTTACTTTTTTTTATGTTTCTTCAGAAACTCATTCTTGTATATAATGTTACTGAGAGTGACATTGTTGTGAATATCAGCAATGTCAAGAGCGATCTTTCTACTTCATACTCAAACTCAGGATGATAAGCTGTACACATCTCTCACATTGTTTACCAATACGAATGTGTAAAGCATGTTGGTTAGCTGTACTGTCTTCCGTCAGGCCTAGATGCTGTTCATGCACAAAGAATGTATCACTGAAAACATGATATTGTGGATTATACTGTGATAGAATCGAACGTCCTACAGTTGTTGATTTTACGTTTGTCCTACAGTTGTTGATTTTACGTTTCTGTATTAGTTTGTGTTGGTTACGTTTATGACCTGTTTCAGAGTGCCACTATATTCAAGGATACATAAATCTTCATCTCCATTAATTTTTCATGTATGCTGGAGTGTCTTCTGTTTTGTGTTGAGTTGTGAATACTGTGGCTTAGTTTGTTGTACTATTGTTTTGGTAATAACTTAATGTAGTTGTTGTTAAACCCACACAATTTCAGTCAAGTAGGATATGGATTATTGTGATATTGGATATCCTGCATTTCAGGCTGATGGCTGGTACGACTGCAAGAAGAGGAGATTTGGTGAGAGATTAACTGTTAAAGAGATTTGGTGATAGATTAATTATGAGAAGATGAGATTTGGTTAATATTATTTCTCATGAATTACACACACACACACTTACACACACACACACACACACACAAGCAGCAGCTTGGTGCACACAAAAAATGAGTTGGTCAGTTGGAGTAAGACTGGGGGTTTGTTTTGATTGTATGCAATGGGCTGCTGCCTACCTGGTTAGTGGCAACTGAAGAGCTGTCTGCTGGCACTTCATTCAGTCATTTACTGTGTCATCCAGTCAGTTTTGTTCAATTTCCTTACTTCCTTCATTCTTTCAGTTTCTCACACACAGTGCATGCTATGTGTAACGTGTCATCCATACCAATGGCCAAACTGGCCTTGTCTTCTGAAAGTTGGTGATGGGATTTTATGTACGCGCAAGATGTTATGCATGCGTTCACTCACAGAATCTCGGTTTATGGTCTCATTTGAAGGACTGTTCAGGAAATGGAGTCAGAACAAATGTTAATTCCCAGCGAAAAATCCCCCTGTACCGAAATGGCCCGGCAGAGATTCAAACCTGCAATCCTAGGATCACCAAGATTATGAGTCCGGCACTCTACCCACTGAGGTATTCCGGCCCCCCCAGTCTTCTTGTCCTGTGTCAATGAAGGAATCATGTATGTGGCCTGATGTGTGCAGACACTGGGTCCTCCCAAGCGCAGTGGGAAGCAGACCGTCCCCTAAGTGAAAAGCTGAAGGTGCGACAGGGAGAGCCCTTGGACCCCATCCCTCCCTCTCTGCTACGCAAGGTGGGTCTGCCTGCTGTAGTTGCCAACAGGACTTTGTCTGAATGTGCATTTGGAGTGAAAGCACTACATGATGTTGAAGCATGTTGAAATGTAAATCAGTGAGCCAACACATTTTGCAGGAATTACGCGTGCCTCTCCACAAAACTTAAAAGCAACACTGTGTGATATTCTACCTCCACCAGGATGGCTGTGTTTACATTCTTGTCTGTTGTTTGTCTGTCTGTTTTTTTGTTGTCAGCAAGATTATTCAGAAACTGTTGAACTGTTTTTGATTGAACTTAGTGGAATGGAAAGACAGAATGCCACCCAAGAAAGAATCTGTTAGATTTTTATACAGAGTTAGATTGCGCGCACACATGCACACGCACGCGCACAGACACATGCACGCACGCACACACACACACTCACATACACACACCGCACATACACACACACACACCGCACACGCGCACACATACACTTTTTTCTCTTCTCTTCTTTTGTTTTGAGCTCAGATGAATGATTGTGTTATTACTAGCTTTGCGTTTCCAGTTGAGAAAAAGAATGTATTCATACGTGTGCAGTATATAGGCTATGCCAGGAAGTATGTGCATCCCAAGATAAGCCCAGAAGCTGCAAAGGTATTGCAGGTATGTGAATTTTCTTCTTTTTTTCTTTGTTTTTCCTGTAAGTAAGAGTTATACTTTTTTTTCAAACCTTCTCAACAGCCAACAGATGCACTTTTTTGGTGAGATTTTTTTTTTTTTTTTTTTTTTTTGAGTGGGTTGTTGTTTAACAAGGCTGTTTTTTCTCTGTATAATGATGGCCCTGTGATGTCATCTGAGCTCTAACACAATTCAAACAACAAAATAAATACTCCCCCCCCCCCCCCTACCCCCCCCCACCTTGGCCATTTATTTTGGACACAGAATTATTTGAAGTACAATCCATTCCATTATCTTTCTCTGTCATCTCCTGTTCTTAGTCTGTCAGATATGACTTTGTTCAATCTGCCTTGGCGGCTGTGTCAGGCTAATTGACATAGGCTAGAACACCAAGGCTACATCAAAATGTTGTTATCCTCTGCATAGTTATGCGGGGATTGTCTTCAGTTGTGACAAGCTCCTAGCATAACATTATCAGTCTCTAAAATCCCCGAAGTCGGAGTGTGGCTGCCCATGTGGCGGGGTAATCAAAAACGGTCACACACGTAATGTTCTCATCCCCAGCTGATGCATTTGTACCATAGTGTTCAAGTACTTCGGCTGTTTGGATGATCCCTGGAGTCTTTTAGCCAGGGTACGACAACAACAACAACTTTGTTCAATAACATTCTGATTTTTATTTTCTGGCAAACATTTGATTGAATTTAGAAGAAAATGAGTGGTGTTCTTCATTGTTAACTCCCATGAAAGAAGGATGACTTTGTAAACATGAAACTTGCTACTGAATTCAAAAGGAAATACAGTGACCTCCCCCCCCAGTGGTGACTATTGGTCAATAGTCAGTCTGGGGGCATGCCTAGTTTCATTGCTCTCCCAAATTTTGGTACATGAGAATCCTGTTTCATTGTGTTTAATCGCGCCAAGTTGGGATAAGGTGCCAGTTTGGACAGGCAAGTATTTCATTAAACTACTTAGAGTGGAAAAATCCAACCCGACACCCCACCCCCTTTTTTTAATTTTTTTTTTTTTCACTTGACTGCTTTCCTTCTGATCGTTCTGAAAACATGAACATTTTGTGCACAAGAGTTTTGGGTTTGCTTGAGTTTATTATTGCCGTTTTCGTTGCTCTTAAACTAGAAAATGTTCTTCTCACTACTGCATTCCTTGTTCCTGAAGACTTTCTACCTCGACCTGCGTAAGCGCCACCATGCCAAGGACAGCACACCTATCACGACGAGGCAGCTAGAATCGCTGATTCGCCTCACGGAGGCCAGAGCAAGGCTGGAGCTGAGGGAAGTGGCCACAGCGCAGGATGCAGAGCAGGTGGTGGAGATTATGAAGTACAGGTGGGTGTGATAATGTTGATCAGGGGAGGAAGAAAATACTCATGTCTGTGATGGAACACAATGCATTTTGCCCTCTTGGGTCTTCTTCAGGCAGAAACAAACAACACTTAGGAAAGTGAAAATGAAGATGTTTTTTTGTTTTTGCCTGAAGAAGACCCAAGAGGTTGAAATGCATCATGTTTTGTCCTGTAATCTTTTTGTCTGTATTGTCATGCGCAACTAGTAACCTATCTTTTTAGAATTTGCTTCAATTCATGCCTTCAGTCACCTTGCTTTGAACCTGTCTGTGATGGATTTGGAGCGTGTGATATTCAGAGATCTGATTCTTTGATTAGTTCTCCTCAGTTTAAAGTTTTCATTGTGTATCCTTCCTCTTCAACGTCATTTAAGTTTGTTGGATTGGAATGCCATTAAGACAGAGTGTGATAGCTGAATAGTCAGAGTATTGGACCTGTCAGTTTGAGTGTTCGTGATTCAGATTCCTGGTAACGCGTGGTGGGCGATAAGTGGAGGCAGGATTTTTCGTGGTCGACCAGGAACATGTGCAGATGAGCATTAATGGCTGAGCTACTTTCATGTGTATACATACACAGAAGATCAAATGTACATCCCATAATCCGTTATAGTGTTTGATCATTTACAGAAATGTGAAAATGCCAGCAAACATCTTTTTGGATTTAGCAGAGCCTCGTCCACTGCCCAGATGTGTTGATTGTAATATTTTTATTGGAATAGTGTAACTGTCTCTTGGAAAGAATGAAACTAAATTGTCACAGGTACACCTGTATGGCACTTTGGTTGCTGAGCACTTCATAGAATCCGTCGTCTTATACAACACTAGGAATCTATTGATCTTATGTAGTCCTTGACTGATGACATTTTTAAGCCTTTTAGTATAATGAGAGAAATGCAATGAGAAGAGAAACTAGTGTCACTAGTCTGTACACTAAAAGTATGGCGTCAAGTTGTCTAATAATTTTCAGTTCTGTGGCAGGTAGAAACTTTGCTGAAGACGGCAAAAATTTGTTTTGATGAAACCGAGTACCTGTCTTTTTTTTTTACCACATACGCAAACAATGTGTGATTTTTATTGTGTTGTGTTTATTTCTGTTATGATAAGGGACATGAGTTTCCTTCCAGTGGACATGCCCATTCGACCTGGCTTCTTCAGATAGTATCATCATCATGTGAGGCTTACAGGCAATATACTATGCATGTTGGATCAGAACAAATACCACTGAAGGGACTCAAATGAAGTGCAGTGTCTCCTTTAGAGGACAGCCCTTTAACCACCAGACACTGATGGCTAGTGCTGACTGTGACAGCACTAACTGCAGCTGTGTTTGAGGAAGCTTGAATGAATGGTGTGGGAGTAATAGGCCTCTCACAAGGTCCTTCTTCGTCGTACACTCGGACAGAAACCCCAGAAGGCTGCTGTACGGTGAAGGCCCTCCATAGATCCATACAGCTTTTCCCTTGTCGATGTGTTGGCAGGCCAGGTCTCTGCTCTTAGCTTTTTATGTGTGGGAAAGTCCTGCAGGAAGTGTTCCAAAGTCACATGGTCCAACTCAAAGAGTTGGGTGGCAACTGGTTGAAAGATATCCACAATCAAAGCTTAGACCATATGAGCAGAAAGTTGGATGAAAAGTCGGTAGGATGAAATTCCATCCATCTTATTTAGAAGGAATCAGAATTTGCTCTGCTTTGTCGACCTCGGTTCAGCTCTGGAGTAAAAGATTTTCGCCAGTCAGCCGATGAAAAGAGTCGTCATAACCATGTGACCTGAGAGCCAGAAGGAAAAATGGCAATGCAAGTTTTTGTTCAGTGATAGGAGGCTGATCAAGCTGCATTTGTGGCAAATCACAAAAAGCCCAGTAGTATGTAGGCAGGTGTGTGGGGCACAGTGGTATGCTTTCATGTCACTTTTTTGTCATAGAGTGCAGTACCTTCCCTGTGTTAAGTTTTGTGGCATCGATGTCAAAATTCCTGAGAGCTTTGCAGGATGTTGAGTTTTGTGTGAAATAATTTGAATTCCAAGGGACAAGATTAAACATGGGAATTGAATTCATATCTGTTGTTTTCTGGTGCAGAAGTTCCTCAGTCACAGCACATCAATCTGCTAGGTCAATGTGTCGTAGATGCCTTTACAAGATTCAGAACAGTCACATTAGTACCATTTATAGTAGTATGCCATCATAAAATCGCCATGTAGACTGCAATTTAGTTTAACCAGACTTGCCCAAACGAGCACTCTTCAGCCACAACAAATTGAAGCAAATCTTCAAGTCAGTTTGATACAAACACACAGTTGGATTGTGTGAGGTACTCAATCCTCTGACAAAAAATGCGAGATTGGATTTTCTAACAAAATTTATTACAAGCCATATTTTCATAAATGAACTATAAATGTTGTTTTTTTTTTTAAAGACTCCATCAAAAACATGTCTAAGAAAGTTTTCTAACTTACTTACAGTAATGGATGTTTTTTTCTGTTCATATGTTTCTGAAAACACTAGTCATGGTATAATATCTATGCATGGTGTGTTTCAGCATGCTGGATGTGTTCAGTGATCAGTTTGGACTGCTGGATTTCCAGCGCTCACAGCACGGGTCAGGCATGAGTGGACGCTCCCAGGTAAGAACAACATGCTGGGTTCAAGTCCTATCAGAGGCATTTGTTTGTATGTTTTTGGAGGGGGGGGGAGGTTGGTTGGTTGTTTTTGTTTTTTGTTTGCCCGATCTGGTGCCTGCCAAGAGCTGAGTGTGCCGTGAGCTGTTCTGGAACGACTGGAACCATACAGTTGCGTGTCATCTACTTCTTGGAAGCTTCTGTGGGAGTGTTGCTCAAATGTCCTGACCAGCACTGCAAGTGCGTCATGGGCCTGACTGTTGCTGAAATATGATAAGAAAGGAAGTGTAGAGTACAGCTATGTCACACAGTCTCAAACCTGAAATCTGTAGCATTCTCTTCATCATTCTCATTCTCTTATCACCACCAAAAAAAAATGTCTGAAATTCTGTGTGCCTTCATACCCCACTTTTGTGATGACCGTGGTTGTCCAGGTCCCTGACAAATTCGTATCAGTGTAAATGGCATCAGCAAGTTCATAAGGACTGCTGTTGGATGGGTGTGGTGGTGCCTTACGGAGGGGGATGCTCGATCATCTTGGCTGCCATGACTGAGCAGTTACTGTCATCAGCTGGCGGGGCTAAGCAGATAAGGTCCTGCATATTTTGAATCAGGACACCACTGAACAACACCAAAATGACTTGGTAGCTGTGCAGTATCTCCACTAGTGAGTTGCCAATCAGACAAATCTAGGTGTATCTGTGTAGGAGGGTACTAGAATGAGTGGCATGGCAGTATAATGCCTATGATAGAGAGGCACAGATGGTGAGACAGAAAAAAAAAAAAAAGTAGGACATGCTGCTGAACTTGTGATTCGTTTGTCTACATTTTTTTGGCGGTGCCTTATCAATAACTTTTCAAATTTAACTAAAGGGTTGAAAGAGAATTCTGTTTCCTGTGTGAAGTGCATTTTAGGGAGAAGAGAGGGAGGGGAGGGACAGGGACTTTTCAAAGTGAAAAGGTAGTCCAACAAAACAGAAAAGAGCCACTGAAGAGATTGCCATGTGGATTTCTTTTTAGATCACCAGATGGACCAGCCACCATGGCAAAGTGGTTAGCGTTGCGGACTCCCAGCTGGGAGGTCGTGGGTTCGAATCTCATCAGGGTCATGTGGGTTTTTCTGCCCCAACCGGCTTCTACCCAGAGTTGAGTTTGCTGCGGACTCAGTTGGGAAGACTGGGACCACACAGTCGAGTTTCATCCACTTAATGGATGCGTTTCTGAGAGTGTTGCTCAGATTTCCTGACCAACACTGCAGGTGCTTGTATCTCTCGGGCCTGGTTGACGCCGGGATATATTATGAAAGGAGGCATCAAGTGTTTCAAACACTTTGTGCCTTGTTTCATAGATAAGTGGTCATCCTATGCTTCCCTTATTGATGAACCAAGAAAGATTAAATCATTAGCAGAATATGTGTATACATCACCATGAATTATTTCTCATGAATTCATTGAATAGGGCAGGCAGGCTGTGGAATCTGGAGGAAGTTAAGCATCGTAACAAAGCATACTTCTTACCTTCCCCACATCTCCTCATGACTCCTCTCCAATTTTGTAACTGGTCTTTGTTTGTTTGTTTGTTGTTCACTTACCAATGATTGCCTTTCGTACAGCCGTATGCTTATGTGAATTTGGATGCAGAGTTCTGTACGGATCTAATGTACAGGCTGAGCCAGTTTGTTTACCTACTGTTTATAATCTTTGAGTTAGATAACTCCACGTGTATTGCTTGTTTGTGTATGTTTTGTGTTACCGGTTAAAAAAGGAGAGGAAAAAAAACATGCAGTGACTTTCTGTGATTGGTGTGCAGCCCAAGAAGTTTGTGTCCGCCCTGCAGAAGGTGGCTGAGCAGACCTACAATTCCATCTTCACCATCCAGCAGATGAGACAGATTGCCAAAGTATGTGCTGTCTTTATTACTGTTGTTCATTTTTTTTTTGGTCATGTATATGTGCACATGATTGTGTGTGTGTGTGCTTGCATGCGTGCCTGCCTGTGTATGTGTGTGTGTGTGCATGTGCATGAGTGATGTGTGTGTGTGTGTTTGTGTAGATGGTGTACATTTAGATTAGGTTTATTTAGGATGACAGGGAAGACATTTGTTTTTCTCCCTTCTGTTTGATTTTCTTTTCCATTCAGAGCATTTGAATTTAACTGTTGTAGGCTTGATTTAAAGACCAGAAAATGAAAATGTCTGTCTGCCTGTGCATGCGTGCATGTGTGTGTGTGTACAAGAGTTTTGGTCTTTTGTAAAGTTAAGGATAGGAAAATGTGTGTGTGTGTGTAGAAGAGTTTATGACTGGTGAAAAGTTTAGGGTAGGAAACATAAATCTTGCTTACACAGCCTGTGCGGTTGCTATAAAATGTAACAGTGTTTAAATGACTAAAGACACAGATCACGTATAAAACTGACTCATAATTGTTACACTTCCACCATGCAAATGGTAGGACACCACCATTATCCATTTAATCCATCTTTCACCTGAGCTTCCAGGAATTATCTTTACTCCCATTACATTGTTCCGTGTGGTGTATGTGTTTGCTGGATTGTGACAGTTTACTCATGAGAGGAAATGCTAATTAAGTTTCCATATAAATAATTCAAAGCATGGAAGTTTGTAAATTGATTTTCAAGGATATTTTTGTGGAAGTGTGCGGTCACTAGTGAGTATACATATTAGACTTGTACATTACCACTGGTCTGCAGCAGTTTAAGCCTGGTCTCTATATTTTGTCTGTTATGACAGAGTGCTGTGTAGGGTAGACCAGACAGCTCACAAATAGTGACAAATGTGCCATCAAGTTCTATCAGACAATATCGGCAAAAAGAAGTAGGCACTTCAGAATAAAGAATTTGAGCTTGAACAATCTGAATTTTCAAGTTGCGGTTTAATATGTGCATTGACAGTCTCTGCCTTTTCAGTGTGGTTGGCTTGCTTAATATAATCCAGCAAGTAATTTCTGGCACTTGAATTTACATGGTCTTACTCTCAGGTTTAATTTGTACAAAAGTAAATCTTTTATTGCTAGGTTAGCGATTGTTTTCCCCTGCAATTTCAGATGATTTGTACGTGCAGATTTTTTTCCTGTACAATTTACATATGATTTGTATTCATATAAGGTTTTGTTGTTAATTGCGTGGATTTTGTTTTAACAATTTTCTTGTTTTTTAAATATCCTAGGATATAGGACTGCAGGTGCTGGACTTTGAAGGCTTTGTCAGTTCTCTCAACAACCAAGGCTATCTGCTCAAGAAAGGAGCTAAAGTCTACCAGCTCCAAACATTTGGGTATTGATTGTGTTTTCAGTGGAAACACTGCCACTGCCAGATGTATTTTCCTGTTCATTTCACTTTCAAAGGAGAAGAGTCTGGCAAACTAGGAACAGTGTGATATTCTGAAGTATTGGTGCATCTTGGAAAGTAAACTGTGATTAGAGAAGACAAGCTGTAAAAAAAGAAAGTGTGTGTGCGAGACCGTTTGACAATGTTTGTTAGTATCGGCAGCAGTGTCAAAAGTAAATGCAAGGATGAAAGGGAACCTCGTGAATAATGACCTTCAGTAACCCTGACAGATTTGGTGTTTAACTGGATGGTGTTGCACTGAAGTTCAAATTTCACCGAGAATCTTTGGTGGGAGGTAAATTCAGTACAGAGGGGAAATCGCTCCAGGAAAAAAGTGCTTCTAGGATATTTTGATTGGGAGGTGTAAGTGTTTCAGCCTGTAAATAAGTCCCATTCAGAGGGAGCAATTTTCTATTAATCAGCTTGTCTTCATTCGTTATCAGTTGATGATGTTTAGAAATCTGCATGGCAGGTGATTTGTGTTAGAGCATGCTTTGTTAGAGCACACATTTGATGAGAGTGACCGGCCATTTTCATGAGATAGATGCTGTTTTCCCCATCAGTCAGATTAACAGTTCAGTCAGAGAGAGAAATTGCCAAAAGATGAGTGTGAAATGGTGTGCCTGGTGGTGTTGTATTGCAGACAGTTCATATGCTTGCCTTTCAGATTAAATATTTGAACTTCTAGATTGAGAAAAGGTATCTCTTATTTGCAGTGGAAAGACATGTTATCTTAACTTGATGGGTTTTTTTTTTATGGAACTGGTCTACTTTCTCTTGCAAAGAGTACTAGATCTTGAAGCAATTCTTTCATCCAAAACTCACAATTCATCATATCTATCAGTATCTGTGGTACTGTATGTTTCCACATTTTAGGATCATTAGGGTATGAGGAGATATGAGTCTCAGAGCAGAACACAAGTGAGACAGTATGCGAGTAGAGCATAAGTTTGGCATCTGGACGGATGTGATAATGATTATCGTACATATGTCTTGAGAAAAAGAAAACTTGAAGGCAAGGGTTTCAGGATGACGATGAATGTCTGGCATCGGTATACAGTTTGGTAAGAGTTATTTCTCCCTGGTTGTTTTCACTCTTGCATTTGCTGTATTTGTTTCTATGGCGTTCTTGTCGATTTTAGTTTTAAATGTCCTGATTGAAACAACCTTGTGCCACAGATGTTTTTTTATGTGAATACCAGGGAAAACCTGTACATTTTACTTGTGTATGTATTGGAAGAGAAATATTAAATTAATGGAGAAAAGATCTGTTTACATGAGTGTCTGAGTGTGTGTGTGTGTGCTAACTGTCACCAAATGTAGGTTTTGACCTACACACTTCAGAAGACTTGGTTCTGTTACCACCCAAACATTTCACAGAGGCTTGGTCTTTAAAGAGTATGGGTTTCGAAAGACTTTTTTTATTAGCAGAGGGTATAACATAGGAAAGCTGCTGTAAAATGTATGTGTCTTTAGAGATCAGCATTACCAGAACTAAAATGGTTAAGATTATAGTGTGCATGTTCTTGTCATCAACAGTGTGTAGTTCAAATTGCATTATCCCCCCTCTCCCCCCCCCCCCCCCCCCAAAAAAAAAAATTGCTTTTTGTCAAATATATACAATTGAATTGGATTTTGGTTTGTACAAACAAAAAAAGCGTGAAAAGGTGAGGGTGACAGGCTCCTGGATAGAAATGAATGTTGGAGATTGTTTAAAGCAATCTGAGAGAGGAAAAAAAAAAAAAAAAAAACACACCAGATATTCAGTAGAGGATAAGAAGCACTTTTCTTAGCACAACATTGGCAACACTCCATTTTCAGCCTTTAATGTATGAACTGACTGAATCCAATTCATCACACTATAAAGCGCCTAAAAAAGTGCTTTTAGCTTTCATTCACTGGGGGGAATAAAGCAAATATATTCCAATTTACATGCACACGCATCTGTAAATTACTAAATATTCTTCACCTTCCAACTATATTATTTTTTGTCTCACCTTTTCAGAAAATTAAAAGCCACACAATAATAGTAATAATAAAACCATTAAATGGACGGAACAGCAAAGCAAACTGAACTGAGATCGGCGCTCACAACACTAGTAATTTGAGACATGACTGTAACACTAGCAGATTTTCACTAGCAATATACAAGTTGCAAACAATGGGCAAGAAAAGCATTCTCATATCTGCCATTCTCCAGTATAATTGACTTAAACACAAAAGACACATCCTAAAAATAAAAAAATAAAAATGATAAGATGATGGATGAAGCGAAGTGAAAGCAAGTGTTCATACGAGTAAACATCAACAAGAAAAAATGGCACATTCATTTTGCAGACAGAATGTCGGTTCAATCATTCATTACATTTCAGATTGTTCAGTTCACAACACGAATGTATGTTAGGAGTAACCACACCTGCACTGATGATGTAGTGAGTGTTTACATATAAAAACTTTGGAGGTAGTTGGTTCAACCACCATCAGGCATGCAGCTGAGAATGCTTCAGGTTCAACTGGGGTTAATGGGAACACACTATCGTTTACTTCACATTTACACCTTTTTGCAAGAACTGCTCCTACATAGCAACCACTACCCTAAAGGTATCAATATCTCCCTGGTGTAACAGATGCTGGAATATGTTACCAATTTAGTTCTGTCACATAATCTCAAACCAACTCACATTTCCAAACATTAGCAAAATCATGTTCATCATTAATCATCATACAATTTTCTTAACTCTGCACTTCTTCCCTTGACTTTTAATCACAAGTGATCGAATGGTTTTTGTGGAAATTATCACATCTAAAAACTTTTTCTGTGGAATAGTTTATTTAAGCAAATCTAATCTAAACAAAAGCATTTACAAAGAAAAAAATATTTGAGAAATCTTAATATTGTTGCCTAGTCATTGCTCACAAAATGCAGAAAACTCAAAAATTGTTGAGAGTTTATTGCCTTATTTCTGCGATTTCATATCCGACTTATCTTAATTTCACTGATTCGTCCTCCTCTTCCAAGTCTGGTGAGTTCTTCTCCAGCTACAGGTCAGGGAAGGGTTCTGTAAACACACACACACACACACACACACACACACACACACACACACACACAAAACACACACACACACACACACACACACACACACACACACACACACTCCAACCTCTTCAACCCAGTTCTGAGCTCTAAAGAGTTCACCCCTGAAATGTTCTTTTCTCTGCCTCATCTTCTGTGCCAGCTCGGTGGCACTGCACCCACGTCGCTCATTCCACCCGCCTGTCCACAGCCACAGCCTGGCCTCATTCCACCCGCCTGTCCACAGCCACAGCCTGGCCTCATTCCACCCGCCTGTCCACAGCCACAGCCTGGCCCCACCTGCTGCAGCCCAGCTACCGCCAATCCACAGGGAGCACTCAATGTCAAGTCACAGGGTTCCTACAGACTCCCAAGAACAAAATTCAAGGAGTTTTCAAGGAGTGCCTTTTCTATTTCAAGGCTACAATACTTGCGTAAAAATTGAAAACAGAAATGGCAGTTTTTCTGTGTTACGGTTGATGAAAAAAAATTATTTAAAAACAATTTTTTGTACAAAGAAAACAACAAAAAAAACTTTTTTTAAAATAATTTTTTCATCAACCTGAACACAGAAAAATCAAACTGCCATTTCTTTTTTTTTCAGTTTTTATCAGAGTGAGTGTGCCAGTACACCACACATTAACAAACTCGGACTCTTTGTATTAAATGCCAAAACACTAAAATCAGCAAAAATATGTTCAATTGTAAGAGAACATACAGACTATGCATGGTGTGTAAGAGACTGGTTGGTCGAAAAAAAGCAAAAAACAACAACAAACAAAAACTAGTAAAAAAAAAAAAAAAAAAAGTTTACAAACGTCGCGAGCTTTAATACCAAGGGAGATAATTTGATCAAAACTGATGAAGTTACAAATTACCTCCCTTGGTAATAGACGGCAATCCAGGATCGCAACAATGTAAAAATTTGTTTTAAAATAATTTTTCATTTGCCTCAACAAACTGCCATTTCTTTTTGCCACATTAAAATTTTTTGGAGCTGATGGCTTGATTTTCAAAGGTTTTCAAGGAGGTTTGGTCAACAGAACCACATTTTATTGATTTTCAAGGTCTTGAAATTCAGTGTCAGAATTCAAGGAGTTTCAAGGAGCGTACGAACCCTGAGTCATCATGAGGTAACCTGCTGGAGGAGACGCTGCACTGCTGCCAAGACACTTCGATGCTGTTCTGTGGTGCCTGTTCTGATCCAACATAGGCAGGACACCACCGACTATGCCCCCTACTGACGACAATAACTGGTTATCATGGAGCAGGCGCAAATGAGCTCTCCCTCCGAAGCACACCACCGCGTCCACCTAACCTCAGCCCCCATGAATCTGCCGATGCTGGTGACCCAACAGAATCAAGCCAAGGCCACAGACATGGACAGGACATTGAAACCAAGGTCACTATGAGAGCAGGGCGGGCATGAAGGGCCACTTTTTGTTTTTTCCTGTCTGAGACTGCATGACAGGGCTGTAGTCTATGCTTACTTTCGAAATATATCTGTGCAACACTCTCAGAGACATGTCCGTTTAGTGGATGAAACTTGAAACGCAGAGAATTAAACTGTTTGTAAAACAGACAACATGCACCTCATGAAAAAAAAAACATACTCTTAAAATACCTATTACAAAGTGTTGGCATAAGTGAGAGACTACACATTCGATAAAAAACATACTCTTAAAATACATATTACAAAGTGTTGGCATAAGTGAGAGACTACACATTCGATTATCATAATCCTAACAGCAAGAGATTTAACGTCTGTTGCCTTCTTCAACACATCTCTCAACTTGTCAGCAGCACCATCTGACAGCAAGAGATTTAATGCCTGTTGCCTTCTTCAACACATCTCTCAGCTTGTCAGCAGCACCATCTGACATCAAGAGATTTAATGTCTGTTGCCTTCTTCAACACATCTCTCAGCTTGTCAGCAGCACCATCTGACAGCAAGAGATTTAACGTCTGTTGCCTTCTTCAACACATCTCTCAGCTTGTCAGCAGCACCATCTGACAGCAAGAGATTTAAGGTCTGTTGCCTTCTTCAACACATCTCTCAGCTTGTCAGCAGCACCATCTGACAGCAAGAGATTTAATGTCTGTTGCCTTCTTCAACACATCTCTCAGCTTGTCAGCAGCACCATCTGACAGCAAGAGATTTAACGTCTGTTGCCTTCTTCAACACATCTCTCAACTTGTCAGCAGCACCATCTGACAGCAAGAGATTTAACGTCTGTTGCCTTCTTCAACACATCTCTCAGCTTGTCAGCAGCACCATCTGACAGCAAGAGATTTAACGTCTGTTGCCTTCTTCAACACATCTCTCAGCTTGTCAGCAGCACCATCTGACAGCAAGAGATTTAACGTCTGTTGCCTTCTTCAACACATCTCTCAGCTTGTCAGCAGCACCATCTGACAGCAAGAGATTTAACGTCTGTTGCCTTCTTCAACACATCTCTCAACTTGTCAGCAGCACCATCTGACATCAGAGATTTAACGTCTGTTGCCTTCTTCAACACATCTCTCAACTTGTCAGCAGCACCATCTGACAGCAAGAGATTTAACGTCTGTTGCCTTCTTCAACACATCTCTCAACTTGTCAGCAGCACCATCTGACATCAAGAGATTTAACGTCTGTTGCCTTCTTCAACACATCTCTCAACTTTGTCAGCAGCACCATCTGACATCAAGAGATTTAACGTCTGTTGCCTTCTTCAACACATCTCTCAACTTGTCAGCAGCACCATCTGACAGCAAGAGATTTAACGTCTGTTGCCTTCTTCAACACATCTCTCAGCTTGTCAGCAGCACCATCTGACAGCAAGAGATTTAACGTCTGTTGCCTTCTTCAACACATCTCTCAACTTGTCAGCAGCACCATCTGACAGCAAGAGATTTAACGTCTGTTGCCTTCTTCAACACATCTCTCAGCTTGTCAGCAGCACCATCTGACAGCAAGAGATGTAATGTCTGTTGCCTTCTTCAACACATCTCTCAACTTGTCAGCAGCACCATCTGACAGCAAGAGATTTAACGTCTGTTGCCTTCTTCAACACATCTCTCAACTTGTCAGCAGCACCATCTGACATCAAGAGATTTAACGTCTGTTGCCTTCTTCAACACATCTCTCAACTTTGTCAGCAGCACCATCTGACATCAAGAGATTTAACGTCTGTTGCCTTCTTCAACACATCTCTCAACTTGTCAGCAGCACCATCTGACAGCAAGAGATTTAACGTCTGTTGCTTCTTCAACACATCTCTCAGCTTGTCAGCAGCACCATCTGACAGCAAGAGATTTAACGTCTGTTGCCTTCTTCAACACATCTCTCAACTTGTCAGCAGCACCATCTGACAGCAAGAGATTTAACGTCTGTTGCCTTCTTCAACACATCTCTCAGCTTGTCAGCAGCACCATCTGACAGCAAGAGATGTAATGTCTGTTGCCTTCTTCAACACATCTCTCAACTTGTCAGCAGCACCATCTGATAATTTCCCATCCCCTACCCCACAGCAGGTACCAGAGTAATGACAAACAAATTCCTTTGGTGAAAATCCCCCTTTGTGTGTGTGTGTAAGCCATCCATCAAGAACATGTGTTCAGAACTGCTGAAAAGTGTCTGGTCTACAATACTTCCATATGTTTGCCGCTTACAATCTGAAGTTTCTACTTCGTGTCACGTGTGTGCATATTTTTCGGGTCTGAATTGGAATAAAGGGAAAACATTCACATAGTCATTGTGAGAAGTTCTATAGAACATACACCAGAACTACACAGCATCTGTGAACAAGTAACTGCATTTGCACAATTTCCTCATGAAGCATTAATAGCTATTTTTCAAACACATTAAATAAATGAAGTCCCAGTCTGGTCAGTTTTCTGTGAGGAGTTACATGATTGAAATCAAACTAACCTTGCAAGCTATGAAGATCTAACTAACCTTGCATGCTATATCAAACTAACCTTGCATGCTATGAAGATCAAACTGACCTTACATGCTATGAATATCAAACTAACCTTGCAAGCTATGAAGATCAAACTGACCTTGCATGCTATGAATTCAAACTGATCTTGCAAGCTATGAAGATCAAACTAACCTTGCAAGCTATAAAGATCTAACTGACCTTGCATGAATGAATATCAAAACTAACCTTGCAAGTTTATGAAGATCAAATGACCTTGCATGTTTATGAATATCAAACTGATCTTGCAAGCTTGAAGATCAAACTACCTTGCAAGCTATGAAGATCTAACTAACCTTGCATGCTATGAATTCAAACTGATCTTGCAAGCTATGAAGATCAAACTGCCCTTTGCATGCTATGAAGATCAAACTAACCTTGCATGCTATGAAGATCCAACTAACCTTGCATGCAATGAAGTTCAAACAACCTTGCATTGCTATGAAATCAAACTAACCTTGCATGCTATGATTGATCAAACTGACCTTGCATGCTATGAAGATTGAATTTTGGAACAGGAAAAAGTAAACAAAAAAATGAAATTTAAAAAAAAGCCAGTGGTTTCGGGGCAGACCTTCTTTGGGAATGATGAATCAAATGGAAAAGAAAAAAATGGAAAAAATCGTATGCTCAACTGTGCGCAGTGGAATGAATGTGGTGTGCTTCTGTCAATGTGTGTGTGCGCGCGCATGTGTGTCCACTTTCTTTCTCTCTTTATGCAAATAAACAAAACCACACACGCACACAGTCTTTGTATTACAGTTACACACTCATGGTATATCATTATTTGTCACTTTTTCCAATTTGATGTCATTTGTTTAGACAAGCTCTATGACCAAAACAGCTGCTTTTGTCCCTGTTTGTCCAAAAGTTTAATCTTATTAATCCAAGATTAGTTGTTTTTGTTTTTTTTTTTTTTTTTTTTCTTTTTCAAAAAAACCAGCCATCATCGTATTTGTACAGGAACCAAATACTCTGGGTTCTTCACATCTCATTCATAATACTGATTTCAGCTTAAGTCTCAACTCTAATGGCCAAAGGGATTCTTCACAATCTCATTCATAATACTGATTCAGCTTAGTCTCAACTCTAATGGCCAAAGGGACAGTGAACAGTCTGAGGTCCACCACGTTGTAAGCATGGATGATGAAAGATGGAGCCCACCTCCTACCCTCGCCTCCAACCTTCCCTGAAGTGAATCACCTACCCACGTTTACCTTTCCCGTACGTTGCCTAAAATTTTGTGTGCTACACATCGTGGGTCCGGGTCTCCAAAGACCCAAGCTTTTTGTGAAGGAGTAAACCTTTGCCGTACATTGCGAGTCTCCACGGACCCTTGTCTTCTGAAAAAATATACCCTTGCCGTTACATCGTGGGTCTGCTCAGACTGGGCCAGTTCTCATGCATGGGTCTGGCCAGACCCACGACGTACAGCGCTCAGGTTTTCTCTGTGAGTTTGAGTCTACTAAGACCCATGATTTACTGGGACATTTTGTTTTTGTTTACTCCTTTGTGCACCAACAAAATCAACAATTTTTGGTACGGATGTAGGGCCATGGTTTGTTGGCAGAGTCATTCAAAATTTGGCAGAGGTAGCTTCGAAATGTACCCACTTACAAAGTGAAAATCAAGAGACGTATTAGGCAGATTAATGCTGCATGGACAGAGAGGATTTTCAAGCAAAACAAAAAGGAAAAATACATGCCATGCACGATTTGAATGCACAACAGTCAGCTCCACAAGCAGACACTCTGACAATCTGTCCATAAGCGTCTGAATACAGACTCGCTAATATCAATTATTACTATTATAATTATCATTGTGATGATGAATACTTATATAGTGCCTATCTCGGCTAGAGCCCAAGCTCTAAGTGCTTTACAATCCACACTCATTTACACAACAGGCTGCCTACCTGGGTAGTGCCAACTGAAAAGCTGCCAGCTGGCGCTTCATTCAGTTGTTTCCCCCTGTCATCCAGTCAGTATCGTTCAATATTGTTCACTCCATTTCCTTACTTCCTTCATTCTTTCCATTTCTCACGCACAGTGCTGTGCGTAACATGTCATCCATACCAACCGCCAAACTGGCCTCTTCCGAAAGTTGGTGATGGGATTTTACATGTGTGCATGTTATGCAAGCGTTCACACAAGGAACCTCGGTTTATAGTCTCATTCAAGGACTGTATGGGAAATATCAATTCAAAAGACCTCAGTCTTGGACAGGATGTTGGTCATAGATGTGACTGCAATTGTTCAAAGGAAAAAAAATATATGGGTGAAGCATGATACTGGTTAGACTGTGAGTACAGCTGAAAATGAATCTATATTCCATTTTCATCCCTGAAAGTGGGAATTCATTTTTATTTGCCATGTGTGCAAAAGAAACATTTGGCAAATAAATGAGGGCAATTAGAAACCTTACTGCTTACAGCTAGATCATTGTCTTGCAGCTGTTTCTGATCCTGTCATCCAACTGTAGTGCCTGTTTTAATGTGTGTGCTTTATTTATTTCATTTTGCCTTGGAAGATGACTGCCTAAGAAAAAAAAAATTGTAGGTTTTTTGGGTTTTTTTTCTTTTCCTATTTGAAAACAATGTAGCGGAAAACTTGCTTTTTCTTTGTCCTTTTTCATGTTATATGCAACGCAATTTCAAGTTATGACTATATCAGTATATGAGACACCTTTTCTGACAGTGTGGAAGATATCATGACTAAAAGTCTTAATCTAGCAAATAAAATATTTGGGAAAATCTGGACTTTTGGGGCTACTTTTATGTCTACAACCACTTAGGAAGGAAACAATATAGCAGCTGGCACCAAGAAAGCTCATATTGTAACATAAACAGCACCATAAATTGGACACAACACAACATTCATTGAATGGTACCACTGTTAAGAAGATTTCCATGTTCACTTATAAGTTCGTCCAAATGTAGAAAAGCAGCTGATAAGTCTTGTTCAGAATGTATATGCACATCTCGCACCACATATTTTGCTGCAGGAGGCGCGATCTTCTGGAGTCGAGGCACAAGTTCCACAGCACACAAGGTTTCTGGAAAACAGACAAAAACAAACAACTATGACCAGTCTTGTGTTAAAGAGCAGGATTAAAACTTGCGCTTTTTTACACTCACAGCATATATCCTTGTCTTTTAAGTGTCGCACGTGTTAGTGCAACTTCAATGACCAGCTTCACAATGTAAATTATGCAAGAGCTAATCATAGCATATAGTATGCTTGGACATGCAAATAAAATCTATTACAAAAAAAAAAAAAAGAGTCATGGCAAGTGCATAGCTGGGAAAATTGAATATTTTCAAGCTCTTTTCCTAAATAGATTTCCAGATAAATATCAACCAGAATCGCAATTAGTGAAAATGTTTTACTAGATTTTGGACAAACGCTTGTGCTCTGTGTCAGTTTTACTTTCATTTGAACGATTTAATTTTCTTCTTTAACAAAGGCAAACCAAAAAACAAAAACAAAAAAACTCTCACTCTCTCTGTCTCCCTTTCTCTCTATCTACTCTCTGTCTCCCTTTCTCTCTATCTATGTGTGTGTATGTGTTTATCTATCTATCTATACACATGTACATATATATCAAATGTGACTCCTAAATTCCTCTTTTCTGTGCATTTTGTATGTCTGTAATATCATAACAGTCACATGGTATAATCTTTGCAGAAACTCTTCTTTACTACCTACATTCTATACAGCCTTATACTTAAGAGGCATTGCAATACAAATTCCAGGTTTCTGGCCATTTAACCAGAGTCTAAATCCTGTTTTATAATTACATGACATATTAACTTAAGTGTCGATTATGAAAACATCAGCGTTCTCGACCGTGACAATACAGGGTTTCAGCGTGGGGTGAAGGAGGCTATACATATTGCTGCCAACAACCCCACACTCAACCGAAACTAGGGCAGACACACCTTGCCATCGGTGTACAACACCCTCATTGTTCAGTCACATGACCAGGGTTCGACCCGTGGTCGTGTGCACTGAACGCCAGTTCACCCAGTAGCCACACCACCGCTGAAGAAGACAGACGGAGGTCTGTCGAAAGCTCCAAGTAAGTGCTATTCCTAGCTGAGTGACCAGTTTAAATCCGGTAGTTTATAACTTAAGTGTCATCTGCAAATATTTCACAGAAACAGTCATTTGACACAAATTCTCCATGAAAATTGTAAAAAGAGCAAGGCCAAGCATTCTCCACAGTCTTCCGCTAATAACATCAGCACTCTTTCAGTAAGCACCTCCAACTGATTATTTTTACATTATATATAACATTACAATTTCCAGACTTACCTCCTTCAATGACTTTGTTGACCAGAACAAGCACAGGCACCCCACACAGGTCCCTGTCCATTAACAGTGACTGCAAGTCAGCTAAAATGTCTGTCACCTTTCCCTTTTCAGCATCTACAACATAAACTAAACCTGAAACAAATATCCAATAATGAATTCCATATATATTCAAAATCTCTCTTCACCTCAGTGACCAACAGAAATCCTTCAAAAAATTACTGAGAGGAAAATCTGGCATGTATCAACACAAAAAAGTGTCGCTTCACTCAGGAGACTATAAAGGAGGGGAGAGTGTGTGTGTATGTGTGTTAGTGTGTGTGTGTGTGTGTGTGTGTGTGTGTGTGTGTGTGTGTGTGTGTGTGTGTGTGGTGTGTGTGTGTGTGTGTGTGTTGAGTCTTTTGTCACAGTTTTGTGGGATGTTTCACAATGTACACCACCAACACAGATCAATTGGATGGGGGGAAAAATTGAGGGAAACTACTTAATATTTACGCGTACCAAAAGGTGATATGGTGGATATGAATTTATAATCAATAAGTCATTCAGGGAAAGTAGGAGCACAGAACTTACCTTAAACTACACTTCTACCACCAGAAAAAAAGACAAAAAATTAATACAGGCACCAGCCGCCGTGGCGAAGTGGTTAGCGTCGCGGACTGCCGGCTGGGAGGTCGTGGGTTCGAATCCCATCAGAGTCATGTGGGTTTTTTCTGCCCCGACCGGCTCCTACCCAGAGTTGAGTTTGCTGCGGACTCAGTTGGGAAGACTGGACCACACAGTCGAGTTTCATCCACTTAATGGATGCGTTTCTGAGTGTTGCTCAAATTTCATGACCAACACTGCAGGTGCCTGTACCTCTCGGGCCTGGTTGACGCCAGGATATATTATGAAAGGAAGCGTAGAGTACAGCCCTGTCATGTAGTCTCAGACCGAAATGGAAATCCGTAGCATCATCTTAATCATCCTCATTCCCACTGATCAGCAGTAAAAAAAAAAAAAATGTCTCAAATTCTGTGGCCCTTCATGCCCTGCTCTCATGGTGACCTCAATTTCGATGTCCTCTCCGCGTCTGTGGCCTTGGTTTGCTTCCGTCGGGTCACCGGTATCGGCGAGTCCATGGGGCTGTCGCTGGACGGACGTGGTGGCGCCCTCCGGAGGGACAGCTCACTCACGCCGGCTCCGCGACTAAGCAATTATTGTCGTCAGTAGGGAGCTTAGTAGGTGGTGTCCTGCGTATGTTAGATCAGAACAGGCGCCACTGAACACCACCGAAGTGACTCGGCAGCAGTGCAGTGTCTCCTCTGGTGGGTTGCCTCTTGACGACTTGACACTGACTGCTCCCTGTGGATTGCTGGTGCTGGGGCTGCGGCGGGGCCAGCCGGGCTATGGCTGTGGACGGGGTGTCGGAATGAGCGGCGTGGGTGCACTGCCTCTGAGGTGGCGCAGAGATTGGGACAGCAAAAAAAAACAACAACAAAAAATTAATACAGGCAGTAAACATGCCATCTTTTTGTTTGGTGCCAGCCAGATTCAAATCCACAGTATCTGACTGCAGACACCAACAGTTTAACTGGATCAGAATGATTAGTGACACCAAGATAGGCTAGAGCCAAATGGTCGAGGCAAAAGGATTTTGTTACAAGGGCCCCTTTTTTACCAATGTTCCATGTCATTTTATTCCAGTTGTTTCTTACATATAGAAGTTTGTTATGTGCTCTCCCTTGCCGCCACCGACCAGTGCGGACGTGTTTTTTTCCCCAGCTCTGCATTCTGTTTATTTACCGAGTCGTGTTTATATGTAATTCAGTTTTCCTCTCGTGTATGAATTGACCCAAACAGTGCCTCGTGCTTCGTGAAACCGTTTCTGTGAACAGAAGCGGATTTTTCTTAATTGAATACGTGTGTTTTAAGGAAATTATCAGTGTGAAATTGCTCCCCGCAAGATTTCTTCAGCCAGTTTATGTGGTGTTGTGCCGCAGACGCCCAGCGACATGCCTACTTGCTTCCAGCTGTTGAAGCAGTGATCCTCCAGGCGCCCTAAATGGCCTCATCTTGAAGCAGTGATCCTCCAGGCGCCCTAAATGGCCTCATTTTGAAGCAGGGGATCCTCCAGGCACCTAAATGGCCTCATCTGTCGTCACCCGGTAAGCCGATCCCCTGCCCAGGAAACAACCCCCGCCTGAAGTTTATACAAGGGACACTGTTCATTTCTATGGCCAGTGTGGTACATGTGGGGCAGTAAAAAACAGCTAATTAAATTTGTGGTGGAATCAGATGGACCTCGTCAACCCATGTTCCTTCCCCACTCCATCCTGCCCTGGTTTGCTAAACTACTTCTTCCATTAAAACTACGTCCACTCTCACCCAATATGGCCATCACAGTCTACAGTAACTCCCCCCCCCCCCCCCCCCCCCCCTCCAACACGGTCAAGGGTCGTCCACAGTAATTGACGATGCAGTCTGCTGTTAGTAATGCACAGTCAGACAACCCTGAACTAAAAGCCACGCTTGACACAAACAGAAAACTTCACTAGTTTCAGGTGTTCCCAACTCATAACTCTCACTCGGCATGATGCTTTAGCTCTTCGCTACCTGAATGACCCTGTCCCTGACTCTCCGTTCAATATTATATGGGAAGACGGGGATGAGGGCAATAAAGTTATTAAGTCCGCTGTGCTGTGGAGGAGTTTCAAAATACAACTTAGCAAAGACATTTTTCAGATCACAAGCATGACACTGAAAATGCCTTACAATAACACTCTATTTCCTAATAAATAACAAGAAAAAAAAGGGTGCTGGCTCATGCTTAATCCGGGGTTTTAAGTGTGAGGCACGGGCAAAGACTGAATTTCAAAATTATGTGTCCCATTGTGGGCAAACTCCAAACCTGGCATGGATACCAGCCTTTGTGTGGGATGAGCACAGGGCGCTGGGCTACATCACCGAGGACGATGCCAACAGTGACCAGCAGGACAATGCAGGAACTCAGTGTGAAGGCCCCTTTATCACTGAACTCCTTGCAGATACAGCCAGCCCCACGTCATCATTCCTGTCACCACGGAGTCCGCATCACGGGTGTGATTCACAGTCCTGTGAGGTCAACAGTGTGTCACAGAGACTGCCAGTGACACTGACCCACTACCCCAAGATAACAACTACCAGGGACACGAGACCCCACTACCCCAGAGATAACAACTACCATTGACACTGACCCCACTACCCCAGAGATAACAGCCACCAGTGACACTGACCCCACTACCCCAGAGAAAACAACTACCAGTGACACTGACCCCACTACCCCCAGAGATAACAACTACTGATGACACTGACCCCACTAACCCCAAGATAACAGCTACCAGTGACACTGACCCCACTACCCAGAGTAAGCACAATTACCATGACACTGACCAAAACTACCCCCAGAGATCAAACTACTACTAGTCAGACTGATACAACCACCACAGCGCGACCACTTCTACGACAACATAGACCCCACCACCCCCAAATGCCAGTACAAAACCTGGATGCAGATATTAAAACTCAGATGACAACAAACTGAGGATTTTAAAACAGACGATGCAGGAGAAAATTGACAGTCAGCAATATGATGCAAACACACTACGCAATCAGCTCAAAGAACAAACAAAGCTGATTCAGACAGTGTGTCTGACCGTCAAAAGCACCTCTTGAAATCAGCACTGACTGTCAGCACGTCCACTGTAAAGTCATCAAAAGGTCAACGCACCCCAGAACTAAAACAACTGGAACAATCTAGTGACCTGTGTGCTAAGCATAGTGGTTTTAAAACGGCTGACAAAGAACAGACTGTCACTCACGCTGTGACCGACTCCGTCACTGTCACCAACAACAAACCAGCCTTTGACAGGCAGCAGACTGACTCCACCCCTGTCATGGGAAATACTACAGCATTCTCTGACTGACAGCTCAATCAAAGTACCCCAAAGTTCAGGATCCGTCTTCCCCCGAAAGCAAACTTGTCAACTTCATTGTGGGGGATTCTAACCTTCAGTATATTGACCGACAGCGGCTGGACAGGACGGGGCTCCCCCAATTTACGCACAATGCCTGGGGCGAAGGTGACGACGTCACTGTTGCCCTCAGAGATTGTGCAGTACGAGAGGATGTGCAGCGGGTGGCATTGCATGTGGGGGAAACGACCTTCACAGACACTACTCTGTAGACACGCTACAGCAAGACTTTGGTCACCTTCTGGGACAGATGAAAAGAGTTTCTCCTGCTGCCAAAAATTGCTGTCTCTGCCCTACTTCCTAAAAACCTATTCCTTTAAAATTCATTAATTTGATGAATAGGGAACTGCATGTCCTATGTGCAGAAACAAGTGCATGTTTTTTTTTGAAACAAATTTCGTTGATCAAAATCTTTGGATCGTTTAAAGCTATTTCACATCGGATGGTATTCCCTGTCTCCCAGTGCTTATCGCTCTGGTACGGCAAATCATTCAGTTTCGGCACTCCGTGTGAACCGGCCTCCACGGAATAGGGCAATGGGCAAACCCAGAGCTATGTCGGAACAGCCCATTGCAACAAACATAAACAGATCACAATCTTAAAAATTAAAAGAAAACCAAGTCAAGCAGCCTCCCCCTTTATTGAGTTCCTCGGAGTGTGCTGCCCATGTACCCCCAGTCAGTAGGACATCGTCCTGATTCCTATCCACAAATTTACCCCCCCCCCCCCCCAAGACAGTTCAACGTAGTTCAAACAATCACTTGGACAATGCTCCTGAAGTAAAGTGTCCACCAGAAATCCAACGGTTCTTCTTCTAATGAAACCTTTCCCCACCATGCAATGACACCCTGCCTCCCATTACATCAATGCGGATGTTCCCCCCCATGGGGCCCTTTTCTCCCCCCCTTCCCCCTCTGCCCCTTCCCAATCCTTACACAAATGCACCTTTATCTTCCTCTCGCCCCTGCTTAACAGAAATTCCGTATATCCTGGAATTCAGAAAACCAGCTCGCTGTCCTCGACTCCAAAGTGCGGCTCGAAGCCCTTGCCTACCCTCCCCTGCCCAAATTTACCCCCCCTGCCTCCACTAAACCCCCCCCCCCCCCCCCCCCCCCCCCCTCCCCCACCTTGTCTTTTTCCCCTCCTGTTTGGCTCCGTCTCACCTCTACCTTCCCACCACGCACTGACCCCCCTCCCAACCGCCCTCCCCCCAACCCTGTGACTCTTGTCTCCCCCCCCCCCCCCCCCCCACCCCTATTGCTTAGTTACTGTGGATGGCTGTACTATTGTGACCCGGACAGCTTGAAAGCGACATTTGTCTTGGTTGGTCAATACTTTCCTGAACTTGTTATCACACTCATACTTGAATTGTCCTTTGGACTGAACTTCAGGGCCCTGCTTTTTGGATTTTGTGTGTTCTTGGATATTTTATAACTGCTCATTTTATTTTTTTAATTGGTTGTTGTAAAGTGTATCTATTTTGTTTTACTGCTCAGGACTTTGCTCTAAAATTTAAATACAACGGACCATTGTAATGAAATTTAAATTTACGACACTGGATTACGCATTGGTCAACTAAATATTTATCATCTGCCAATAAGATTCATGAGGGTCCGTTTTCTTCTAAACGAATCCCCTTCTATTCATCTGCTGGTCTGAGTGAAACTCCCCTTTTGCCCTCCCGTTTCACGGATACAGCTTTATCCATAACTAACTGTAACTTTGTCTGATGCGATGCACATCACTCTGGTGAAACAGACTTGGGAATATACAATTAACAAAGCATCACTCACTGTACAAAAAGGCGGCGTGACCTTAACCTGATAATGCTGAAAGCTGTGGCTGCAGGTAAAACCCTCCAACTCAGCCCCTCTTTAGTTGGATATGTGTACAGGAATCCCGCTGCCACTTTCCTTTGGTATGACACTTTGTACACATGATGGATGATGTATATAAGAGCTATTCAAATGTCATTCTTCTCAGTGATTTTAACATTGATCTGTTAAACGGCAGCCTGCTTGGGATGCGACCACCACACTCTTTGGCTTTCATCGCTTATTTATAATCCAACTAGAATCGCAAAGACATCTACATTGCTGAATCATATCTACATGAACAACAAAGCCATGGTATCCAATTAACAGTGGGCAACAAAAGCATAAACGACCACTGTCTCATTTTGTGCACTTTGGGCTTGTAAACTTCCCAAAACAACAAATAAGGGCCACACAACCATTAATATCGCTGCTTCAAAAATTTCAATACGGATGAATTTTTCCTTGACTTAACTTAGCTCCTTCTCAGTGTACTCAATTACACAGATCCAAATGAAGTGTATAAAACCTGGTAAATATCTTTCTCTCAATCGTTGAAAAAACATGCCCCACTTTGAAGAAAAAGGTAAAAAACAGAATACTTCCCACTGGCTGACAAAAGACATTATTATAGAAATGGCACTAAGGGATGCACTAAAAATTGCAAAAAAAGTAGATGAATAAAAAAAAGCAGAGAAACAGAGTATCAGATCTTGTTAGAAAAATCAAAATCTGAGCATTTACGTAGAAACGATAAACGCAAACAAAGGGATACAGCATTTATTATGGCATGCTGTTAATGAAATAACTGACAAGTCGAGAAGAAATCAGATAATACTGCGACTATGTGGTCTGCTAACACTTTCAACAATCATTTCCTTCAGGTAACTGAATCAGTACAAACGGGTGCCATGTCACATTTTTTAATTGATCAATATGAGACTCCAGCTGTTCCCAATCATTTTGCCACGAACGATTAAATACTAGAGATTCATTTAGCATCCCCTTGCTTGCTATTAATGAAGTTGGTTCCTTAATTTTAAAAGTTAAAAATAAAAAAGCAATGGGGCCAGATAACTTTAAAAGCTTCTATACTCAAGCTTGCTCTACCTTACATTGTTTATACCCTTACGTATGTTTTATAAATTTTTGTATTGATCAGAATGTCTTCCCATGTGGTCTAAAGCAGCAAAAGTCGTTCCCTAACCCCAAAACAAGATCTCACCGATTTAAACAATTTTAGACCAATATCTCTTTTTTCGTTGTATCGAAACCTCGAAACTCATGCCACATGGCCTTAACACGCTTCTGTGATACATGGTTATCAGCCATCAACGAAAGAAAACTCATTGGAACTGTTTTTCCTCGATTCTAAGAAAGCCCTTTTATCTTGTAGACCACAATAATTATTTAAAAAAAAGACTGCATATGTTCAAAATCCGGCTGTAGTCACCTTCTTTCAGTCATATCTTTAAAACAGGACCCGCGTGTACAAGTTTTCTTAAACGTACTTATTCCTCTGAAGGGAAAAGGAGCTGTGGCTTCCACAAGACTCTGTCCTTGGACCTCTTCTCTTCTGTATTTTTATAAATGACCTACCGATGCACAATCCACATGATGTCATCTGTAATCAGTCTTTCACTGACGATAGCTCTCTTCACTGTAGTGACACAAACATCATATCTGTACAATATCGTTACAACAAAGTATAACTGATGTCTTAGAATGGGTGCAACCAAAACCGAATGGTCCTTAATCCGCACAAACAAAATGTTTTGGTCCTAGCATCGAGACAGAACATTAACGACAGCACTTTTGTTTAGCCTAAAAATGATGAAACCTTGATCGAGCAGGTTTTCCGAACACTGTGTTTAGGCGTGATCATTGGATGAGAATTCTAAATGACAATCACATATAAATCATGTTGGGAAAAAGTTTGGCTCGCAATTTGTTTTGACTCAATAAAAATCATTATTATGTTGAACCACACATCCGAAAATTATTTTTGAAGCCCATTGTCTTTCTCACATCAACTATGCGTCCACTGTCTGGAGTGGTGCCAGTGAAAATCACATAAAAAGATCAACTCTATGCTTAGACGGGGAATTAAACTGATTCTTCCCCACAAGTCTCCATCAACCTGGGGAAATTTGCAAAACTAATGATGTTACCACTGCAGAGCCAACTGACCTATAAAAAGGCAGTACTAATGTTTAAAGTCCATGCAAACATGGCGCCAACATATCTTGCTGAGTTTATCCAAATGGCAACAATGTGATATGATTCAAAAATTACATTTTTTTTTTTCCATGGGCCGCTTTGATTGGGTTTAATTGGGGGGCTGGTCCTTTGTGTAAATTCTTCCCGTCTGCCAAACTGTCAATCTCTGCGTCCTTCAAATCGCAATACTTAACTTTACTTGAACGTAAATCTAACCTTTTGACCAAGTCTCAAGCTACTTTGTTGCCCTATATAGGGTAATGAAAAGTGTGTGTGGGGTGGTGTGTGTGTGTGTGGGTGTGTCAAAGTCAAGTCGAAGTCAAATTTATTTGTGGGTGGAACATTGAATAGCAACATATCGCTTTTTTCATCAAGCATCTATGGAAAAAAGGGAAGAAAGTGGGGGTGTGTGTGGGTGTGTGTGTGTGTGTGTGGGTGTGTGTGTGTGGTGTGTGGTGTGTGTAGGAAGGAATTTTGAAAAGCAACATATCTGCTTTTTTACATCAAGCCATTGAAAAAAAGAGGAATAAACAACATATCCTTTTTTACATCTTTAAAGCCACTGAAAAACATTGAATGAGCCCAAATATATATATATTTAAAGCTTTTTTACATCAAGTCATCTAGGAAAAAAGAAAGAAAGTTGTGTGGTGTGTGGTGTGTGTGTGGTGTGTGTGGTGTGTGTGTGTGTTTGTGTGTGTGTGTGTGCGTGTGCGTGGATGGGTGTGGGTGTGGAGTGTGCGGCGTGTGTGTATGTGTGGGTGTGGCGGCAGCTGTGACAACCAGACATAACTGAAATTTTGTATTTTTAACTAGCTGCATCTAAGGGAAATGAAGAAAAGACACAAGACAACATACAAAATGTGCATACCCACACAATAGTCTTTGATTTAATGTTTTAAGATAGAAAATAAATATCATCTAAAGACTACTGAACATTTAAAAACAGAAACTGAGCAAGCCACATTAACAATGTGTGCACAAAAGCCAACAAGCCCTCTGCTTTTCCTGGGGAAAATTTGAAGATTGGCTCCAGGAAATTCAAAGAAAATGGCCTAAAATGCAGAGTTGCCCCTTCGAAGTATGTCTCAGACAGTTTTCTGGGATCAATAACACACTGTTGCATTGAGGCATCTAATTTAAAAAGCAGCAAATTTTGTTACATCTCTCATTGAATGCTTATCGAAGACGTCAGCCCTCCAACAGTCCAAGACTAAGGGGAAGACCTAAATGGACACTCCGAGAAAGAAGAAAGACTGCTCACTTGGCTAGGCTGTAAAGATATGCAACAATTTCATTGCCACTGGCACAAAGGTCAAGCTCAAACTCCTCCACCATACCAAACACAGAAACACTGCTGGACCATCCTCACAAATGCACTGCTGAACCCATGCCATAATCCCCCATTGTCAGTCTCATTTTACGAGAGTCTGGAACAAAACTTCTCAGTAAGTCGTTTTGTGGCCATGATCAACACTTTCATGACAATAAATTGAAAACTTTTTTTCCCATGAGTGTTTCAGATCCTTGGTATATACAACAACAACAAAAAAAGAAAAAAAATTACATCACAATTGTGATCACTCTACACAAAGAAGAAAAACAAACATTAATTACCAAAACCATCATCAGGATCGTCATAATAATTTAAGCCTCAAGGATTGTAATAATCACTCTACAGGAAGAGGAAACATCACCAACACCATTGTCTGGATCATCATCATTCGATTAAAATTGGGCGCTTTAGGCAATCAGGAATTAATTGCAGGCCTGGGTGATCATGACATAATTCTCTTAGAGAGCAAATTTCAACCCTTTCAAAGAAAACTCCCTAAACGTACCATCAGACTCTGGAACCAAGCAGACTTAATAAAATTACGCAGGGATACTCATGATTTCAGTCATCTTTTTTTTTGAGGTCTCATAGTGTTAATTTGGAAGTGTATAAAAACTAACTTGGATTTTATTATTGATGACAACATAAGATAAGATAATGTTGCTTATAGCCCAGCCGACCGCAAAGGGCCACATCAGGGCTGTGGATGACAACATACCTACTAAAATAACTTCAAGCAAGAACCACCAGCCATGGATTAATTATACAAAAACTAAACGTTTATTGAGAAGGAAACATCGTTTCTTTGAGAAATTGAAACTACACCCTAATTCAGAAGGATTACTGATTAGGTATAAACATATTAACTAATTAAGAGAAGGTGTCAGAGAGAATGCAGGCTTGCTCACTCCAATTATGTTAATTCGATGATTTCAAAACAAACTATGGTCTTACATAAGGAGTAAGAGACAGGACAACATTGGGATTCCAGGACCTGAGAAACAACCAGAATAACCTAATACAGGACCCTGAAGGGAAAGCAAATTTACTAAACAAGCAGTTTTGTTCGGTTTTCTCAAATCCCAAGCCTTTAATTAACGTTAGACTAAAGGATGATGATAAACTCCCTGAAATGCAAAACATCAAACTACAAAGTAAATAAAGCAGGAGTATTTAAGTTACTGACCAACATCAATGAAAACAAAGCTACTGGTCCTGATAGCGTTCCTGGCAAGCTCTTAAAATTATGTGCCAATGAATTGAGTGAGGTATACCAAATACTTTACCAAGCTTCACTGGACCAGCGAGTAATACCTGATGAGTGGCGAGATGCGAGCATTGTTCCTTTATTCAAAAAGGGTGACAAAACAAAAGCAGAGAACTATAGACCTGTATAGATCTCTTACATCCATATCAGCAAAACTACTTGAACACATAATATTATATAGTAGCATAATGGATCATCTTGACAAATATGACTTCTTAAATAACACCCAGCATGGCTTTAGACAGCGAAGGAGTTGTGAGACTCAACTTATAACAACTCTCAATGCTTTTAATAACTGTCTTAACAACACGTCAACAGACAGCAAATAGATGCAATTTTATTAGACTTTTCTAAAGACTTTGATAAGGTTGACCACGAGGGCCTGCTGCTTAAATTAGAACACATCGGCATTGACGGTTCTTTGCTAAAATGGGCTAGATCATTCCTCGTTGGGAGAACGCAGAAAGTTGTTGTGGAAGGGTCGTCATCCCATTGTAAACCAGTCTTGTCAGGTGTACCACAGGGAACTGTTCTGGGGCTCTTGTTTTTCTTAATTTATGACATAAGTAGAAATCTCTCTCCTGGAAAGTCTACTATAAGGCTTTTTGCAGATGACAGCTTAGTATATATAGAACAATCAGAAGCAAGAATGATACACGCATTCTACAAGAAGATTTAAACGCTTTACAAGAATGGGAAAGAACTTGGAAAATGGAATTTCATCCCCAGAAGTGCCAAGTGTTGCGTATATATATGTAATAAACGCTCACCAACTAGATCAGAATATTCTATTCATAATACTATTTTTAAAGAAACCAATGCTGCAAAATATTTGGGCGTGATTATAGATAGTCGTCTCAAATGGAAAGAACATTACAATTTAGTATGTAAGAAAGCAAATAACATCTTAGCTTTCTTATACAGGAATATCAACGACTGCCCCCAACAGGTTAAAGATGACTGCTGCAAAACACTGGTTAGACCAGTACTGGAATATGGTTGCTCAGTCTGGGATCCTTACCATCTAAAGGACATTGATAACCTCGAAACAATTCAGAAGAGAGCAACACGGTTCGTAACAGGGAACCATATCAGAGAAAAGGGGAATACTAAGAAGAACATGAGGAAATTAGAATGCAAACCCTTAGAAGAGAGAAGAGCTTTTATCAAACTTAATATCTTCTTCAAAGGTAGAGCTAAACTAACTGATATTCCAATGGAACAACTAGTATTGAATAAAAGTAGCACCAGGAGTGGCGGTCAATGTTATAGTATACCATAGCTGCATCAAATATTGACAGCCACTTACATTCATTTTATCCTAGTTCTGTACGGCTGTGGAACTCACTGCCGGGTGCCATCAAGATCACCACAAATGCAGTCTCATTTAAAAAGCAAATTGATACACGACAGTTTTGAGACTGCATATTGACGATTTTCCATTTTAACTTCCCAGATATTTTATGGTTACCTGGGCCTGAATCTGGCCATTGCTTTTAACTTGAATATCGAGTGCGACCCCTTGTTGCCGGATTTGCTCCGGGGTCAACAGACTGAGTCGCACTATTTTATGTATTTTATTTTACTTTTTAACATGCGCGCTGGTGACCTACTCGTTTTTGAGTGAACCGCTGTTTTAGGAAGAAGAAGAAATATTTGATGTCATACCTTGAGTTCCAATGAAATAACTTCGACGTCTGTGAATCATTTTCCCACTTATGTCCCACATATACATGCAGCGCTCTGACACAGGTGACACGATCCTCTCTACGTTGAACATGGCAGCATCGGTCGGCAACGTTCTTATCATGTTACTCATTCCGAGAGCCCACGAATACACTATGAATGTTTTGCCTGACCCACTAAAACCCAGCACAAGGATTTTAACTGTGTTCTTAGCAACGTCTATTCCACTGCTGCCTCCGCAAACGTATGCGCCCATCATGAGGTGACCAAGTTGGGGGTCATTTGATGTTTTCCACGTTTCATTGTTCAAGCTATCCGACGATGAAAATTAAGCCGGTCGTCATTTTCTGCCTTTTGTCGACCATGGCAGCGGAAGACGCGCCTGCTAAGGGAAGCTATTCCCTGTGCTATGTGCTGGGAAGGTTACAGTCCACATATACACAATTGTATCAGATTCAGAACAACCGTGGCTTCGAGAGGTGACCAATATTGTGAAATCTGAGACGCATAGAAGTAATTGTGGTAAACATGTACTTTAGGGTACGAAATTCATGGGGCTGTTTGTACGCACTTTTTCGGGTGTTTTCGGTTCTTGTCGATGCAAAGAGACGTAAGACACCCTCACCTGCCCACTTTGACCTGTCCTGCCCCACTTGTGGGTGCAAATAATTTATTTCACTTCACAAGTAGGGATATATGCATGCACATCCAATGCGCCATTTTAGAACCCCAGTAGGCCTAGTGATGACGTTGTGCCCATGTGATCAGCAACCAACATGGCGCATTGGATGTGCATGCATATCCCTACTTGTGAAGTGAAATAAATTATTTGCACCCACAAGTGGGGCAGGACAGGTCAAAGTGGGCAGGTGAGGGTGTCTTACGTCTCTTTGCATCGACAAGAACCGAAAACACCCGAAAAAGTGCGTACAAACAGCCCCATGAATTTCGTACCCTAAAGTACATGTTTACCCGTGTGGATTTTAAACCTAGCTTACACCCTTATATGCCGCGGTTTTGTTTCTTATTTTTTTTTAAATAACGTTTATAGTCAAAGGGGAAAGGAACTGTAATTCACCTCACTTTTCTACTATTCACATGAATTTTGCCGGACTCTTGTTCGCACTCGCAGGTAACTAGCTTCTTCCAGGAGAGAGAATTGTTACGCTAATTGACTGCCTCTCAGGTTACCACATATGCCAGCCTCTTCTTGCCCATTTGAAGTGAAGTCAACGGACAGCCAACCCGTGAACAGGAAGCATTTATTGGAACCAATAAAACCAACAGGAAGAGGTGATTGTCTTCAATATTGCACTGGAACTCAAACTAGCAGGATACAAAGATAATACATTTCAGTTCCCTCTAATTCAGTCTACTACATCATTCTGAATTCTTACAGTTCGTTTCACTAAAATGTGCTGATGTTTCTTTTCTAAAGACTTTCTTTCTCGTGAGCATTTGGGAGTTTTCCCTTTCATCTGATCTAAGATTTTACGGAAGAAAGATTTTAACGAAGTTTCTGGTACGTTTTCAGAAGGTACATTTTAAAGGGATGTTTGAAAGGTGTGGGGTTTTTTTTTAATGACTTCTGAGTTGATTTTAACGCGGTGACAGCCCTGATATGGCCCTTTGCAGTCAGCTGGGCTATAAGCAACATTGCCTTACCTTACCTTTGGTCATTAATTTTGGAAGTGCTTCTTATCAGCAGATAAACATAAAACTGGAGTCAACACTTCAAGTTGTGAGCCAAGAGCAAAGTGGCAGCTTATTTCCCATCGAAATAAGAAATCAGTATAGACACGTTCCTAAACCCACATTCCTCCTCCGAGCCCCAACCCCCCACCCTCCTTTTTTTATGTGATTGGCATTTGTTGCCGGTCGACGGCACCTGGCTGCTTGCAATAGTACAGTTGCAAGCTACTATGCCTCTGCAATCTTGACTTCGCACCTGAATGAAGTCCACTACAGCTTTGCAAACCCATCCCTGTCCAAATTTTCACTGTCGGTTCCTGGCATTTCTTACCATTAAGTGGTGGTTGTGGACTTCGACCCTCACACACTGGCAATCAAAAACATGCTGGTAAGAGATGAAAGAGATGAACAAAAACTTTGAGCTTCTTGCTGACTGATGGGAAATGATGAAGAGGGAAGAATTAGAAATCAACACCATATGGCAGGGCTTCGAATCTTCTATCATGACAACCGTCGAGAAGAATATTTCATCTGCTCTTTGGCGTGAAAAGAACGGTCTTCCTTGGATCAAGCAGCATATCCGTAAGCTCCTCTGGAGTAAGGAGGCCACAAAATCAAACATTTGGTCTAACCACAGGTTTTTACACACAAAAAAAAAGAAAAAAAGAAAAAAAAATGGCTTAACACTACCCCAAATGAAAGGCCCAGCATTCCCCGACATTGATGACATTGTAATCTCCACAAAGGAGAGGTCAATTTGCTGTGGAACCTGAACGTTTCCAAGGCCACTGGACCAGATGGCATTTTCAACAAAATCACCAAGAACTGCTGGCAAACGTTGGCCCGGCCCCAGACATATTTTTAGCTACTCATTGGAAACAGGAACTTCCAATGAGTGCTTGACGGCTAATATCTCTAGGATGTTCAAGAAGGATGACAACAGTTATGTGGAAAACTACAGACCCCTCTCCTCAGCATCTGTCGCTTACAAGCTGCTTGAACACATCATTTGCCGCCACTTTCATGGACACCTGGAAAAGTACAACATCCTAATGGGGGAATCATGGTTTCAAGTCTGGATACTCCTGTGAAAACTCCAATGCTCACCATTATGCATGATCTTCTAAAGTCCAACAACAAGGGTTCCAGAACTGACGTTGTGATTCTTGACTTCAGAATGGCTGTTGATGAAATCCTTCAGTCTTCCCCGAAGTTGGGGTGTGGCTGCCTTAATGGCGGAATAAAAAAAGTAGTCATACACACAAAACTCCACTCCCTTTGTTGGGTAGATGGGATTAATCCTTACCTGTCTATACAGAGAGTGTCCGCAGGAGTATCAGCCTGCGTACGCAGAAGAAGAAAGATGAAATCCTTCCATAAAACTCCTAAACAAGCTGAAGCACTATGACATCCGGAAAACAGTCCACAAAAGGATAGGAGCTTTTTCACAATAAGAACATGAAGGTAATCCTGAGGAGTAAATCATCCGAAGAGGCGGCATTGTAATTTGGTGGCCCCCGAGACACAGTGTTAATCTCTTTGTTTTTCAATATCAATTACCTACAAATTCGGTAACATCAAATTTGAGCCTGCTGGCAAATGACTGCCTGCTCTACAGAGAAAAAAACACTTCTCGAACCACATTACAATTCAGGAGGGCTTCGACAGATTTGAAATATGGGCCAAAGGACTGAGGCATGCAGTTTAATGTCAACAAAGAACGAGTCCACCCACTTCCGCAGCTTATGTGGAGAAATCTTGAGCATGTCATCATCATCATCATCATCATCATCATCCGTTGAGCGGCCACAATCATCAGGTTGATTACTCTGCCGCTTTGGGGTTGACGCAAAAAAAAAAAAAAAAAAAAAAAAAAAAGCATTCACACTCTCACTACACAACAGACAGTAATTTGAATAAAGCTAAAATAGCTATGCGTGGATCTGCTGGCAGGCTACCACGGTCACCCTGTCCCCCCTCGGGGGTAAGCCAGCCCTGGCTACACATAAGGTGCAGCCAAGCCCACTTAAAAAAAAAAAAAAAATCCCTATATCCCTACTTGGTTCCTACTCTAATTTGATCGGACCCTTGACACGAATGTGTCGAGGGTTTTGGCTGATACTTCTGCCTCAGTCAGGTCATTCCAGTCCCTGATGGTATTGGGAAAGAATGCCTGTTGTCGGTATTGGGTGCGGCAATAGATCTGGGTCAGTTGCTGTGAGTGTCCTCTTCTTTGTCTTGGTGGTGCAGGTTTCAGTTTGGCAGCGTCCACACAGACCTCCTCATGCAAGATTTTGTACAACATGGTGAGGCGGGAGGTCTTCCTGCGTTGCTGGAGTGGATCCCAGCCCAGTTTGTCTATCATAGATTTTACACTTGAAGTGTTGTGGTATCTTCTGAGAACAAAACCGGGCTGCTCTGCTCTGTACTGCCTCAATCCTGCTGATATTTTGTTTTGTGTGTGGATCCCACACTGTGCAGGCGTACTCCAGTATGGGCCTCACGAAGGGACTTGTACGCCGTTTCTTTCAGCTGGATGGCACTGATTCGAAGTTTGCGGCGAAGGAACCCGAGGGTCTTGTTGGCCTTCAGATGTTATTGATATGCTCATCCCAGCTGAGATCGTGACTGATGGTAACGCCAAGATATTTCGCCGAGTTGACTGTGGCTAAATTCTGGCCGTGTAGGTGATAGCTGTTTGGCAAGGGTTTTTTCTTCCTGGTCACTGGGTGGGTGGTACATTTCCCTGGGTGAAAGGCCATGTCCCAGCTCTTCTCCCACTGTTCGAGTTTGAGGAGGTCTTGTTGTAGCTGTTCTTGGCCCAGGCCTGATGTTATCAGCCGGTATACAGCAGTGTCGTCAGCGAAGAGGCGCGTCATCGAAGTGAGTTGGTCCGGTAGGTCATTGATGTATACTAGGAACAAACTGGGTCCAAGTACTGCCCCCTGCGGAACCCCTGACCTTACGGTGACGCAGTCCGACCTCGCCCTTGGACACTACTGCTTGCTGCCTGTCTCGAAGGAAAACCCTTGATCCAGTTATTGACTTTCCCCTGACGCCATAGTGATGGAGTTTATGGGTCAGGAGGCTGTGGTTTACTTTGTCAAAGGCCTTGGCAAAGTCCAGCACTACGATGTCAGTCTGCCCTCCCTTCTCCATGTTGTCAGACAGTTCTTCGGCAAATTCCAGCAGCTGGGTCTCGCAGGATCTTTTTCGACGAAATCCGTGTTATCGGGGGGTCAGTATCGTATTCTCCTCGAGGTGGTTCATGAGGGCGGTGACTACAATGTGCTCCAAGATCTTGCATGGGATGCTGGTCAGCGATATTGGTCTGTAGTTTGCAGGATCGTAATGTTCCCCCTTCTTGAAAACAGGTGTCACATTTGCCGTTCGCCAATCTGATGGGATGGTGCCTTTGTCGATGGAAGTATGAAAAATCAAGGTCAAGACCAGAGCCACTTCATCAGCCAACTCTTTCAGCACTCGTGGGGTGATGCCATCTGGACCGCATGCTTTGTTGGGATTAAGTTTCACCAGCAGCTTCCTGACGCCTTCCTCCGTGATGCAGAGTTTGCTGAGCTCCGTGTAGTCTCCCTTGTCCATGCCGCACTTCTCACTGAACTCTTGCTGGGTGTAGTCTCGACCCTCACTGAAGACTGAATGGAAGTGGTTGTTCAGGATTTCTGCTTGCGCCTTGGGGTCCGACACCAACTGACCATTAACCTTCAGGGGGGAGACTCCGATTTTCGCAGATCTCTGACTCTTGATGTAAGTCCAGAAGCGTTTGTTGTAGGTGGTTCGTCTGGGCTGCTTGGAGTCAGTGCGTCATTAAACATATTGCCAATATGCCCGCCTCAGTTTCCTCTGGATTGTTCTACGGAGTTGTTGAGACTCATTTTTACAGTTCTGTCTTTGAGTCACATTTTCTTTTTTTTTTAACTGTGCGCTTGAGACTCAGTTTTCAGTTCCTCTGTCCCTGTCTTCTTCATTTTCTTGTAGACTCGGGCCCTCCTGTTGATGAGACTCTTTATCTCCGGGGTAACCCCTGGCTTGCTCTGCTTGGGGCGGGCCTGCTTGTGCGGTATGAAGGTCTCCATGGCGGTACTGAGGGCTTCTTTGAATCTTTTCCATAGATCCTCTGTAGAAAGGCTGCCCTTTTCCCTCTCCAGTGTTGCATGGAGCTCTGTCATTGCTTTCTTCATTCCGTCCCAGTTGGCTTTGCGGTACAGAGGAATCCTGCAGGGTGGCTGTTTCTCTTTCTGGGCCGCTAGGGTGTATTCACAATAGACAATGTCATGGTCAGCTAGTTCAGGGATGATCTCAACTCTTGGCACTAGGTGAGGTGTGTTGGTTAAGATGAGGTCGAGGATATTATCCTGTCTTGTTGGCTCCATGACTATCTGCTCCAGTCCACAGTCCCTGGTGAGTTCATGAAATCGTTATGCAGACTAGGGTACGGTGCCTTTGGTTTCAGGGTGGAGGTGGCCAGTCCCATCTGGAAAGTTGAAATCTCCTCCAATCATAAGGTGTGCATTGGAAATCTCTGTTGCTCTTTCCAGTGATCTTCGAAGTTCAGTCAGGCTTACTGCGTCCGAGACATCTGGTCGGTAGTAGGGTCTTCCTGCCAAGTAGTTTAAGGCCTGCCCCCACCATTTCGCAATCAGTTGCCAGTTCTGGGACAGCGAAGCTCCTCAAGTCTGAGCGGATAGCCAGAAGTAACTCCTCCTCCTCCCTGTTTCTGTCCTTTCTGCAGACTTGATAAAAGTCCGGCAGGATTTTGTCTTGGATGGAGGGGGCGAGCCATGTCTTTGTTCCGAAGATTATGTCCGGCTTTGTGCTTTCAACCAAGCACTCAATCTCTGCCCTTCTCCCAACTGCAGATCTAAAGTTTACGTTGAGGAGGCGCAGTGGTCTGCCCTTCCACTTGTTCTGCTGGCTGGCTCTGGTTGGCGTCGATGCATGCCGTGGGTGGAAGTCTGCTTCTGATGGAGTGGTGCAGGTGGAGACTCCAGACAAGTCTGTTGGGTGTTTTGTTGGCCAATCTACCCCGTGAAGGTCGAATACTGTCCGGCTTTTTGGGGTTGCCGCAAATAGCACAGTGCCAGTGTTCGTCGTCATCATTCAGCCTCTCATAGCTGGCACTGTCGATGCTCTGACACCGCGCATGGAACCAGTAGCCGCAGGTCTCGCACTCCACCCCTCTGTCTTCCCATGTCACTGTGACATCACATGTTCCGCAGGGGTAATGGATGTCGCTCGAGTTATCTGATGAGGTGGGTGGTCGGGGTTTGGCTCTGGCTGGTAAGAGGTGAGAAGGAGAAGTGTTGCTAAGTACAAAAGTACTAGTCTCCTACGATAAAATTTCGCTCTTTTCAGGTAATGTTCGTGAGGGTGAGGGTGAAAATACCCATCCTGTGTCCACTGTGCGGAAGAGTGTCTTCAGCATAATCTGATGTTGCTAGTGTCCTGACAGGTGTATGAGAACCTTGAGTCTACGTGAAAGTACTTGTGGCCCCGCGCAAAATCCCAGCAGTTGGATGGTGAAAGAGAAGCTGGTCATGGCGTTGGATGTTTAGGCATGACAATCAATGTGGGTGGTAGAACACATAAATCAGCAAGGTTGTACTCACTTGATTTGGAGCTTGGAGGTAGACTACGGCATGTGCATACCTGTTCTTTGCAGGAAAGTCTTTGACTCGCAGGCTGACGTTATCAGGAAACCATGTTTGTTTACATTTAATAGCACTGGAAGTGCTCAATCAAAAACTAGAACTTGACGTGTCACACTATTAAACAGTTATATTTCTAAACTGTGGTATGGTGTGTGTAATTTACTCCTCAGCCCTTATAGGCTGGCAGATAGCTTGGTATATGTCAACCAAGACATTATCTGTAGGCTTTCCTATGCCATTTGCTTGGTTTCCTCTTAAGACTATGTTTTCATAGACATCAAGGTGTTTGATGGAGTCTGGCAGGAGATGTCGGATACTATGGGACACAATGAACATCGTGCAAAAGCTTATCAGCGTCACCCATCAACTGTACTCCAACGTGACTAGTGCGGTGCTCACACAGGGTGCTATTGGAGAGTGATTCCATACTTCAGCTGGAGTTCGTCAGGGCGGCCTTCTGTCTTCTTCCTTTTCAATATATTCCTAGAACGCATTATGACTGATGCACTTAAAGAAAATATCAGAGCATTTGGAGGAAGGTTCATCACAAATCGATTAGTATACGACATAGACGACCTAGCAGGCAGCCAGAACTCGCCAAGATTGTTGAGAGATTTTGTTTTGCTTTGTTTTGTTCTGTTATGGACTATTTACCAAATGACCATTAGCAGACAAAAGGCAGTTAATTTTGATCTCCTAGGATTACGCTCTAGACACAACTTGGTAAAGAATTAGTTCCTATGGCTCTCTGTACACTTTGCACAAAACCAACTATCTGATCTAATCCACGCCTAGCCTTGCTGCCACATGGCCTTGCTACATAGCTCATATTTTCTAGTCTGCATTTTGGGTGGGTTTTTTTGTTTGTTTGTCTGTTTGTTTGTTTTTTTAAACTCGTTCCTTTTTTTCTACCCTAGCCAGTATACCATCCAATCCATGCATGCTTCTTTGTCACGTGAGTGAGCAGAGGACAACTTGTCAAAGTGGGGAGAGTAACCGAATGCAGTCTTCTTCAGCCAACATAAACGTTGCTATTTCTCTGATCGAGGGCTAAAGATCATTGTGTTGGTCGTTCTAGCACATACCTGGAAAAAAAAACCCCAGAGGGTTCATAACTGACCAAAACCTTGCTGGCAAGGATGCATTTTCTATTGTCAGTTTTCCATGCAGGCTGGGGGTAATGGTGTGGGAAATGGGGAAAAGTCGGGTGGTTCATTATTTTGTGCGGGCTTACAAGTACCCCAGACATGTTTTACGTGTCGCGAGTAGTGGCTCGCACAGCTTCTGTTGCCAAATTCATCCACTTCTTTCTTTCTGGGTGTCGAAACCCATACACTTTTTGTGTATATGAGTTGGAGTTTGTAACATTGCCAGAACCTTGCTAGCTTTTTGGGTAAAGATGTTGCACTCTCACACTGCATGTGTTGCACTGTGAGATCACATCAACACTTGGTGTTTATTTTATATGAAGTTTGTGCTATTTCAAATGATATCGTAAATAAAACAAAATCTGCTTCTCCTTCTTCGTCCATGATTTACGTATATATTATGCATTCTATCAATTCAGATTTCCCTGTAGCAATGGCGTTATTCTACATCTGACGTCACAATAAGCAGCTAGTGATTGAGCCATCCTCTCTGTATTAGAGTGAAATTCATCACTGAGAGCAAATATTTTGCAAGAAGATAACTCCTATGGGACTTGTCATGTATGGAACACACGATCCCCATCTACTACAACTATCGGAAGACTACCGTACCAGGTGGAAAGGGTTTCTGTCGTCGTCACCTCACCTGAGTATCTAGGTGTAACATCAGCCTGAGTACAGAGAATGAGATCGTAACTTTTTATTTGCAGGGACAGTGAGAAAGCAGTCCATGACGATGGTGATAATAAT
>CM031605.1:35026398-35038898 GCA_018398815.1 Conus ventricosus
AGGGGAAGAAAAGGAGGGAGAAGTGTATAACCCCCCAGAAACCCATTGTCAAGTCTTACAGCCACGCACAAAAGTAAACCCATTGAATCAATCTTCTCACACGATGCAGGAAAAGACTGATAAATCAACAGGTTATAAAACAAATATGAATTATCTTCACCCTTCTCTCACTCACGCTTAACGTTTTCCTTCCTTAGGAAATAAATCAACACAGCGACTACGCTTAACGTTTTCCTTCCTTAGGAAATAAATCAACACAGCGACTATCGCTTAATAACTGCCACCACATTTGCAAATAATAATTCAATGGCATAACTGTCACATTTTATAAACACATTTCAAAATAACACAAATCTTCAACCACGCATCCGAACGACAAATCATGCGTACGCACGCTCGTGAACATAAAACTCGTTCTCCTTGCCACACACAAACAGACGGTGGCCGAAGGATAAAAGTCCGGCGAATGTGACAGGGCGACGAGCGAGACCAAGCAAGTTCCAACCCTGAATCACCAGGTTCTCTCCCTTCCCCACCGACTACCGCATCACCAGATACATAAACAGGAGAAAGAATTTTGGAAATAATTTAGAATGGCCAGGTTAAAGATGAATTAACCAGAGAAAAGGTCTCACACAATATTTCTCTTACAATTTCGAAAACAAAAGAAAATTGCGCAAAAGCGAAAGACTAAGCCGGCTAACAACAACAAACCAAAACAAACAGACCACGAAACTGATGCTTACCAGCTACCGTGGGTGACCCCGAAGAGGCGGGTCAGAGGACTCTCTCTACCCTCTGTCCAGTCGAGAGGACAGAGGCGAAGATGCGGAAACAGAAGAATGATGTCCCTCTCCTACAGCCGACTGCAGGAATTGAAAGTACTGACTGTACTCTCGACGATAAGGTAAAGAACCAGACTGAGCAGGCGCCCCCAGAGACATCTTCCGCTCGAGTGAAGAGCTAACCTCCCTCAGCAATGGCGGCCAACATGCCATGCTGCGTCACAGAGTGAGCATACTTCAAACTAAAAGAAACGAAGCACGTGCGACAGGTAAAAAGACAGGCGAGAGGCCGATAGACAGAAAGTTCGAGAGAAAGGTACCGGCCACCCGTGAACTTGCAGGATGAATAGCACGGGCGGTGGAATTAGAGAGAGAGAGAGAGAGAGCAAACCGAAGTTGAGCTGAACTATACCAAGGTGCAACCGCACCACAAGCCACACTAAGGGACGGGTACACGTCAACAGCAACGACAATAAACAAATAAGTATTCCGCCACCCTAGGTGGGTCGAACGTCGTAGGCCTCGTGACAAACTCGTGACAACCATTAATAAATCAGAACAAACAACTGGCTCTCCATCTTGGTTAGTTTATTTTTACATCCAATGAATTTATAGGTATTAACTTATTCTTTAAATTCACTGTTTTTCCAACTGAGATTAATCGATAATCGCAAAACCCTGCTCTAGTTGATGGCAAAACCTTTAGAACTGTAGACGGATAGCCATCAAACAAATTAGCATCTGTTTTTAACTGTTGTAAATGGACATACAACATTGGGTTCACGAGAAAATCAGAAGGTTTATTACCTTCAAATTGATAGGCATCTTCTCTTGTGCTAAATCTATAAGCTCTGTCACTACTGTGAAAGCCTAAGATTTGAGCAAGGCCTTTAGGGAAAGTGTACCTCTCTTCTTTCTTCTATGGGAAATGTATAGTAATTCTGAGGTTTGCTTCGTTAATTTTAACAATATGCCAAATTCGCTAAGTACTTCTTTTAAAAGCAAAAGTTGTAGTAACCATCAGGTATTTGCACATGAGTTATTTGATTGCCCACCTCGTTACAAATATTAATCCAGTTATTTTGGGCTTTTTCAGATATGTTACCCCACATAACTTTAAAGCCAATTTCTTAAGGGCAATCCTACAACTCCCGCGCCAATTGACAATTGGATACGTTAAGAACACACGTTTGTTTTGTTGGTTATATAGATGTACATCTTTTTTATAACTATTTTAAAAACTATTTAAAAATGGAACCTTTTAAATATAACGAAAGTGCTACTTACGATGTAGAAGCGTCTTATAACCCCAAATCTTTGGACTTCAGTTTACTAACCATTGCAGTAGATGAATCATACGGCTTCAAGTCAGACTTGTAAACCCACTAACTAAAATTTAAAAACCGCCAATAAAGAGTGACAGAGTGCCATCAGCATGGTTATCCTACCCTATACGTTTTACCAGAATCAGTTAATTTTGCCATTTGCTGCGCAACTACTGGCTGTGGTGTTTCTATGCAAACCATTTAAACCATCCTAATCTTTTAGTAAAAATCGTAAAATAACTTTCATGTTTATTACCAGTACAGACGAATACTAAATGACTACAGTGCCCCTCCTACACAACAACCGCCGTTTTAAAACCAAATTCAACCCCATTGACAAAATTAAATGGTTCCCTCATTTTTAAAAGAAAAAGCCAAGGCGTGGCCCGTCGACCAGCGCGTGGCACCAACTCTCGCCGTGGTCTCAGCCCAGAACGTGGGCCGTCGACCACACGTGGCACCATCCAGTTCGTGCCTCCAGTGAAGCCCCCGGAGGGGGGGGAGACTAGCTAGGGAGGAGAGTCGGAGAGGAGGAAAAGCAGAAGGTAAGGCGGAAGGAAGAAGGTAAGGAACCCTGCCGTCAGTACCGTCGGACCATTGCTCTAGTCAAGTCATAACACCCCTCTCGCATGAATGGGGCGAGGGGAAGTGTATTAAACGCACACAGTACACCCATTGAATCAAGTCTTCCCCCACGATGCAGGTAAAAGACTGCATTAAATCAACCAGGTTATACAAAAATAGAATTATCTTCACCCTTCACTCACTCACGCTTTAACGTTTCCTTTCATAGAAATAAATCAACACAGACAGCGACTATCGCTTTAATAACTGCCACCCCATTTGCAATAATAATTCAATGCATAACTGTCACATTTTATAAACACATTTCAAATAACACAAATCCTTCACCCACGGCATCCGACGACAAATCATGCGTACGCACGCTCGTGGAACATAAACTTTCGCCTTGCACACACAAACAGAGCGGTGGCCGAAGATAAAAGTCCGGCGAATGTGACAGGGGCGGACCGAGCGAACCAAGCAAGTTCCAACCCTGAATCACCAAAGGTTCTCTCCCTTCTCCCCACCGACATACCGTACATCACCAGATACATAAACGAGGAGAAAGAATTTTGGAAATAATTTAGAATGGCCAGGTTTAAAGATGGAATTAACCAGAGAACAGTCTCCACATATTTCTCTTACAATTTCGATAACAAAAGAAATTGCCAAAGTGAAGACTAAGAAAGGTAAGCCGGCTAACAACAACATATCAAAAACAAACAGACCACAAAACTGATGCTTACCAGCTACCCGTGGGTGAACCCCGAAAGAGGCGGGTCAAAGGACTCTCTCTACCCTCTGTCCAGTCGAGAGACAGAGGCGAAAGATGCGGAAACAAAGAAATGATGTCCCTCTCCTACAGCCGACTGCAGGAATTGAAAAGTATGACTGTACTCTCAATGAATAAGGAAAGACCAGGACTGGAGCAGGCGCCCGCCCCCCAGGAGAACATCTTCCGCGCGAGTGAAGAGCTATAACCTCCCTCAGCAATGGCGGCCACCTGCCATGCTGCGGTCACAGAGTGAGGAACATACTTCAAACTAAAAGAAACGAAGCACGTGTGCGACAGGTAAAAAGACAGGCGAGAGGCCGACAGACAGAAAGTTCGAGAAAAGGTACCGCCACCCTGAACTTGTCAGATGAAATAGCACGGCGGTGAATAGAAGAAGAGAGAGAGAAAGCAACCGAAGTGTGCTGAACCACACCAAGGTCAAACTGACCCACACAACACCCTAAGGGACGGCTACACGACAACAGCAACGACAATAAACAAATAAGTAATTCCGCCACCCTAGGTGGTTCCGAACGTCGTAGGCCTCGTGGACAAACTCGTGACAAACCCCCCTTCTAAAAGCATCTGTTTCTCTCCTGAGATACAGTGCTCCTTTGGAACCTTGTCCGCATGTGCAACTTCAAACAAAGGGACCGAACCAACTACTCTGTGACGACAGAGTATACGAAAAAATCCAATACAAACAGTCCACATAGAATCACACCGAGGAAGACATAATACTACATTTATCAAACAACTAAAGCAACAACCGCCAACACATGAGAAGGTAACAATACAACCATGTGATTCACTACCGTTAACCTCACTGAAGTACACAGTCACTACAACAACCTGATACAGAGACCAAAAAGGGAATATAACCCTGGTTGAGGGGAGGTGTCCCTACTGACTGATTTTTCCCCAATATGCTAACTACTGAGCTCGACTAAGATAGTCACATCCGTATTACAGGAACCCTTGATATGACGGGGAAGGGAAGCAATGACTACAGCAGCTTCCACTGCCTAACTCATGAGTCGATGACGACTGGCCGGACCGGTCAAGCACTGGAGAGGATGATGATCGCTCTCCAGTACAAACTTCCGCCGTACTTCTTCTTGGGCACTGCGCCAGTGCGCGTCCCAAATCCTTGCCTGAGAGATTCTGCAACAGTGGGCATTCGATAGTCCTAAAGCGGACAAGCCTCGGTGATCGACTCGCAGATTCTAAACCACTACGAAATGTAGCGGTGGACCGCGATCGGATGGGGGATTAATGGGGTCCCCACCAGGTCGACCCAACCTTGCTGAAGGGCTCCCCAACCAGAGGCACTGACCCTAAGGAACACGCTTCAAGCGACCTTAGCGTTGTTCCGTTGGCAGACAGCGCCACTGCGGCAGTACTGCCTAACCTGCGAGGTTCATCCCAGGCCAGAAGAAGTCCTGTCTTACCCTCGCTCGAGTGTCCGCTTGGAGCCCATATGCCTGCCATGGGGAATCGGGGCCTGCCGGAGAACAGACTCTCTCAGGCTTGGGGAACCACAAGCTGTGTGGCCACAACGATCTGCCTAGTGGAAACCCTAACGAGGATCCCCATGTGGGAGCTTAAGCTCACCTTGGCGTGTCGGGCCGACTGAGCGGGACGATCCACAAGTTCTCGTAGGGCGTTGGACAGCCAAGTCCCTGGCCTTAAGACGGATATGCTAGCAGGATCGGCCCTTGCCAGAACCTTCGTGAGAGATCGGCTGAAAAACGGGACGCAATTCCTGTTCCTGCTTCTTAGCCTTTGGCGCGTGTGGTGACCTCCCACACACGCCTGGACGGGCAAATCCGTAGAACACGGACTGACTGCGTCCGTCTGCGAAGGTGATAGGATTTCCCGAGAATAAGGGAATACAGAGTCGATCCACGCGATTGCCCATACCCGCCACAGAAGTGGGGGTGGAATACGAAACGAGTACTGAAGACGGGGGGAGGTAAAACCAGCCCTCCAACCCGCACACATCGTAACATGGCGCCCCGCCGGCCTTTAGGGGAAACTAAATCCTGATCCCACAAAGGAGTGTTGATGCTCCCGAATCCCTGATGGTGTCGCCATGGATGAACCATCAACAGAGAGAAACACTGGGCACTCTGAATGCACCAGATGCTGGATTGAACCCACGTTAGCCGAGGCACGAGGATGCTGGAAAGGACTAGCCCGCATGACTTACCAGCGGCTCTAGGCAATCTGTCCGGCTAGTGGCCAGGACGACCACAAAGAAAACAAAGATCGAGGTGCTGGAGGTCCCCGAGGGACTTCCTGCCTTATTCGACCCGCTAGCAGTTTTCGGCGCCTTATTGCTAAAAATCCTGTGGAGGGCTTCCTCTCCGGATCTGGCCGATGCCCATAAGCCCTGCGAGCTGCAGCAAACCCCTCAGCTGTGTGAACGCAGCCGCGAAATCCGAGGGCTGTCTCGCCTTTCCGGATCCTCAACTCCTGGGGACACAGTGTTGGTGAGCTGTTCAATGAGGATCAATCCTCCAACTCAACTTAGCTAACTACGCCATACCCTAGCGTTTGCGCAGCCTATCACCAAACTGCACGAAGGTCTCATCATTATTCTTCTTCATGACCTAAACTTCCTCCCTGTACGTCTCTGGGTAAGGTGGAAACGCTTACCGCAGAGCCACTGCATGGTCGGCATAAGACGCGCCCTTCGATGTAGAGTGATCAGCACACACTCCCTTGCGCACCGAGATAATCCAAAAAAGTGCAATTAGCCTTTTGTTCCCGACAATTGGTATGAACAAGGGCGTAACCTTGTCATAATGCTCTAAAACATGTCAATGTCCTCACTAGTCCTGAACTCTGGAAGCGTTTAAACTGTGGCCTCCTAACTCTATCACGTGCCTGTGATTAACCCCCTGGTGTTACAGAAGCGGGAGGGCCGCGAAAGAAGTGTTCTTCTCCTCCCTACGCATGGCCTCCATCCGGTCTAGGTTCTTCCCTACGAGGGCAGCCGCCTCCTACGCTGATCTCTCCTGTCCCTGCAGCCTCTTCCCTCGCTGAGCAGCCTCGTCCTTACGAAGGGCCTCCTGTCGGCAGCCTCTTCCGTTACGAAGGGCCTCCTGACGGGCAGCCTCTTCTCTGCGCAGCATAGCCTCTTCTATGCTATCTCCTGATCTGTCAGTTCCTCTCTGCGCAGAGCCTCCGGTCGAGGCGGCCTCCTCTCCTACGCTCCTTCCCTACGCAAGCTTCCTGCCTAGTCACCCTCTTCCCTAGCGTTGGCCTCAGCCATCCCGCCGGTCGCTCTAGAACATCAGGACGGAAAGTGATGTCCTGGGCGGGTGTTCACCACATCCCGACATGGAGGATGATCCCGTCTGACCCCGTCCCTTGGGTGCTCGACTGTCCCATAAGGAAAGTCGTCGTTGGGGCATGCCCCCTTACGAGGGGAAGCCTGGAGAGGAGAAGGTGTCCGGTCTCTGCGACTCATGTCAGAAGCCCACATTGCTTCGCTATTGCTCTGACGCTTCCGAGGCGAAGTGCCAGTCCGGGTCTCGACAGGAGACCCCCCCAAAAGGCCGGGGGAAGAGGTTAGTAAAAGTACTCACTGGGCTACCTGCTACCAGCACTGGTATAGGGTAGAAGTTACCGTAGTCCGAAGTACTGGGACAATAGTAGGGATAGCAGTTAGACATTTGAATACCCTTCTTTCGTCCGACGCACCCGCGTCGCCATAACCAACAAGCGCCGGACGTCGCCATGACAACAATTCCTACATTTTCCAAATACAGGGAATAACAATTACACTAGAGAAAAAAAAAAAACAAATATTTTTAGGTGCGTGGCACATATGTTGTGTATGTTGTGTGTGTGCTTGTGTGCGGACAAGTTCCGGCTGCTCCCACGCTGGCAACACCGCGCTCTCACAGCACGACACAGTGCGGTGGGGCTCACACGGAAAAAAAAACGAGGAACAAAAATAGAGTCCGGGGCTGCCCCCCACTCTGGCAACACACCCCGCGTACAAGCACAGCCAACAGGGCGGGGGGGCTGGGCCGAAAAAAAAACAAACAAAAACCTAGCCGACGGATCCGGAGGAGAGGAAAAAAAAACACTAGCGTCCGATGCAACCCCCTGATACTCAACAACCGGGTATAGGAGAAAAAAAAACAACAAGAATTGGCTAAATACAAAACAGGAATGGAAGACTGAGCGCAACAGAAGGCAAGACTGACGCCGTGCCTGGTGAGGTACCCGGCGGAAAGGAGTTCTGGAAGCGGTCGACTCCGCCTGGTCCTCCACCTCGACCCCCGAGGACATCGCCGGAGTCCCCAGGCACCAAAAAGACTTCCCTTCACTCTAGAGTCACCCAGCCAACCTCTCCTCGAACAAACCGACAAACTGACTAAACATATACAAAACAGACAAACCTAACAGGTACTCTGCGAAACGAGAGAGAGACAGCCAGACCCTTCACACCCCCCGGCCGAGCCCCACAATTGTCAGGACCGACCCCTGGAGGTCTCCCTGACAGGATCGTCTAGGGTGGGAGTGAAGGAGTGAACTGACCTCGACTCGCTCCGCAAGAGACCCACAATAAAAGATTACGATAACAACAACCCAATAATCACACCAGCAAATAAACTGTCCAACACACCAACCATCACGATCACAATAAAGCACTCCAACAGCACACCAACCGCACAATCACGATCAAGCACTCAACGCACAACAACATGCACAATCACGATCAAGCACTCCCAACGCACAACAACATGACAATCGCAATCAGCACTCCACACCCCCAACGGCACGATTATAAATAAAATTTTCACCATACGACGTACACATCACAATTACAGCAGTCCCAGCACATATACATGTACACAAGTTATATAGAAATATTTCAGTATTGACCTTTTCTCACACCAACGAGTGGCGTCCACATCCCTGCCCCTGTCAATTCACGCAGGGAGAGCCCCCTGTCGCACTAGTGCTCCGAGCGAGGGTTGGTATCTCGCGGGAGTCGCCCAAAGCCGACACCCTCGACTCCCACGCGGGCAGTGCAGAGCGTGTCCCGGGGGGGGGGGGGGGGGGGGGGGGGGGGGGTGGACGAGCTGTTAATGGAGGGCCCTGACGGGGGTCCAGGCGGCCAGTCGAGACGGCGGCTCCCCGTAGCATCCACGGTCCCGACCAAGGCTGGCCTCGACCAGCGCGTGGCACCATCGTCGCCGTGGTCTCAAGCCAGTACGTGGCCTCGACCAGCACGTGGCACATCCAGTTTCGTGCGGCCAGGTGAAGCCCCCGGGAGGGGGGAGGACGTAGCTGGAGGAAGTCGGAGAGGCGGAAACGAAGAAGGAAGAGAAGAAGAGGGTACTGGAACCCTGGCCGTCAGTACCGGTCCTGACCATTGCTTGTCAAGTCTTAACAGCCACTTCGCATGATGGGCGAGGGAAGTGGCTTAAACGCACATACAGTACAAACCCATTGAATCAAGTCTTCCACACGCTGCAGGAAAAGACGCTGCCATTAAATCAACAGGTTATAAAACAAATATGTATTATCTTCACGCCCTTCTCTCACTCACGGCTTTAACGTTTTCCTTCCTTAGGAAATAATCAAACAGCGACTTATCGCTTAAATAACTGCCACCGATCATTTGCAAATAATAATTCAAATGGCAGAAACTGTCACATTTTATAAACACAGTTCAAAATAACACATATCTTCAACCCACGCATCCGCACGACTAATCATAATCAATGCGTACGCCCGCTCGTTGGGAAAAAACCATAAAACTCGTTTCTCCTGCCCACCCGAAACAGACGGGGCCTGAAGGATAAAATCCTGCAATGTGGACAAGGCGGCGGACGAGCGAGAACCAAGCAGAGTTCCAACCCTGAATCACCAAGGTTCTCGATCCCTTCCCACCGCCTACTCGGATCACCAGATACGCATAAACAGAAAAAGAATTTTGGAAATAATGTAGAATGGCCAGTTAAAGTTGGAATTAACCGAGAGAAAAGGTCTCACACAAGATGTCTCTTACAAGTTCGACAAACAAAAGAAATTGGCGCAAAAGTGAAGACGAAGCCGGCTAACAACAACAAATCAAAAACAAACAGACCACGAAACTGATGCTTACCAGCTACCCTCGGGTGACCCCGAAGAGCGGGTCAAAGGACTCTCTCTACCCTCTGTCCAGGCGAGAGGACAGAGCGAAGATGCGGAAACAGAAGAAATGTGTCCTCTCCTGACAAGCCCGACTGGCAGAATTGAAAGTACGACGTACTCTCGATAAAAGGTAAAGAACGCAGACTGGAGCAGGCGCCCCCAAGAGACATCTTCCGCCCTCGAGTGAAGAGCTAACCACCCTCAGCAATGGCGCCAACATGCCATGTGCTGCGTCACAGAGTGAGCATACTTCAAACTAAAAAGAAACGAACACGTGGCGACAGGTAAAAAGACAGGCGAGATCCGACAGACAGAAATTCGAGAGAAAGTACCGGCCACCCTGAACGTGGCAGGATGAATATCACGGTCGGTGGGAATTTAGAGAGAGAGAGAGAGATAGCAAACCGAAGTTGAGCGGAACCAACACCTAGGTGCAACTGCCCCACAACCACCCTGAAGGGACGGCTACACGACAACAGCCAACGGACAATAAACAAATAAGTAATTCCGCCACCCCTAGTGGGTCGAACGCGTCGTAGGCCTACGTGACAAACTCGTGACAACTACTATAAGGCTTGAGCAGAGGACAGCTTAGTATAATAGAACACTCATAAGCAAGAATGATACAGCGCAATCTACAAGAAGATCTAAACGGCTTTACACGATTGGGAAAGAACTTGGAAAATGGAATGTCTTCCCCAAAAGTGCCAAGTGTTGCGTATTGTACATACGCTCACCAATTAGTCAGATTATTCTATCCATAATACATCTAAAGAAACTAAGCTGCCAAATAGTAGGCGTGATTATAGATAGTCGTCTCAAATGAAAGAACATACTAAATTAGAATGTAAGAAAGCAATAACATCTTAAGCTTGCTTTATACCGGAATATCAATGACTGCCCCCAAACAGGTTAAAGGACGACTGCTACAAACAGCTGGTTAACCAGTACTGGGGAATATGGTGGTGCTCAGTTTGGATCCTTACCATCTAAAGGACATGAGACCTCGAAAAGATTTCAGAAGGAGAGCAGCACGGTTCGTAACAGGGAACCCCATCGAGAGAAAAGGGAATCAGGAAGAACATGAGGGAATTAGAATGGGAACCCTTAGAAGAGAGAAGAGTTTATCAAACTTAACATCTTCGTCAAAGGCAGAGCTAAAGTAACTGATATTCCAAGGAACAACTAGTAAGTGAGTAAAAGTAGCACCAGGAGCTGGCGTCAAATGTTATACCATACTGCATCCAATATTGACAGCCACTTACATTCATTTTATCCAGTTTCTGTACGCTGTGAACTCCCCTGCCGGGTCCATCAAAATTGCCACAAATGCAATCTCATTTAAAAAACACAAATTGATACGACAGTTTTTGAGATCTGCAATATTGGACGATTTTCTATTTTAACTTCCCAGATATTTTTTAATGTTACCTGGGCCTGAATTTTGCCATTGGGCTTTTCAACTTCTTGAATATCGAGTGCGACCCCTGTGCCACAAATTGGCTCAGGGGCCAACAGTCGTGATCGCACTATTTTATAGCTATTTTAGTTTAACTTTTAAACATGCCCGCTGGTGACCTACTCGTTTTTGGATGAACAGCATTTTAAGGAAGAAAGAACAAGGGACACACACACACACACACACACAGACACAGCAACACACGTAGTACGCACGCGCGCAGCGCGCGGCGCAACGCACTGCGCGCGCGCGCACACACACACACACACACACACACACACACACACACAACACACACACACACACCACACACACACACCACTACCACCACCACCGACCACCACCCCTACACACACCATCGCCCCTCACACACCAGCACCACGACAACAAAAAACTACAATGACAACACCAACAACAACAACACACAACAACAACAACAACAAGAGTAAAAGAAAGCAGTTAAGAGTTTGAGATGCGTGCTTGGCGATATGTTATTTGAATGCTGCAGCTTACTGTCTGTTGGCACAATGACGTGCATGGATTTGGACCCACGATAGTAGCCTACATACTTCTTCACGACTATCTTTTGCCTACTCTTGCCCTTTCCGCGAGGATGTTAAACAACATGTCCAAAATGACTTCCACTGGAATGATCGGCTTCCATCTCGACAACACCTATAGTTAAGTCGCCTGGTTCTGATGATTATTTTTAAGTATTTAATAATTTTATTTCAGTAATGTTTGCTATTCCCCCCCCCCGCCCCAGCCTGTCGCAGTATCCGTCCCCGCCCCTCCCCCCCCTTCCCCCCGTGCCCACAGTCCACCAACGTCTCCTCTCCCCATTTCCTGACTTCCTTCCTCCGGGTAGAGGGACGGGAAAACCAGGTCATTTTAGATATCAACAGCAAGAGTCCTTGCCACTGGCCACCAACTTCTTCCTCCCCATTTCCGACTCCTCCTCCGGTGAGACGAGAAACAATGTCATTTTAGAATCAAAAGCAAGAGACCTCCAAAGGGAAGAAACAGTACACAAAATCACAGTTGCACTCCTTCATTGAAAACGAGATTTCCAAATTTTTGTTCCGTGGCCTTTTTCAAGAGAGAGAGAGGAGAGAGAGAGAGTGAGGAGAAAAGAGAGAGAGAGAGAGAGAGAGAGAGAGAGAGAGAGAGAAACGATACAACACGTAATGTCCATCGTTACCATTTTTTTCTCTTCTCTTGAAAAAGGCGAAGTAGCCGAAATATTTGAAATTTGAAGAGCGGAATGTGTGATTTTGTTGTGACTGTTCATTTTGTTAAATGGGGGTTTCGAGAAGATGTCCGGACCTCATTCTCTTTCCGTCTCTGCTCTGTATCGGAAAAACAAGACTAATTTTATAAGTCAGCAAGAGAATATCTGTGAGCTGTTCAACATACAGACTTGCATGATG
>CM031605.1:35043898-35053898 GCA_018398815.1 Conus ventricosus
TACTTCGTCTTCTCTTGACTGTCGACATAATGGACACAACAGATCAGAGGCATTTACCTGTCTATAACGGAAATGATGAACAAGAATATCAGAAACACCCGCTCTAAATTTTGTCATCACAAACTTCAAGTGCCTGTCCATAGTCGTTGACATATACGTTGGGAGTGAATGCATAATATTGAATGTTCTATAAAAACTAAACCTGTCACTGTTTTGAACATGAAAATTCCAGTCTTGCCACCTACAGTCAATTAGTCTTTCTTTGAAAGTACGAACGAAACTGTTCATATCTCCGACACCTTGGTTGAGCCATACGTGCCCGAAACCATATTCATATAATTTTGCTTTAACACGTGACACCCAGTTAATCTTGCCTCTATTATCTAGTTCTACTAGCATTTTATAAGCTTTATGGGGTAATCTATGTTCAGCCATCTGAGTTAATTTGAGCCAGTACTTGATACATTCCAGCCCTGATGTGGCCCTTTGCGGTCGGCTGGGCTATAAGCAACATTATCTTATCTTATCTACTTGATACATTTAACAGTAAAATGCAAAGATATGGGATATCTGTTAGTCTCTCCATACACAAGATCATTTTGGGGTTTGTGACGATACACCCAAGAACTTTTTCAAAGCAAACAAATGAACCTTTTCGCATTGTCCAGCGGCAGCATCAAGACCCCACAGTTCAGCCCCATATTGTAGCATAGGCAGGATTTGAGCATCAAACAATTTCAAAAACAAAGCAAGAGATTCATTATTCAGCTTCGACAACTTCTTCATAAAGCATAGCAATGCATTTTGGGCTCTGCAAGCAATATCTTTACATGCGAAAGTGAAACTTAATCGCGTAGAGAAATATACTCCTAAATATTTATATACATTTACAACAGGCATATTTGCCCCATCATATGTCCATTTTTCACGAGAGGAAAGGTAACCCCCTTTTCTGAAAACGATTATATTACTTTTACTTAAATTGACTTTCAGCTGGAGTGAATTAGCTGCCCTTTGCAAACTGTTTAATTGAGTTTGGAGGCCTATTACTGTCTCAGACATTAATGCAACGTCGTCGCCAAGAAGTAGAATGAATATTTCCATAGCATCATTTACAAAATGGGCACCATGTCTTCCAGAGTTTATCACCTCCAAAGTCAGCTCATTAATGAATAAAGAAAACAAAACTGGGCTGCATACATCACCCTGCTTAACACCTGATGTACAATTAATATAATCAGTTAAAGCAGCACCACATCGTACCTTTGCCTTTACACAGTCGTACATACTCATAATGCATCTATACATCTTTCCATGAATACCGTTTTTTAACAAAATAGGCCAAAGTATGGTTCTATTAATAGAGTCAAACGCTTTCTCAAAATCGATGAAAGCAGCATACAACTTACGATTCAGACAAAATTGTTTTTGAATGAAAGCTAACAACGTGAACATATGGTCTATTGTGGAACGATTTTGTTTAAACCCAGCTTGAAACTCACCTGTAATGTTATTGTCCTCAACCCACACTTGAAGTCTTTTATTAATAATTGCACTATACAGTTTGCTGCAAACATTGCACAACGAGATTCCTCTATAGTTGTTTGGATTAGTAACATTGCCCTTTTTATATAGTGGTACAACAATTGACTCGCACCAACTTTCAGGATACACTCCTCTATCAAAATGAGAATTAAGAAATTTTACCAAAAATTCCATTACCAAATTTGATTTGCTGGCATTTTTAATAAATTCCCCTATGATGTTATCCGGACCGGCAGCCTTGCGACTTTTCAGTGTTTTTAGCGCATTCAAAATTTCGTCTACTGAGATCGGTTGATTCAAATTATTTTCACTGTCACCATCATCATCATCATCATCATCATCATCATCATCATCATCATCATCATCATCATCATTATCATATACATCATCATTATTTACAGCATCATAAGCATCTTGATTACTATTACTTTCTCCCTGAACCAGAACATTATCAAACTTGTCTTTTCTTTCTAACAATTCTTTAAAGTGTGCGTACCAATCGTTTATGCTAATGTCATTCGAAATCTGCCTTCTTGTTGTAGATATTTTACGCACAGATTCCCAGAATTCTTTTTGATTATTTACTGATCGTAATAAATCAGTTAATAGGGTTTCATTGAATTGCTTCTCTTTTCTCTTTAACAAATGTTTATATTCACGTCTTGCTATACATAAAGAAATGCGATCAGGTGGAGACAAAGTACGCTTAAATTTCTTCAACAGATTGCGTACAGTTTTCTTTTCAGCACGACATTCTTTATCATACCAGTCGTCATCTTTCACGCACTTACCAATGTGTATTTCTTTCTTCATAAAATCTGCTGCATCTTTTATACAATGATTAAAAACCTCAAGTGCTTCGTTGATATCTATATCTATTAAACTGATCGCCATTTCAAACTGACTTTGCATGTCGTTTGAACAAATGTTATCTCTAAACACACTGCTTTGGGTTTCGTCCCATATAAACTTTTCGAAAATATGAACATCCTCCTTTACACAAATTTCATTATCCTTAGGAAAGTGAACGTATAATTCCAAAGGCAAATGGTCAGATTCAATTCTGTCAGACACATTCATTCTGATGCTATCAGAAACTATTGAATACAAATCATAAGACAGCAAAAAATAATCAGCTACACTGTTACCATTATCAGCTATGTACGTGTAATGACCTTGAAGGTCATCCTGACACATACCATTCAAAATACACATGTCAAAAACTGTACACATGTTAAGTAACATTTTGCCGTAATTATTGAGCACGCGGTCTTCAGAATTTCTGTTTGAGTTCAAAGGGCCACTCAAATGTTGATCAACAAAATCACACACGTTGGATTCTAAGTCACAAGAAATATTTGAGGTTCTACAATTCAAATCTCCATTAATTACTATATACATATCATGTTCTTTATTATAAAGCAGACATTCACATAAAAAATCTTCCAATAAAGAAACACCATTTTCACAATCAAAATGATATAATATGGTGAGTTTTCTGGTGGTATATAAGCACAAACATATATGATGTGTTTTTCAATGCCGAAAAGGCATTTATCCAACACAAAAGCGTAAAAAAGATGAGACTACACATATGGGTTTGACAAAAGAACATAGCTCATTTCTTATCAAACATATGATTCCGCCCGAACGTCTTCCGTGTGCCGACAGTTTAACAGCAGGTTTACAAAACAACGTGTACCCTGTAAAATAGGCAACTGAAAATCTTCAACAAATGTCTCAACTAAACAGACAAAATCAAAGGAACAAATATATGAAACAAAATCACGATCATGTATTTTTGTGAGTAGTCCATTAATGTTCCAATGAAGAAAAGAAAAGTGTTTCATTTTATTACATACATTAACATCATCAAATTCATTCATCACTAACGAGGTCGATCTACACACATTTCCATTCGACACATCGCCAACAGAACTGTTCACGTGTACCGGCGACACAGAAACCTCGTCACAGAACACGGGCGCACAGTTCTCACGTGGCGCCAACTCACTGACACTGTCGCGCTGTGGCAAGGCAACCGGCGTCGACTCAGTGTTCGTTCCCTCCACAGCAGCGGACAAAAAACGAGGATAAATACAGGACCGGCCGAACCCCTATTTCATTTCCACTAGACGATCACCCGAGTCCAACGTGTAACGAGTTCCGTCCACAAGGAGATGATCATAGATCATTGCGGCACGTTTCCCGTCACTTCTTGCCTGTTTAAGATGAGGGGTCAGTTTTCTTCTTATGTCTCTCACTCTTGCGGAAAAGTCCTCCCCTACAAAGATTTTGGTTCCATTGAGTTTCCGCTTAGCTCCGAGTATGTCCATCTTCTGTTTATAAAAAACACATCGTGCAATTATCGGGAAATCCGGTTTGGTGTTGACACGATGGACTCTATCGAATTCCACGTCGCGAGGCAGTTCCAGCTGATCAGTGATGAGCTCCCTAATAATGTCCTCACACTGCGCGCTCAAGGGGGCCGGATAGCTCAGTTGGTAGAGCGCCGGACTCGTGATCCTGGGGTTGCGGGTTCGAATTTCGGTATAGGGGGATTTTTCCCTCGGAGTTAACATTCGTTCTGACTCCATTCCCCATATAGTCCTTCGAATGAGACTATAAACCGAGGTTCCGTGTGTGAACGCACGCATAACATCTTGCACACACGTAAAATCCCATCCCCAACTTTCGGAAGAGAAGGCCAGTTTGGCCGTTGGTATGGCTGACACGTGACACATAGCATGCACCTTCCCCGAAGATGGAGTATGGCTGCCTTAATGGCGGGATAAAAAGGGTCATACACACAAAACTCCACTGCCTGGCTATACAGGGAGTGTTCGCAGGAGTATCAGCCTGCGTACGCAGAAAGAAAGAAAGACTGCGCGCTCGTCTCATTCTCCTTCCTGGCGAGACCATAGAAGAGGACGTTGTTCCGCCTGGACCTCCCCTCCAGGTCGTCCGCCTTCCTTTCCAGGTTGTCCATTCTCGAGGCCAGGTCGTTGTTTCTTCTCTGCAGGTCGTGGTTCTCCTGTCGAAGGTCGCCCACCTCCCGTCTCAGCCCTCTCAGCTCCTCCTGCATGGCCGCATACCCCTCACGTAGAACACGTATGTCCTGCTTGACCTCGTCGAACTTCCTGTCCATCGACTGGAACATGGTCATGAGGTCGGACAGGGACGGTTCCTTCACTGGCTGGTTAGAGGCGCCTCCCTGAGGGTTGACAGGTTTCTCCAGGCTCACTCTGCCACTGCTCGCCCCTGTGCTGGAGAATCGGGTCTGCCTGGAGCTGTCACGGCCCTGTGAAGGGTTGGGGCCAGGGTTGCTTTCAACGTCACCACAACGGAGGAGAAGGCTCCCCCAGAATAAATACGACAGGAGCAAACCTGCCACGACACCGTCCAGTCTCCGGTTCAGCTGCAGTATGGCGACTCGCATTGAAACTTTCTTCCCAGCCCGTTGAAACATAAAGGCTTGGAATACGGGCAGGAAGGAGCCACAAGAGGCCCTGAAGTCCAATGCTCCAGATGGCATGGCCCTTCGTACACTTGCTGACCAAATCTGGGTAGATGTACTTCTCTAAAATTGCTGTAAACAGTGAAATATTACGGAGGGTTACAAAGGGCGACTTTACGCGCGAAACTCCAGTTCACGCCCCCCCCCCCCCACCAAGAAGAAGAAGAAGAAGAAGAAGAGAAAGAGAGAGAGAGAGAGTCCATGTCGACGAATTTTCTTTCTGGCCTTTTGTGAAGCGATGATGTTAACACACGTTTGCAAAACCCAAGAGATCACACATTAAACAGTACACAGACTACGGAATCACAGAACAACAACAGCAACAATGATAGATCTGTAGACCGCCTTTATATATACATATTGAAACTCATTTGACAAATGACTCTTGATGCGAGGCCGTAAGAACTTTAAAGAGGACAGAGTACCAGTCTCACGTACGAGCTAGGCCTACCAATCATACTCGATGGTGTGTCAGTGCAGGACTACAGAAGAGAAACTACAGGCCTACTTTAATGTGGTGTGTGTGTGTGTGTGTGTGTGTGTGTGTGTGTGTGTGTGTGTGTGCAGTTGTGCTGTCTGCTGTCTGAAGGGCAGATTACGAGTGGCAGTATTTGATAGTTTAAACCTGATCTTGCTATAGAATATTCATTCCTTTTTTGTGCTGTCGGTTGTCTGCAGCGCAGATAACTAGCAGCAATATTTCACAGTTCGAAACTAATCTTGTCTTTAAATATTTAAAATAAACTTTAAAGAAAAAAATTACTATGCCGCCGAACAACAACAACAACAACAACAACAACAACAACACAACAACAACAACAAAATACACGACAAACACGACGTGTTTCGACCTCTTTGGTCTTCTTCAGGCGAGACAAACACCATTTCAGACAATGAAAACGTTCAAAAGGATTCAGACCAAGACCAAATCAGCCCGCGCTTACCCTATACGCCGACGATTTGGCCATCTGGTCGAACATGATGAAGCCACACAGAGTAAGCCAAATGAGACAGTACCAAAAGGACATAGACAACATCCAGTCCTACATGAAAGACAACGGCTTCGAACTGGCGGTTGAGAAGACAGTTCTAATGGCCTTCACAAAATGCAGGAGGAACCTGGATAACTACCATATAAGAGTAGCTGACCAGCTCATATTTCCCAGCAAGGAAGCCAAGTTCCTGGGCGTGACCATCACTGCCAACTTCACCTGGGAGAAGCACATCGGGGAGCTCACCACCAAGGCCACTAGAGCAGTGGGACTCATAAAATCGCTAAAGCAAGAACCCTGGGCTACACCAGAGAGCCTGATCCACCTGATAAGAGCCCTGGTGCGATCAAGACTGACCTATGGCCATGAAGCGTTCTTCACTGCACCAAAGACCTCATGGCAAAAACTCGAACGAGTGGAACTGGCAGCACTCAAGCATGCCTTTGGCGTCAGCCGATTCGCCATCAACGACCTTGTTTACCAGGAAGCAGGATGGCTTCCCCTCAAAGACGAATGTCGCCGTAGAAACGGGAACTTTGAAGCCCGTGTCTCAGCGGTAGACACCACTGTGAAAGCCACCCTCCAGGACAATCCAAGCACACGGTACGCCGCCTACAGGCACTCCATCAAAGAAAGGAAGGCAGACCTCCACAGACGGACATCGCCCTTCAGTGACCAGACCAAAGAAATCTGGGCAAGGGCCAACACCGGACCACATGACGTGGAACCAACCCCTACACATCCCCTACCACCATGGGAACTGAAGAAACCACAAATCATCCATCAATATGGAGGGACCACGCCCAAGAAAGACAACCCACTCTACTTGTCAACACTGGCAAAGGAAAAAATCGGAGTAGAATATGACCATCACCTAAAAATCTACACTGACGGCTCAGTGCTAGAAAACGGCGAGGCAGGATGCGCTCTGGTTATCCCAGAACTCAAAACCACCAAGCAGTACCGACTACCCAAAGGGATCAGCATTTTTACTGCAGAACTCTATGCCATTTTAAAGGCCTGCGCTACCATCAACGACATGCCACGACCTCCCCAGGCCGTGATCATCCTAACGGACTCCAAGTCCTCACTGAAAAGCTTGTCGATAGGGAGAATGAAGAATCGACAGGAGCTCCAAGCCAAAATCCTGTTCCTGGCTCACTAAATTATCTGTAAAGGAACAGACCTTACCCTGATGTGGCTGCCCTCCCATACAGGAATCAAGGGCAACGACATGGTGGACAGTGCCGCCAAAATCGCCACAAGAACTGGCCACCAAGTCAACCTACGACTATCTCTGGCTGAAGTTACCAGCAAAGCCCGACAAGCCGCCTACGACATCAGGAACGACGCTATGAAGGCCCAATGTGCCGAGCGAGGATGGGTGTTCATCCCCATGCAAAGAAAAACTCTACGACTCCGACTTCCCCGAGGACTCCAGCAAATCCTCCGACGGATCAGGACAGGATACCACAGATGTGTTCTCCTGGGCCTGACCTGCCAATGCGGGTCAGAGGCCTCTCTCCAACACGCCCTGAGTGACTGCACCGCCCTCCCAATTGCCATGACTGCCATTCGAGACTACAGACGAACACACCAACTACAGCTGCACGAATTTCTACTGCCGCACCCAACCCTAGGGACTCAACCCATGAGGATGCTGGCCAATGCCCTGACGTCCTCTGGACTGGACAACTGGTTCTAACCCACCCAGAAGAAGACGAAACGAACATCAACAACTACAACGAAAGGAGACAACTTTAACGACTACTGCCGTCAAATAACAACAACGACCAACCGCACCACGAACATCTCTTAAATCCAATGACACCAAAGACTACCGTGAATGAAAGACATGTCCATAAAAGCTTTCTCTACGAGAACTTAAAACTCAACTATTTTCAGCTTTGATTTGAACTTAAGTCCAGCTGTTTCTTATCACTTTCGTTCACGAGTAGACTCCCTCTTAATATATCAGCTCTAAAAAAAGTATAAAACAAAAAAAAAGGGGGGGGGGGGGAGATAATCAGTCTATTTCCATCGTAAAACAGTTATCTTTTTATAACATGTCAAACAAAATAGATCAAGAGAATCAAATGTTTGATTTAAAGCACGCGCTTGAATGATGATCGGTGTATTGGCTGTCTGTATCAGAGGAGCACCGTTTCATATCCATGTTTGGCCTTTTCTCCCCCTGATTGAACTGTTAAGCACACTAAGGGGTTAAAACGGCTTCGGGTGTGCCCGTCAGCGACATCTATCTCATAAATAGGCGGGGTCACTCTCGCTGAACAAGAAACTTTTACATTGATTTCCTCCTCAGCAGATTTCCGAACACCGTGTATGTAGGCTAGGCTATTGAAGTTCTTTCTTCTGCCATTAGCCTACGTAATTTTAGGCCATTACGGCAAGTTCCTGCCTGGTTGCAACGACATTCAGATTGATCTGTAGGCGTCGTCAACAAAATCGGTATTCTGTCAACTTCTCAAATGCATTGTTATCACTTAGATTCTGAGACTTTTTTCGATTTTTTACCCAAACAATTAATATTCTTATTAGTGTGTGTGTGTGTGTGTGTGTGTGTGTGTGTGTGTACTTTTGCTTTTATTTGTTACATCAAAACTTCTAGTTCTAGAATAAAGGGAAAGGAGGTGTAATTAAAAATGACGAACGTATTTATGACGTATGTTATAAGATGACAGCTTTAAGAGATCTGCAAGAATTGTGCATTAGCCTACTTCGAGAATGTAAACTTCAAAAGGTGTCTGCTATTGTATTTCTCACCTGATACTTTGAAGACAGTGAATAGTACTAAGGCGAAGATCGCTAGTTAAATGCACGTCTTCTTTTTCTTTGGAAATGTAAAAAATATTACCATAAGCCAAAGTCTTGCATGATAATAATGCCTGCATTTAAAGCAGATTCATCGAACGAAGGGGATCTGTACGTTCTGCTTATCATATATATTTTCTTCTTGATTTGGGGGATACTGTCAAATGTGTTAGTTTTGTGGATGTGGTCGTTTGTCAGGACCGCGCGCTTCCACTCTGTTTACTTGTTTAAAGCGTTGGCAGTTGCAGATCTGATATTTCTTGTTGGGTTCTTTCCTGCTCGATTCGTTGTATTCAGCTTTTACTGGGAGTTGTTTTTTCGTTCTGTATCTTACGGAAATCACTTGGCTGGGGTTTACATCACTTTGATGTTGGCGTGCATTCGATTTGTTCAAACGTTCTTTCCTTTACGTGCTTCGAAATTGCTATCTCGTCATCGCTTGAAGGTTGCGGTGGGATTTTTTGCAGCGTCCTCTGTAACGCTCCAAACTTTGCTTTCCAGCAAAGTGCTTTATGAGACCAGAAATGATTGGGCTTACATTTCACTTACTCTAAGGAGAGGCGTGCAACAGGTTTTGCCAGCCCTGATTCAGAACCTGTTGATGATCGCCGTTTTGTATCGACTACGGCGGATTTCAAAGATGACGGATTCTTCACCGGGGGACCCAGAGATTTCGCTGACAAGCGAATGCGGGCAGGAGATGTCTCAACGAGAGCTTCATGACATAAAGCCGAGCCGGGAAACGACAGGTGACTGGTTTTTCAGTTCATCGGTATTTGAGGAGAGACAGGCAGTACGCGGAATGAAAGCTGACATTCCAATAACGCCAGACAGAAGCAAGAGAGCAAGTGGGAATAAAATTCAAATGAAACGCCACATGAAAATAGCACCACAAAACAGTCACCAGAAACACAGAAAACCTGGACCAGAACCGACGACAAGCCGTCAAGAGGCCAGTGTATCTCCACCAAGACAAGGTAGTACCAACCACCGAAGCATGAACGTGAAGACAGGGACACACGTTCAAAACTCACAAGCATCCAAACCAAGAGTGGGGGATCTTAGCGTGGAACTCGAAGAAAAACAGAAAAGTGTATCCTTTTCTTCCGACACT
>CM031605.1:35061398-35078898 GCA_018398815.1 Conus ventricosus
TGTGTGTGTGTGTGTGTGTGTGTGTGTGTCTCTCTCTCTCTGTGTTCCTTCCCATCCCCTCAGACCCTTTCTCCCCTCCCTCTCACTCCTCCACATTCTCCTCTGAGCGGCCACATTATCTGCGATTCAGTTGCAGTTCTGACGATATACAGCAGGTTTCATGGTAAAACAGACAGAAAAGTATATGGAACGGGACGGGTGCCCACCGCATGAAAGGAGAAACGAGAGATGCAGGGAAGGTGTGTGTGTGTGTGTGTGTGTGTGTGTGTGTGTGTGTGTGTGTGTGTGTGTCAGTACAACCTTGAGTTAATCTGACAATAAATTGGTTTTAGTCAGTCAGTGTGTGTGTGTGGCAAGAAAGAGAGGGGAAAGAGGCACAAATGCTTGGCAGAGAAACTTATTTGGTGAAAGCTAGGTATGTGGATCGGTCGTAGGAAGAAGAAGAGAAGGCAGAAGAGGAGAAGGCAGAAGAAGAGGAAGTAGAAGAAATAGGTCGTAGAGAAATGTTCCAGAAACCAGCTGATAGAGGAGCACGCCTCCTATACATTGTCTCGTGTTTTTTCCCCGGCTGACGGTAGGGAGCCAGAAAACGAAAGCAAACAAACCGCTGGCACTTTCTCTGCGGGCTGTCAGTGCTTGAACCAAGCGTACGGGCGTCACTGGCATTGGTATTTGTTATGTGAACATATTGGAAGCACACGATGCGGCGGCGATAGATTTCTTCATGAGTACAGTCGGCTGTTTGGTTAGTATCACGATGTTTATGTGCTCTGTAAAGTTAAACATTGTGTTCAGTGTAGCAGGCCTCATTTCTGGAGCGCTTGGGTCTGATAATTTAAAGAAATCTACTGCAAGTGATGAAATCGGCAGACATTTGGAGAACATGACCAGTGACTCAAAACCTTGGAGGGGGAAGGGACGACAGCTGTATAAAGAGCTGGTGGATAAGTTGTTTCAGGACTATAATCCCATCATCCCCGCCAACGCTGAAGATCCCACCACGTCGATCAACCTGACTGTCCTGATGGTGATAGAGAGTCTGGCTTACCTGGACATGAAGAGCCAGACACTGAGCCTCATAGCCTGGTTCCAGATAGACTGGAACGACCCCTCTTTCACCTGGGACACTGATGTCTATCCGGTGGACATGATCGTGGTCAACGAGAAGGAAGTATGGCGTCCTGTGCTGGCTATCGCTAACACTTTACTGCCCCGGGATCAGATCATGAAAGTTGAACTGCCCGTCTCCATTTTCCCCAACGGCGATTTCCGTTGGTTTCCCGGCGATTCTTTCATCATGAGCTGTCATGTGAACTTGAACTTCTATCCGTTTGACGTACAAACCTGTGCAGTATCGCTGACCCAGTGGAGTCATCAGAGTCACCACTTCAACTGTACACAGGCCGAAATCCGATCTACCGTGAGCGGGAACGGGGAGTGGGAAATCATAGACCTGGGCTATTACTACAAAAAAGTTCAGTTACCCGGCTATTCTTTCTGGATTTTGGTCTTCACCATCACTTTGAAACGAAAATGGATGTTCTACGTTCTCAACCTCATCTTCCCCATCATTCTGGTGTCTGCTCTCAACAACGTCGTGTTCATGCTGCCCGTAGAGTGTGGGGACAAGATGTCGGTTAGTGTCACCACCTTCCTGACCTTGGGCGTTTTCCTGACCTTGATCCAGGACTCCCTGGCCAAGAACTCGGACACGGTGTGTTACCTGACGCTGTACCTGGCCGTGCAGATGATCCTGGGGGCGCTGGCCATCGTGGAGTCCGCCGTTGTGGTGGCCTGCCATCACAGAGCAGCCTCAGAGAACCATGACGACTCTGGGAGATCCTTCAAGGAAAAGGCCATAGACACCTTTGAAGAGTTTGTCGATGACAGCCTGCTTGACTCTCACGTCATGAGCGAAGAGAATCATTTCACGAAGGCAGACCATTGGGGTACGTTATTTGTATAGACATATATCTATACTAGCTTTTTAACCTGGCTTCCCACGATCCAGAAATCCTTCTTATTGCACCTCCCTCCTTCCCTCCAGCTGTGTCATTCTGTCTGTCTCTCAGAGCCCTTGGCTTGTTAAGGCTTTAAGCTCGACTAGCAAACTAAGAGTAAAAACGTTTAACAGAAAGACATTTAGACACGTATAGAGAGCATATTAAAAGAATTGTAGCTAGTTTGTAGTTTTCCTTTAACATTGGTACAAGCATGATAAAACAAAATGAGGTAATAAACCATTTCCCATCAACGTAAATATATTTGTTTGAGGGAAATCGTGTAATGAGTAAAATGCAGAAATATGCATATGCGTCACAAGTCACAAGTTTAAACCACAGTAACAATGAAAGTAGTCACAAGTTAAAACCACAGTAACAATGAAAGTAGTCACAAGTTAAAACCACAGTAACAATGAAAGTAGTTACAAGTTAAAACCACAGTAACAATGAAAGTAGTTACAAGTTAAAACCACAGTAACAATGAAAGTAGTCACAAGTTAAAACCACAGTAACAATGAAAGTAGTCACAAGTTAAAACCACAGTAACAATGAAAGTAGTCACAAGTTAAAACCCACAGTAACAATGAAAGTAGTCACAAGTTAAAACCACAGTAACAATGAAAGTAGTCACAAGTTAAAACCACAGTAACAATGAAAGTAGTCACAAGTTAAAACCACAGTAACACATATGGATTATGCTGTAGTTCATATACTATGTCTTCATATGCAATGATTGCCTGTTAACTGAGTAAATAGTTTTCCCTGAAACATTCTGTTTTTGAAAGCATCGGAAATGAGATAGAATAGTATTCTAAAGCACGCGGTAAACGTAAAAAGGATGGATTTAAGAAGGCTATTCTAGGTATTGGAACCACACAGTTTGATTGGGTTTCAAAGATTTATAATAAATCTAGATTTAGAGATTTAAATCAAAGACTTTTTGGGGGGAATAAGTATGCATTTATAGACAGTGAATACATTTCTTAAGGGGGAGAATCCGTGCTGTAGTATAATCTGTCTCCCTAAGACTTGATGATTTTAAAGAAATGCCTTGAGCGCTCTTTTGTAAATATTCAGAAGAGAATGCATTGCTTAGTCCCTAGCACAGTCACATATGGTCAAAGAGTAATTGATTGAATTGATGTCCATGTGAATGAATAATTTCTTGGCATGAAGATTCCAGAAACGTTGTATCTTGCTTAGCTGACGTACTTATCTGGATACTGATTTACCTAAACTGTTGATGTGACTAGACAAAATGAAAAATGAGTGTATTAAATTTCTAAATCATTAACGAAACAGATGGGGAGCTTTGATTTGTCTTCCTTGTGGTGTTGACAATAGCATGAGTTATCAAGACCTGGTGACATGTGACTTACATTGCACTTGTCATACAAAGTGTCAACATTCTTTAGTGATGAAGAGAGTAAAGCTTTTAAGTTGGAGCTGTTCATGTAAAACATAGTATCACCACAAGAAGAAGATCATTATCATAGACTGAGAAAAGCAGTGGGTCTGATGTGAAACCCTAAAGTACGCCATGTTGGATAGGAAAAGCATTTGACAAGTTTGTATTAACACGGTTTGCTGATGACTTTCTAGGAGTTTGCTGATGATTTTCTGGAGAGTGTTGTTCAGTATAGTGTTATTTTTTTTTGCATAAGAAGTCGTCAGCAATATCAAATGCTTTTGTAAAGTCAGCAAATATAGGCTCACAGTACTTACGTTCATTCAGATTTGTAATCAATAGATCGATAGATTTTGAAACGATGTATTGCAAGAATGAGCATCCCCCACCCCCCGAAACCTCATTAATTTTTTAGTTTCTAGCTTTCAGCATCACTATGGTGGTAATTGTGATTCTTGTGTGTTTTTGCATAGGCTAAGATAGAACTGATAAAATGTTATCGCTCTGTAGTTTAATGGTCAAGAACTGTCTTAAATTTGAAATGGGCGTCGCTTCTGCAACTCAATGGAAAATGGCATTTATCTTAAGTGGCATAGAATATATGTTTAAGTAAGACTTTGACATATAAAACATGTTGATAGGTTTATAATTTTGCCACCCATCCCGTCAAGTCCTGACTTCTTTTCTGCTTCAAATGGCATAAAGGTCAGCAATCATCTTTAACAGTCTTAGGAGAACCAGATTAGCTAGGTGAATATTCTTAGATTCGCAAAACTGCTTCTTTTCAGTCACAGGCTGAGAAGTTTTACTTGTAAATTGACTCAAGGCTTTTTACATGGTTTTCGATTTCTGTTCAGTGGATATAAGTTCTTGAAATAGTATTTCTTTTTATTTTTTTGTTTGTTTGCTTGCTGTTCGTGTTTTATGTTGCCTTTCAAATTTCTCCGACTTTCCTTCTTTTTCAAAGATATCACGTAAGAAAGAAGCAGCTTGTCCTTCATGAGTCTTCAGCTTCAGTCCTGAGCACTATGATTTATTGTGCGTGTATAGTACTTTTCCCTGACCAGTGTAACAGTAAATATTTTCAGAAGGAACTTCATAAGGTCAATTAGAAAACCGGCTTCATGAAATTGAGCAAAGGAACTGTAAGTGATGTATTTGTGTATAGTTTTAGGAGTTTCAGTTCCATTTATTCTTCGTGTAATGTCACTGGAAAACTTTCATTGCATCCATTCTAAGGTACACATATGTCTATGGTTGAATGGTTAGAAAAATGTAGACGTGATCAATTAAATCTACTGCTATTGGAGTGAACGTAGGTGGGTACCAATATAATTTGGTGGAAGTAATGCGAAGAAGTCTATCGGTCCACCACTTTGGGTATTTCAATAAATCAGAATTGAAATAATCTAGGGCACGTTCTGTCGCATCAAACGATGCTGCTTCCAACATGGTACTGAGCTTGTTCATCCAGTCAGCAAATTCCGGTGTTTTTAGGATTTTTATTTTTTTTTCATCCCCATTTCTAAGCCAACTAATTCAATTGCAAATTTCAAGTTAATGTAAACGTTGACCATCTAATGGTCCGTAAATATGATTTAATTTAGCTCCATCTGCATTATACAATTTTTGTTAAGTTCTCTATCGCTACATATGTGATTGCGTATAATCTATGCATCCAGAACGTACTCGGTAGTATTTTTCCTTTATGAAGATTGTTACGTCTGTTGGATGAGCTAGAGAGTGGGGAAGAACAGAAAGGCATGCAGATTTGGCCATTGCCAAAACCCTAGGGGTTGGATGAGGCGGAAAATTGGATGAGCAGGAGGAAACATTGGTGGGGACGTCATGTATGAGCGCTGTGTGGCTTGATGTGTTGTGAATGAGGGATATGTGGTATGATAGGGTGAAAGTGTTGGAAGGAGGAGAGGAATGGAAACAGTCTGTGCTGATGGCATGTAGGAGAGAGAGAGAGAGAGAGAGAGAGAGAGAGAGAGAGAGAGAGAGAGAGAGAGAGAGAGAGAGGGTGAGAGGGACAGAGAGAGAGAGAGAGAGAGAGGGTGAGAGAGAGAGAGAGAGAGAGAGAGAGAGAGAGAGAGAGAGAGAGACAGACACAGACAGACAGACAGAGAGCGAGAGAGAGAGAAAGAGAGAGAGTCTGGTGTGTAAGTATATGTGTGTATATGTGTGTGTGTGTGTGTGTGTGTGTGTGTGTGTGTGTGTGTGTGTGTGTGTGCACGCGCGCGCGGGCGCATACACAAGTGTACGAGCGTGGGCGCAAGTCCCTCCTCCCCTAGTGTTCAAGTTTAGTTTTATTCCACGTATTTCAGCAACAGAATCTCGGATCTCTGAAACAACAAGAGTGTATGTTTTATCCTCCGCGTTCTTTCATGATCTGTACCCCCATCATCGCTCATTCTCGCCTCTGTGTGCACAGCTGCTGCCAAGGCTGACCGGTCGCGGCCCCAGCACAAGTACACCCTAAGAGTCATCAACACCACGTTGTTATAAGGCAAACCACCGAGCACTCGGTTAGGAAGTGTTCAGTGATGCCAGCACTGATACAACACACTCGGGGCATCATCTACCACTCCTCCCCCCCCCCTCCCCCCCCACCATCCAGCCTCCATCCGGTCACCTCCGCCATCCCCTCGCATTTTCCACTTCCACACTTTCCCCACACCCCACTTCCCCCTCCCCTCCCCCCTTTCGCCTTTATGATGTTCATAATGCATAGCCAGCGTGAGTGAGTATCCCTGTCTGAAAAGCGCCAGCATCTACTTCCTGTGTATGACAGTCTCCGTGAATTTGCTGATACCTACAACTTTGATGGAAATTCGCCGCGGACACAGACAGAGAGAGGAACTCAGAAAAAGAGTTCACCGCAACAGCAGGCATTGAGAGCTACAACACTTGAATATTTCTTTTATGATTAATGATGATGAAGATGATGCTGTAGTATTCCATTTCAGTGTGAGACGTTATGACAAGACCGTAGCCTATTCTACACTTCCTTAAAACAATGTATCCCGGCGCAAGAAACACAGACACTTATAGTGTTGCTATAGGAATTTTAACACCACTTCCTAAGACGCATCCATGAACTGTATGAAAGTCAACTGTCTGGTCTCTGTCTTTCCATTTGAGCCCATAGCATGCTGAACTCTGCTGAACTCTGCACAGGGGCGGTTCAAACAAGTGCCTCTTACCGGGCACGTACCCACGACCTCCCGTCCTGCCGCCCGTGACTCGAACCACTGCCGGTAGGGCGGTTCTCATGTAGTTGATGTTATCTCATTGATACGCCCATGGGGGCCTATGCTGTTTGTAGAGAGAACTGTCTCCCGATAGGTATAATTACGTTTTTTTGACAGCCTCTGGTAGATAGGACGTGAAGCTTTCGGTTAAAGCGTACACCACATTCACCAAGAGAGAGAGAGAGAGAGAGAGAGAGAGAGAGAGAGAGAGAGAGAGAGAGAGAGAGAGAGAGAGAGAGAGGTTGGTGAACAAGTAATGATTATGAGTTTTTACTAATTAAACTGAAAGTATTCAAGTATTCACGCGCGCGTGTGTGTTTGTGGTGTGCGTGTGCTTGAGTGCGTGCGTGCGCGCGTGTGTGTAAAAATTAACAAATAAATATCAGCATTTCCACCTTTTAAACGCTTGATGCATGCTTGTGTGTGTGTGTGTGTGTGTGTGTGTGTGTGTGTGTGTGTGTGTGTGTGTGTGTGTGTGTGTGTGTGTGTGTGCCTGCATGTGCGCGTGCATGCGTACGTGCGTACGTGCGTGCACGAGTGTGAGTGTGTGCATGTGTGTGCTTGCGGACGTGTGTGTGTATATGTGTGTGTGTGTGTGTGTGTGTGTGTGTGTGTGTGTGTGTGTGTGTGTGTGTGTGTGTGTGTGTGCGCGCGCGTGTGTGTGTGTGTGTGTCGCCCTTTTCTCTTGCGTGCACGCCTCTCTCTCTCTGTCTCTCTCTCTTTGTGTGTTGTGTGTGTGTGTGTGTGTGTGTGTGTGTGTGTGTGTGTGTGTGTGTGTGTGTGTGTGTTTCTCTCTGTCTCTCGCTATGTATGTGGGTGTGTGTTCGCGCGAGCTCTCTCTCTCTCTCTCTCTCTCTCTCTCTCTCCTCTCTCTCTCTCTCTCTCTCTCTCTCTCTTTATCCAGTTAAATCATCACTCTTTAGTATGAGTTTCTTGTGTAAGATTCACTTCTGTATGATAATGGCAATCACAATAACTGATTATAGCTACAGCAATGATGACAACGGGACAGACAGACAGACAGACAGACAGAACACACACACACACACACACACACACACACACACACACACACATACACACACACACACACACACACACACACACACACACACTCTCTCTCTCTCTCTCTCTCTCTCTCTCTTACACACACACACACACACACACACACACCACACACACACACACACACACACACACACACACCACCACCACCACCATCACCACCACCACCACTAACAACAACAACAACAACAGTAAGAACAACACAGCCGCGGAGAACATCACAACACAACTGACCTCCAACCCAGCCCGACGAGCGGAGAACTGATCAGTGACTAACTCCCCAAAATCTGCGCTAGGCCCACAGGCTTAAAACAAAATGTAACCACAGCCGAGAAAAAAAAATGCAGTGGACGAACATTAAAGAAAGGGCCTAGAAAACATTTGTAACTTCTACGTTAACGGTTTCTGACATAACCAACATGCAGCTATTGTAGTAACCCGTAACCAACATGTAGCTGTTGTAGTAAGCCTACATGCCTCTCTCTCTCTCTCTCTCTCCTCTCTCTCTCTCTCTCTCTCTCTCTCTCTCTCTCTCTCTCACTGAACAATCTGAAAAAAGAGGCTGACAGATTGCGTTTAGAAGTAAATCTTGATAAGACTAATATTATGGTTTTCCGTAAAGGTGGTTATCTTGGAATAAGAGAAAAATGGACATATGGAAACGAAGATATAAGAGTAACAAACACATACAAATACTTAGGCTTGATATTTACAACAAAATTAAGTATGAATGCTGCCCTTCTAGACATGAGTAGAAAAGGTAAAATGGGCGTTATTGAAATTCTAAAATCACTAAAGAAACTACATACAATTGATCCTTCCCTATTCTGGAAGCTTTTTGATACTCAGATTGAGCCCATATTGACTTACGCAGCAGAAGTATGGGGTTTAGAAGATACAGGGTTAATAGAAAAAGTACATACTTTTGCTATTAAACGATTCCTGGGTGTACCACTACACTCTTCAAACAAAATGAGTTACGGAGAAACAGGAAGATATCCTTTGTTCGTTCGAACTGCTGTAAAATGTATTAAATACTGGCTGCGACTGGTAAAACTGCCAACTAATAGAATATGTAGGCAAGCCTATGATATGTTGTTATTACAATTAGAAGCAGGCAAATACAATTGGGCATCAAAAGTTAGGAACACTCTAACAGAAAATGGTTTTGGTGTAGTATGGTTGTGTCAAGGTGTTGGCTCTGAGGAGGGGTTTATATCAGAATTTAAGGACAGAATTGTTTCATGTTATAAACAAAATTGGCATTCTGAAATTGAAGATAACGATAAATATGAGTGGTACCGTTCTTTTAAAATCACGTTTGAAGCTGAGAGGTATCTAACTTTGATAACGAATAAAAAGATGAGGGAAGATCTGGTAAAGTTTAGATTAAGAGTGCATGGTCTAGGCGCTGCAAAACACTGGTTTATGACCAGCGAACGAAGTGTTGACTGCCCAATGTGCGGTCACAACAAAGAAGATGAAGTGCACTTTCTTTTTCATTGTTGCTTCTTGTCAGATATTCGCCGAAAATATCCTTTTTTCAACATGACTCATGTCGAGCCTACAGTAAGTGGTTTAATTAATCTTTTGGCAACAGATAATGATGCAACTATCATTGGTCTTGCTAAGTATTTAACTGATGCTACCAAGACGAGAAAAAAGAAGATAGAACTTAATGACAACAGTACTGTAATCTAATGTTCCTTGTTTTGTCTTAGTATGTTCTTTTGTAATTAGTGGATGGCCATGTAGTCTCAGTGTGTGTGTGTGTGTGTGTGTGTGTGTGTGTGTGTGTGTGTGGTGCGTGCGTGCGCGCGCGCGCGCGCGCGCGCACATGAGCTTGCGTGCGTTTGGAACAGCGAGGTCGGGAGTGGAGAAGGGAAGGTGGGGGTGGGGGGGGGGGGGGGGGGGGGGGGGGAGGGCGATCGGGCGGTCGGGGGATCTGTGGATTAGAGGGTGAGGTTGGGAGGAGGAATGGAAGAATGGTGAGATGCGTTTACTGTTTTTGTTTGTTCGTGCAAGGTGAGAGAAGGGATTGGGAATGGGTTTTGGAACTAAAGGGACGGGAACGGTAGCGTAGGAAAGGACGTCCTGTACGGAAGTCCTCTAATATGATTTGATCGTTTACGTGTGAGTAGTTTGATATAAATATCTGTACCATCCTGACAATGTGAGCGATCCTTAAATCCTTTACGTTCTGATTGTTTTGTTTATTTAATCATTTAGTTTCTTTTATTTTAATGATACAATGTGTATTTTTCTTATACTTTCATGATGCAATGTGTCCAGTCGTATGTGTACCCCCCTTGCCTTAATGGCCCCTATAGCTGAAGGCAATAAATCATCAAAGCGTCAAGCGTCTCTCTCTCTCTCTCTCTCTCTCTCTCTCTCTGTTTCTCTTTCTCTGCCTGCGTCTCACACTCCACTGAACAGCTGCTGTACTCCGGCTGCAGTGCCTGTTTAGACCTATCAGCCTCCTATGTGCTGGAAGAAAATATTTGTTTGATGTGTGTGTGTGCGTGAGAGAGAGAGAGAGAGAGAGAGAGAGAGAGAGAGAGAGGAGAGAGAGAGAGAGAGAGAGAGAGAGGATGGCCAAGGGAAGGGGGTTGGGAAGCGTGAGAGGATGAACTGGTGGTGGGAAAACTGCTCATATCAGGGACCTTTGGGGGAGAGGAATTTATTACGTGAAAGCAGGCTGGAAACTGTGGCTGGTGGTGTTTGTCGGTCGTAGGACGATCAAGAGCAAGAAGAAGAAGAAGAAAAAGAAGAAGAAGAAGGAGTGGAAGAAAGAGAATAAGAAGGACATAGAACAAGGAGGAGGAGGAGAAGGAGAACGAAGAGGGGGAAGGAGGAGGAGGAGGAGGAGGAGGAGGAGGAGGAGGAGAAGAAGAAGAAGAAGAAGAAGAAGAAGAGAAGAAGTAGTAGTAGTAGAAAAAAGAAAACGAGGAGAAGAAGAAGAAGAAGAAGAGGACGGGAAAAAAGAAACGAAAGAGCAAGCAGGTTCGGCACTCTGGTTAACTGATAAAAGTAAGAGGCTACGGACCGTTGTTTCAGTTCCCCACGACTGGCAATTAGACGCCAGTTAGAGAACTACAAACTGCTGGCAGCTTCAGTAAAGCAGTTTTGCCACTGTGCTGTGTGTTGACGCTGGAAACACAGAGTGCGGCTGTAGTTTGCTTGTATATGTACATACAATTTTACAGGACATTCCGCATCGTCATGTTAACATATTCTGTGAAGTTGAACGTTGTGCTCAGTACTGTCACCCTTGTTTGTGGAATACTTGGGTCTGACAATTCAAAGAAGTACTCGGTAATCGATCAAGATGACGGATATGTGAAGAACACGACTCATGAATCAACGCCTTGGAGTGGGAGGGGAAAAGGACGACAGATCTATAAGAAACTGGTGGATAAGTTGTTTGAAGACTACAGCCCATCATCCCGCCAATGCCGATGACCCCACCACGTCAATCAACCTGACTGTCCTGATGGTGATAGAGAGTCTGGCTCACCTGGACATGAAGAGCCAGACTCTGAACATCATAGCCTGGTTCCAGATAGACTGGAACGACCCTTCTTTCGCCTGGGACACCGACGTCTATCCGGTGGACATGATCGTGGTCAACGAGAAGGAAGTATGGCGTCCTGTGCTGGCTATCGCTAACACCTTACTGCCCCGGGATCAGATCATGACAGTCGAACTGCCCGTCTCCATTTTCCCCAACGGCGATTTCCGTTGGTTTCCCGGCGATTCTTTCATCATGAGCTGTCAAGTGAACTTAAACTTCTATCCGTTTGACGTACAAACGTGTACAGTACAACTGACTCAGTGGAGTCATCAGAGTCACCACTTCAACTGTACACAGGCCGAAATCCGATCTACCGTGAGCGGGAACGGGGAGTGGGAAATCATACACCTGGGCTATTACTATCAAACAATCCATGAACCCGGCTATTCTTTCTGGATTTTGGTCTTCACCGTCACCTTGAAAAGAAAATGGATGTTCTACGGCCTCAACCTCATCTTCCCCATCATTCTGGTGTCTGCTCTCAACAACGTGGTGTTCATTTTGCCCGTGGATTCCGGAGACAAGATGTCGGTCAGTGTCACAACTTTTCTCACGCTCGCAGTCTTCCTGACCTTGATCCAGGACTCCCTGGCCAAGAACTCGGACACAGTGTGTTACCTGACGCTGTACCTGGCCGTGCAGATGACCTTGGGGGCGCTGGCCATCGTGCAGTCCGCCGTTGTGGTGGCCTGCCATCACAGAGCAGCCTCAGAGAACCATGACGACTCTGGGAGATCCTTCAAGGAAAAGGCCATAGACACCTTTGAAGAGCTTGTCGATGACAGCCTGCTTGACTCTCAAGTCATGAGCGAAGAGAATCATTCCACGAAGGCAGGCCATTTGGGTACGTTATTTGTACAGACATATATCTATACTAGCTTTTTAACCTCCCTCCTTCCCTCCAGCTGTGTCATTCTGTCGGTCTCTCAGAGCCCTTGGCTTGTTAAGGCTTTAAGCTCGACTAGCAAACTAAGAGTAAACACGTTTGACAGAAAGACATTTAGACATGTATAGAGAGCATATTAAAAGAATTGTAGCTGGTTTGTAGTTAAAGCTTTCGGTTAAAGTGTACACCACAGTTACCAGAGAGAGAGAGAGGAGAGAGAGAGAGAGAGAGGAAAAGAGAGAGAGAGAGAGAGAGAGAGAGAGGAGAGAGAGAGAACACAATTGAACAATTGAACACAATTTAATGTTTCAGGCCTCCGGACTATAACGATGTGTGTGTGTGTGTGTGTGTGTGTGTGTGTGGTGTGTGTGTGTGTGTTGTGTGTGTGTGTGTGTGTGTGTGTGTGTGTGTGAGAGAGAGAGAGAGAGAGAGAGAGAAGAGAGAGAGAGAGAGAGAGAGAGAGAGAGAGAGAGAGAGAGAGAGGTGCTGGTGAACAAGTAATGATTATGAGTTTTTACAAGTTAAACTGAAAGTATTTAAGTGTTCGCGTGCGTGTGTGTGTCTGTGGTGTGCGTGTACATGAGTATGTGCGTGCGTGCGCGTGTGTAAAAATTAACAAATAAATGACAGCATTTCGACCTTTTAAACGCCTGATGCATGCTTGTGGCTTTCGATCAAGAAATTTAATATCAAACACTACGGTTTGCTAGGTCTGATATTCATAACAACTATATAATTTGAAGATTGGTGGTAAAGACCGAAACAAAAAGGGGGTTAAAGAGAAAACAAAAACAATGCACAACGTTTCGACTCTTAGAGTCTTTTTCAAGTGACATGAAACTGAGGACACAGGAATTGTTTCAACAAATCTGAAGTGACAAGAACTCAAAAACACACACACACACACACACACACACACACACACACACACACACACACACACACACACATACATGCACGCTCCCGCCCTCCCGCCATCACCCCCCCCCCACACACACACACACACACACACACACACACACACCTACCATTATAGAGAGGGAGAAAGGGGAGGGGGCGGGGGGAAAAGGGGGTAGGAAGGGGGGAAGGGGGAAGCACGTTTATAACTCATAAAGATAGCATACCTTAGGGTGTCTAGACATGTATATGATATATACATGCACAACCGCAAACAATTTTTTCAACCTCAAAAAACTTTTTTGGAAAAAAAAACAACAAAAAAAAACAAGAAGGGTAGGGTAGTGCTGAAGACCACAAAACAAGCTATGTACCCTATCCCAGCTGCTGGCATGTTAATTTAAAAAAATAAAATTCAGGCAGTCCACATTGGTAAGCTAAAATGGTGACTCCATCACCTCAGTCCTTGATGTTCAGTCCATGGGGGAGTGAGCGTCCCTAGCCTAGAGATCAGAGATGATTCAAGGAATTTACGGTGTATGGCATCTGAGTGGTTTTGGTGAACAGCAGAGACTGACATATAAAACACGTTATGTCCAGGGCTATTGAAATGTGTACCTATGGGGGTGTCCTTATTCAGGTTGACAGCCTGGAGGTGTTCCCTGAATCTTTCATCCAGGGTCGGTAGGTCTCACCACAGTAGAGTTTGGAACAGAGGCTGCATGAAAGAATGTACACAAGGTTGGAAGATCGGCAAGTGAAGGGGGATCTGATGGTGAAACTTTTGCCTGTTTGGGCCCCTGAAGGTGTTAGTGGTTGTATTTAAAAAGGGGCAGGTTTTGCATCGGGGTTCGTTGCAGCGGTGGTTTCCTGGTGGAGAGCTGCTCGGTGAGTCTTTGTAAGTGGCTCGTACTAGATGATCCCTGAGGTTGGTGTCACGCAGGTATGCCACTAATGGAGGTTTGTCGAAGGTGGACTTGAGTTTGGGGTCTTTCCTCAGGATGTCACAGTTTTTCACAAGGATGTTTTTAACTGGGAGGTTGTGTGGGTGGTAGGTCAGAGTAAGGACTGGTCGGTCTGACTGATCTTTGTTCTGAGATGGGGGGCATGGCCTGAGTTCTGGGGGTGCGAAGGGCACGATTGGCGGCATCGATGATGACTGCTTCAGGGTACCCGCGCCTTCTGAAGAAGGAACACATCCAGTTGACCTGCAGTTTGTAGTCGTCGTCATTGCTGCACAGTCTTCTGAGGCGACAGAATTGAGAGTAAGGGATACTCTTCTTGGTAGACTGTGGGTGGCTGGATGTGAACTTGAGGTAAGAATGTGAATCAGTTGCTTTGTAGAACACTGATGTTTTCAGTTGATCTGTGCTGGTGATGGATACTTGAATGTCTAGAAAAGATACAGTTGTTTCAGAGATGGTGTAGGTGAATTTTAGGGCTGGGTGGAATGAAGACACAAAGTGTATGAAATCTAGAAGTTCAGCCTTGGTGCTTGTGGTGATACCTATGATGTCGTCAATGAAGCGTCTGAAGAATGGAGGGATGCGTCCAGGATATGAAGAGAGTATCTGCTCCTCGATGAAACCCATAAAGAGGCATGCGTAACTCGGCCCCATCTTGGTGCCCATAGCCACCCCTCGAGTTTGGACGAAGTGGCAATCACCAAAACAGAAACTGTTCAGTGTCAGGACCAGTTCTGCCAGCCTTAGGATGGTTGTGATGTCAATGTCAAAGGTGCTGTTCTTCAGAAAGTGTTTTATGGCCTGCAGACCCTCATTGTGGGGGATGCTCGTGTACAAAGAAAACTTTGACATCCTGAGGAAAGACCCCAAACTCAAGTCCACCTTCGACAAACCTCCATTAGTGGCATACCTGCGTGACACCAACCTCAGGGATCATCTAGTGCGAGCCACTTACAAAGACTCACCGACCAGCTCTCCACCAGGAAACCACCGCTGCAACGAACCCCGATGCAAAACCTGCCCCTTTTTAAATACAACCACTAACACCTTCAGGGGCCCATCAGGCAAACGTTTCACCATCAGATCCCCCTTCACTTGCCGATCTTCCAACCTTGTGTACATTCTTTCATGCAGCCTCTGTTCCAAACTCTACTGTGGTGAGACCTACCGGACCCTGGATGAAAGATTCAGGGAACACCTCCAGGCTGTCAACCTGAATAAGGACACCCCCCTAGGTACACATTTCAATAGCCCTGGACATAACGTGTTTCATATGTCAGTGTCTGCTGTTCACCAAAACCACTCAGATGCCATACGCCGTAAATTCCTTGAATCATCTCTGATCTCTAGGCTAGGGACGCTCACTCCCCATGGACTGAACATCAAGGACTGAGGTGATGGAGTCACCATTTTAGCTATACAATGTGGACTGCCTGAATTTTTTTTTTAAATTAACATGCCAGCAGCTGGGATAGGGTACATAGCTTGTTTGTGGTCTTCAGCACTACCCTACCCTTCTTGTTTTTTGTTTTTTTTTTTTTTTTCCAAAAAGTTTTTTGAGGTTGAAAAAATTGTTTGCGGTTGTGCATGTATATATCATATACATGTCTAGACACCCTAAGGTATGCATATCTTTATGAGTTATAAACGTGCTTCCCCCTTCCCCCCTTCCTACCCCCTTTTCCCCCCGCCCCCTCCCCTTTCTCCCTCTCTATAATGGTAGGTGTGTGTGTGTGTGTGTGTGTGTGTGTGTGTGTGTGTGTGTGTGTGTGTGTGTGTGTGTGTGTGGTGGGGGGGGGGGGGGGAGGTGATGGCGGGAGGGCGGGGAGCGTGCATGTATGTGTGTGTGTGTGTGTGTGTGTGTGTGTGTGTGTGTGTTGTGTGTGTGTGTGTGCGTGTGTGTGTGTGTGTGTGTGTGTGTTTTCTTCCCTTTGTGTGTGTGTGTGTGTGTGTGTGTGTGTGTGTGTGTGTGTGTGTGTGTGTGTGTGTGTGTTTTGAGTTCTTGTCACTTCAGATTTGTTGAAACAATTCCTGTGTCCTCAGTTTCATGTCACTTGAAAAAGACTCTAAGAGTCGAAACGTTGTGCATTGTTTTTGTTTCTCTTTAACACCCCCCCCCCCCCCCCCCTTTTGTTTGGGTCTTTACCACCAATCTTCAAATTATATAGTTTGTTCTGAAAAAGACCCAGTCAAGTGTTATCAATTTTTCTGATATTCATAGTCAGGCATTTCCAGCAGAATTGTCAGCATTAAACGTTTACCACCAGATACGTCAGCTGTTTCTTGCTTTACACTATGTCAAGATACGTCAGGTGTTTCTCGCTTTACACTATGTCAAGATACGTCAGCTGTTTCTTGCTTTACACTATGTCAAGATGCATCAGCTGTTTCTTACTGGTCTCTTTTTGGTTACAGACACGTCCGTTGTTTTTTTTTTTTTTGCTGTACAATACTTTCTAAATTCGTCGGCTGTTTCTCACTGGTCTCTTCTCTGTGATATTTCATATGCGGTTTCTTTCTCTTCTTTGGTCTAGCTCTAGACCCAGTACTTGCTTTTGGCTGATCTTCTGTGTATTTTAGATTGCATCAAGTGTTGTTGTAGTTCTGTCTTATAAATGGCACGAGTCTTTTCTGGATTTTTCTGTTCCATTAGTGTTTTCTGTTCTTCTGTAAGTGATAATTCCCCACTTTTTTTCTCTCGTTTTTATATACTTTGTTCTTGCCCTTCTGAATTTCTTAAGTTGTTACTAATTGGCCTTTGTCTTCTAGATTCTGGAACTGGTACAGGACCTTTTCCGGTCTTTGTTCCATCAATTTATTTGTGATACTTTTTGTTCTATATTCCACTATTTTTTTGTTAGTTCTTTCTGTTTCATATTCCTCTCAGTTATTTGACATTGTTTTCTATGTGACCTGTTCTGGATCTTATGTTCTGTGTCCTGTGTTCTGTGTTGTCTATTTTTTTTTCTAGTGTAAATTCTCGCAGTTGACTCTTAGTGTTATTTCTACTGTAGATTCGGCTATTCGCTTCTGTTGTTATTTATGGTCTGGATTCTACAAGCCGTTTGTTATTCTCTAAGTCTTGGATTCCGTGAGGTATTTCCTTGCTGTTCGTTATGTTGTAGGTCCGCCAGTTGCGTGTTTTTGCTCCTTATGTTGTGGATTCCTTTAGCTGTCTTGCTGTTTTTTTTGTGTTCTTGAATCGACCAGTCGATCTTTCTCTTCTTTATGTTGTGGATTCTTGCAGTTGATTTGGCTGTTCATTCCGTTTCTAGATTCCCTCAGTTGTTTTCTTGTTCTTTTTGTTCTAATTTCAACCAGTTGCTTTGGAGTTCTTTATCTTTTAGATTCCCCAGGATAATTTGCTTTTTTAAAAAATGCTCTGGATTACGTTATTTATTTATTTATTTATTTTTAACTGTTCTGGATTACGTCAGGTTTTTTT
>CM031605.1:35083898-35088898 GCA_018398815.1 Conus ventricosus
CCGTTGTGGTGGCCTGCCATCACAGAACAACTTCACATGAGGAGTCTGGAAGGTCTTCTAAGGGAACGGCAGGGTATGGTGTTGAATCATTTGTCAATGACGGCGTGTTGGAATTTCAAGTCATGAACTCAGACAATCGTTCACAGAAAACAGACACTTTGGGTACGTATTACAGCTATCTATCTATCTATCTATCTATCTATCTATCTATCTATCTATCTATCTATCTATCTATCTATCTATCTATCTCTGTGTGCCTATATCTGTAATGGTGTATGTATGTATGTATGTATGTATGTATGTATGTATGTATGTATGTATGTATCTATCTATCTATCTATCTATCTATCTGTCTGTCTGTCTCTCTGTCTGTTTGTCTATCTGTCTGTCTGACTGTCTGTCTTTCTCTCCCTCTCCCTCTTTCTCTCTCTCTCTCACAGCTAAACAGAAAGATAGGCACTAGTTCTTTTTGTACATATAGTAAATTAGAAAATGATATTTGAAAATCAGTTTGGGGCTACTTTGAGAAGAATTTTAGCAAAACATGCACACTTTTTTTCAAACGTAGTCTCACTGCATGAGGACAAGAACAGATAACAAAAACGTCTCCCACGGGCACAAAAATTCCTTAGAGTAGACGAAATGGCGACCACAGATAACAAGAACGAGATCTTCAAAGAAAAAAAAGTGAAATGGTGGATTTCAGCCTGGTACCAGAAAAATGAAAAGGGAAATAAGTGTTTCTTTTTTGTTTGTTTGTTTGTTTGTTTGTTTGTTTGCCAATACAGGAAAGAAGTGGAAATGCATTTGCTGACGGGCAGAATCCGTCCCTCGATTACTCTGCTGCGAGACAGCATTGACAACTGCTTGCCTATTCTGCGTTGGTCTTAGCTTTGTGTCGTCAATAGAAAATCAAACGGCTACCTCTTAATCACGTTTTTTGTGTGTTTTGTTTTGTTTTGTAGGGAAACGAAGAAGTGGACATGTATTTGCTAACAGGCAAAATTTGTGCTAACAGGCAAAATTCGTCCTTCACTTATGCTGTTGCGAGATGGCATCAATTACTGCTTGCCCACACTGGGTTGGTGTTCGCTCTGTCTGCTTTGAGCTCCATTTCACGTACCATCACTTACGATCGGTCTCCTGCCAATGCCAATATCTACAATAGATCAGGAATGTGTGTGTGTGTGTGTGTGTGTGTGTGTGTGTGTGTGTGTGTGTGTGTGTGTGTGTGTTGTGTGTGCGCGTGCGTATGTGTGTGCACGCGCGCGCGCGCATATGTGTGTGTGTGTGTGTGTGTGTGTGATCTATGGATGAATCTTTCTCATTTATAGCGTAGGATCTTGAGCTCGTGGTGTTGTTTCGCCACAGCGCGCTCTCCTTTGATACGTGGATTTGTAACCCCACTCACCCCGTATGTATCTGCAGCACTAAAACCTGAGACGCCGTCTACCATCTCTTTTGATAGGTAATGGTAGTTGGGTACGGGGAAAGGGTGAAGGCTGAGGGAGGAATGAAAGGAGGGGAGAGGGGGGAAGGGTTAGATAGATGACAGGCGTTAATGTGAAATACTGCCAGGGAGCCGTTCAACAGTTTGCTTATACACCACTCTTTTGTATCCTGAGAGAGAGAGAGAGAGAGAGAGAGAGAGAGAGCTCATTGTTGTCTGAGCACGCTCATGACGTGACTTCATTGCCTGAGCGCGCTCATGGCGTGACTTGGTCTGAGTGTATCTTGCTGCTGTTCACGTCTTTTCTATCTTTCTCTCTATTTCTTTTCTTTCTTTCTTTCTTCTTCTTCTTCTTTTAATATACCTTCTTTCGTTACCATTGCCATGAAGGTTATATTCACGCCCACCTTTGATGGCTTATTTGTGTGTCTATCAGCAAGATTACTCAATAACTACAGACTATACGCACGCACGCACACAAACACACACACACGCATACGCGCATACGCGTATATATATATATATATATATATATATATCTATATCTATATCTATATATATCTATATCTATATATATATATATATATATATATACACATACATACATACATACAGAGACAGACAGACAGACAAACAGACACAGAGAGAAACAGACAGATAGATGAAACGCCTCCGTGGAGGCAATGTGAATGGCTCTGCATTCAAGATGAACTTCGGTGGTCCCGAAGTGCTGGTAGTGAAGGACTTTGTATTCATGACCTAAAGACCTAATTTTTCATTCCCATCTTCTTCCTCTCAGATTCACAAACCTTCCCATCTCCTCCTTTTCTTTCTCTTTCACTTTTCAGTCTTTGCCAGGTCATCACGGATAGGCATTTGCTGACTGACAGAATCCATCCTTCAAGGATGCTGTTACGATATGGTATCAGTGAGTGCTTGTCCCTTCTGGGCTGGTCTTCGCTCTGTCTAGGTCGAGCTGCCATTCACATAGCATCGCCATGATTGGTATCCTATCAGTGTCAATATTTAAAAAAGATCAGGAATTGTGTGTGTGTGTGTGTGTGTGTGTGTGTGTGTGTGCGTGTTGTGTGTGTGTGTGTGTGTGTGTGTGTGTGTGTGAACTATGGGGTGGGATTCGGTCTGCTCTGTTCACATCATTGGGGAGACGGCTTTTAGGAAGAAAGAGATTTGTAGAACATGGATCCATGTGATACGGACGGCGATTTAAGGGTAGGTAGTGAAAAAGAGATGAAGGGTTTGGGTTTGGGTAATTTGGGAGGTTACGTGCAGTATTTCTTTGGAAATTAGAATGGAGGGAACTGGTCTGAGAAGCATCTTTACTGCCAGAGCCATTATTGTCTTGGAATGGCACACTCAGGTAATAGTCCCATGAAGGATTATTTCTGCTTGACGGCTTTCTCTGCGATACAGGGAAAGCCGGGGGCACGTTTCCAAAGTCTGGTTGTCTTGTCTGCCATGTGGTTCTCAAGTCTGCTGTCAGTTTCCCTGTGCTTTTGACGCTCGAATGGAGCAGGTCTTTGTACAACGCAAGACGAGGGGCTCCGGTTGGAGTGGTGAACGTGGGATCATGGTCAAGGTAAATTGCACCCGGATTTCACACACAGTCAACATAATTATTACGGCTGGATGGTCGAATAGTGTTGTTCAGAGAAAAGAGGGGGGAGGGGGAGGAGGAAGGGAGAGAGAGAGAGAGAGAGAGAGAGAGAGAGAGAGAGAGAGAGAGGATGGTCTTTCTGTATTGTTAGAGAGAGAGAGAGAGAGAGAGGAGAGAGAGAGAGAGAGAGAGAGAGAGAGAGAGAGAGAGAGAGAGAAAGGATGGTCTGTCTGTATTGTTTTCATTTTCTTGGAGATTGTTGTTTGTTCCTCACTGCCATCTTTCTCCTGCGTGACGTGTGTTCAGTTTTCTCTCCTATGAGTTTGGTTCAGTGCAACTTTACTTCACTGGAAACTTGAATTCTACTGGAGATAGTTCGCTTCCCCTTGGAGGAAGGCCAGCGATACCAAACAGTCCGTGTAATGTGATGTTAGAGAGAACCTTACACCAAAGAGCTCTTCTTGGTGATTTGCGAGGTGCTGTTTGCCTCAGTTAGTTTAGATGGATGCTTTACAGGCAGCAGGCACAGAGAGAGAGAGAGAGAGAGAGAGAGAGAAGAGAGAGAGAGAGAGAGAGAGAGAGAGAAGAGAGAGAGAGAGAGCAACGCTGTTTGAGCACGCTCACGGCTTGACTCACTCTGACAGCGTCTGACTGATGTTTACGTCTTTCTTCTTCTTCTTCTTCTTCTTTTTTTTTTTTTTTTAATGTTCTCTCACGTTACCTTCTCCACAAGCTGATGCTTTCGCTCACCTCTGGTGGTGTGTTTGTGTGTCTATCTGCAAGATTACACAATAATCACAGACTTTTTTTTCCATAGGCATCAATAAAGTCCCATTCAAAGAGAATCTTAAATGAATGCTCTTCCCCCCCCCCCCCCCACACACACACATGTACTGTACATGTACATGCATATGTATACGAAAAGCTTCTGTGGAGATGTGAATGCTTCTGTTTTTTCAAGGTGGACTTCGTTAGTACCCATATGCTGGAAATAAAGGATTTTATATTCATAATCTAACGCACTGTTATTTCAGTCCTATTTTCTTTACCTAATAAATCCTCCCACTTCCTCATTTTTCTCTTTTTTTTGATATTTGTCAAATCATTATTGTAATGACAGACATTGTTAGCATGCATTCGTTTTCTTCCGCGGTTAGTTTATTCAACGTATTATTGTTAGGTTAATAAGTGGGAGATGGCATCTCTTAGAAGATCCAGGAAAAGGCTGTTCTGCATAATTCTGCTGTCGTTGCTTACGTGACTGACAATGCTTTGGTTATTTAGTAATAGAGCTGTCCACGCTCACGCTTGAGAGCTTTTGAACTCCATTGTATCCTGAAGTTAATCCTAAAGTATAGGCTCAAAGGTTTCCTCCGATGTTTAACGCTCTTATATCACGTATTTACAATGACTTACTTGCCAGCGGTACTTTCTTCTCGTTTTATCTTTATACTCTCCACTGTCTACTTTGGGCTGCGGGTTGGATTCTGTTTTTTTTTTTTTTTTAACCCTTGGTGGTGAGCATCCAGCCCATTATAGACTGTGATTATCTCCATTTGATGCCAAAAGATCGCCGTTACCATCAGCTGTGTCTCAATGACGAGTCCGAGTCAGTGGACGAAAGTCCCCCGTGGGGATACCGGGATGTCTTTTGTACAAATAGTTCCCCCTCCTTCTGGACATTCTCTGCTAGTAACGTCCCCTTTTCCTTTCGCTCTCAGTAACTCTGTCTCCTCCTTTGCTGTACTGTCGTCTACTGTCCTTTCTGGCTACCATATCTTTTATCTATCTTTTTCCACAACCTCTTCCCACAAATTTCTGCACTCAACGAAGTCGGAGTGAAATGACAGACAAAACGCGGCGCGTTTCGACCTCACAGGTCTTCTTCAGCCAAGATGTACAGAATTCAGCACAATGAAAAGGGAGAACGAGCAA
>CM031605.1:35091398-35112118 GCA_018398815.1 Conus ventricosus
GTTACGTGTATAAGCATGACTGTTACGTGAATAAGCATGACTGTTACGTGTATAAGCATGACTGTTACGTGAGTAAGCATGACTGTTACGTGAGTAAGCATGACTGTTACGTGAATAAGCAGGGTTGTCACGTGCATAAGCATGACTGTTGCGTGTATAAGCATGACTGTTACGTGAGTAAGCATGACTGTTACGTGAATAAACATGACTGTTACGTGAATGAGCATGACTGTCACGTGTATAAGCATGATTGTTACGTGTATAAGCATGACTGTTACGTGAATAAGCATGACTGTTACGTGAGTAAGCATGACTGTTACGTGAATAAGCATGACTGTTACGTGAATAAGCATGACTGTCACGTGTATAAGCATGATTGTTACGTGTATAAGCATGACTGTTACGTGAATAAGCATGACTGTTACGTGAATAAGCATGACCGTTACGTGAATAAGCATGACTGTCACGTGAATAAGCATGACGTGCAACAACCTATCACAATAGCTTGACTCGACTGTCATCAGCACCAGTGCCGGTACGTGTTTCAATAACTCGCTATGCCGTTTAGTGACCATTGAAGATAAAAACTATTCCCCCCAAAATAAATCAAGAAAGTGTTTGGTGTGTGTGTGTGTGTGTGTGTGTGTGTGTGTGTGTGTGTGTGTGTGTGTGCGTGTGCGTGCGTGCGTGCGTGCGTACGTGCGTGCGTGAGCGCTTGTGTGTGTGCGTGTGCGCGCGCTGTATGTTTTTCGTTTGAAATCCGCTTCTTCTTCGAAGCAACCCAGATGAATGTAGCCCTTATGGGCTGATGGGCAGAGGTTTTTTTTTTTTTTTTTTTTTTTTCAGTTTCAAAGTGAGGTGACTAGGCGCAAACTGAACTAAAAACTTAAAAGAAAAGCTAATTTTCCATTCCACCACATCAATTTTGCCGCCAATATGAGGAGATAAGTGATTGTTCGTTCTTCGCTTTCATTTCTTGAATGTTGCTTGTCTTGCCTGTAGAAGTCCATAGAGGTCGAAACGCGTCGTGCTCTGTCTTGTAATTTGTTTGGCTCTATCGTTCGGCGGAGGAGTAACTTTTCTTTTATTTAAATTTTTAAAAAATAAATCAAATCAGATACTTCCATTTTTGACGCCCTATAAATAGTAACGTTTTTGATTAGTGCACAAAATCATGGGCATTTTCACTCTCCGTCTTTTCATTTCATCACCAAAATGTCAATCATAGGTTTAGCAGGTCAGACACATTGAGCGTGAGATTTCCGATCATTTCTGGGATCATGTTTTTCTTGCCTCAACCTTGATCGTTTCGTAGGCATTATGGCACATGGGAAAAAATGGTAACACACTATAAGCAGACAAGTTCTTTTCTGACTTCTTGTCTTTATAGACATTGATTATGTTGTAATTGAAAATCAGGTGGATTGCGATGCAGCTCTAAATCATGTGAACTTGATGCCATTCCCACTAACTTGCTCTTTCAGTGCATTGATGACGTCCTACCCCATCTTACTCATGTTATCAATACCTCTTTGTCCTCTGGTCACGTTCCTGAAATCTTCCGTCCGCAGTGGTACGTCCATTGATCAAGAAACCTTCTTTAGATAAAAATTTTTAAAGAATTATCGCCTGTATCAAATTTGTCATTTCTATCAAAATTATTGAGAAGATCGTTTTGGAACAAATTCTAGAACATCTCGAAAAGAATCATCTTTTGAATCCTCATCAGTCTGCTTATAGACAAGGCCATAGTTGTGAGACAGCACTCCTCCGTATAGTCAATGACCTCCTCTGCGGGCTTGACGATGGGAATGTTCCTTACTAGCAATGTTAGACCTCTCCGCAGCATTTGACACGATCGATCATAATATTTTGTTCTCACGGCTCCAAACTTCCTTTGGATTCAAAGACACAGCTTTTGACTGGATTATCTCTTACTTGACTGGACGGACTCAGACAGTGTGTGTACAGGTAGATACTCAGACAGTTCTCCTCTTAGGTACGGTGTGCCTCAGGGTTCTGTACTGGGGCCAGTCCTTTTTGTGCTGTATGCTAGTCCTGTGTCTGACGTCATCAGTGGTCACGCCATGTCGCATGAGAGCTTTGCTGATGATACTCAGCTTCATCAGTCGGCTCCCGTTGCTGAAATTGACTCGCTGATTTCTCGGACGCGGGGCTGCATTGCAGACCTGGACTGGATGACAACCAACAAACTACAACTAAACGACGACAAGACGGAGCTCATGTTCGTGACAAAACAGCCAAACCATCCTTCTCTGCCTTCAGCTGTCACTATCAAAGACTGTACTGTCTCTGTCTCCATCTCTGTCCGCAGTCTAGGGGTCATTCTTGACCAATCCCTCACCTTTGAGAAACAGGTTTCAAATATTTGCAAGATTGCCTATTTAGAACTAAGAAGAATCAGCTCCATACGTCACCTTCTCTCTACAGATGCTACAAAAACTCTCATTTGTGCATTTGTCTTATCTAGAATAGATTACTGCAACTCACTTTTGGCCGGCCTTCCAAAATACCTGATAGAAAGATTACAGCGAATCCAAAATCATGCAGCCCGAGTTGTCTGTAGAGCAGGAAAATATGATCACATTTCGCCTCTACTTCACTCTCTTCACTGGCTATCTGTCTCAAACCGTATCTCGTACAAAATCTCAACTCTCACTTTCTCTGCTCTCTTTGAAAATGGACTTTCTTATCTCACAGATCTCCTTAAAATCTACACCCCATCTCGACAACTACGCTCCTGTGCTGACGATCGCCTTCTACGAATGACTCACTTCAGGACTACTACTGGTGAAAGATCCTTCTCTTTTCAAGCTCCAGCGACATGGAACAGACTGCCAGACTCTCAGACATTCAGATTCTATCCCTTCTTTCAAGCCTAAACTTAAAACCCATCTATTTTCTCATAATTAATCAATGCTGGGGGGGGGGGGGGGGGGGGGACAACCTAACTCATAGTCGTCTGGGCCTTTTCAAATGTAGTGTATGTGTATGTTCTCCATTACATGTATTTGTTGCATGACTGAACGTTATAGGATTAAGTGTTTGCAGTGATACTTGAAAAATAAGTGAATGTCACACTCGTAGGATTAGGATTTGTTTGTTATTGTAGTAATAGTATTTGTAGCTAGGTGTAGGGTGTACTATTGTATATGAGAAGGGGGAAAGTAGTATGACTTTGTAAAGCGCTTAGAGAAATTCGTTTGATTAAGCGCTATATAAGAAACCATTATTATTATTGTTATTATCAACGAAGGAAGCTAAGCAAGAGACTAGATCGTTTGTGTCTCCTACACATATGTGTTATTTACAGAAACGCGTGGTGTAAGGGTCACTAACTTAAAGGCTTGCGTAACTTAAAGGCTTGCGTTAAAAAAAGAGTCAGCGTATATTTGTTATCTACATTGTTTTTTCGCGTGTTTTTAAGTAACTTAATAGAAATTATTAAATTTGATCGATGTTCACTCCCCCACCCTCCTCTTGCCTGTAAGTTGAGCCTCAATACAAAAATAACAGGCATAAAAAACAAACAAACAAACAAAAACAAACAAACAAACAAACAAAAAACGTTGTGACGTGAAGATGCTGACAGCAGACAGATTGTTTGAAGACGGTTTAAAACAGCTATTTTAAACAAAAACAAAATGAGACAGCTGTAAGGATTTTTTAAAGCACATTTTCACTGAACAAAACATAAGCCACACCATGATGTTATTAACATATTAAATACAGAATATGTGCTACACAGTCGTCTCCCGAAGACGGAAAGATGCCGCCGCCGCCGACAACAGCATATTGAATAGTGACGAATGCTTTTTTGTTTCAATCTTGTGTGTGTGTGTGTGTGTTGTGTGTGTGTGTGTGTGTGTGTGTGTGTGTGTGTGTGTGTGTGTGTGTGTGTGTGTGTGTGTGTGTGTTTCATCTCCCGTGCCACTTCTGCTGAGGAATTAGCTCATTCCGGCTCCATGTCCACAGCCACATCTTGACATTTCCCGCCGCTGTCGCGGCACCGGCAATCCACAAGGAGCTGTCGATTTCTTGTTGTCCTCTGACAGTCCACCAGAGGCGGGTTCGAATCTTAACTTTCCCATGCATGTAAACATGAATCAACATTCTTGGGAATGCTTTCTTCTTTCTTTCTTTTTTTTTGTTGCTATACAGACATTGAAGTCGAAAGCACATCACAACGGTGGGAACGATTCATTCATATGTACTATGGTTCCCGTCATTCGTAAATAAAACCACAGCTTGCTGACCCACTATCCCCTTCCCTTCCCCACTTTCACACCCCCCTCCCCATTTTTCTCTGTAGCGACCAGTAAACAGATTTTACTGTAAAACTGTGAACAGATTAGTGAGAGCCAATTATAGAGCCAATTATAGAACAAGACCGTTTATTCTTGATACAGGAAATCTCAAGCACACAGAGGCATATCCGTACCGTACTCACAAACAGACCTTCGCATTTTGTTTTCCACTCACTTTGGAGACGTCACAACGGTGACGTCTACCTGGGACACGGATGGTGTTCCGATCAACAGGTATTTTTGAATTGCTCCTCTATATATAACGGCTGGAAAAACGAGCATTGCTACATCACGTAAACAAGAGAACATACTAAATTTCGTGAATAACTTATGTTTTCCAAACTTCGGGTTATTCCCGATGTGCAGTCTTCATGTCACAGAACTAACACATGTTTCTGAGAACAACTCGTGTATATGTGTCTGTGTCATGTGACGTAGCCTCACATCAAGGCATGTGACGCTCCATCACTTGAAGTTAGTGATATGAATCATTTCCCCGTGCCACAATTAAAGGAAGAATATTCATATGGCTTGACTAGTGTAGCGGGCGTCCCCAAAATAATTGTGAGTATGACTCATTCAAGAAACGAATGTGGTCATTGGGTGAAAGTGACCACTGAGTGATAGTTTAACAAGGGCTGGTAAGGTAAGGTGCTGGTCATGTGTTTTGAACACTGAGTATGCACTCACTAGGAGAAGGGGGGAAAGAGTCGGTTTTAACCCAGCAGATGGCCTAGAGACTCGAACCTGTCAGGACGGTGGTCCTTGTTGCTGACCAGTTATTACCAGGTGAGCGATAGATAGTTGGGGAAAGCTACAGGGGGAAAACTTAAAGAAGAGAGAAAGAATTCATATGTTGAATTGAGAAGCAGGTTACTTACCACGAACCATATTAGTGTTTCAGCCTTCACCTTAACCCTTTACCCTTCGCCTTCACCCTTCAACTTTCACCCGTTGTGGGGTTGAAGATGGCCATGTGTGTGGGGAACACACCGGTAGTTCAGCCCCCAGCAGTACCAACTCCAGGGGAGGAGTTGAAAGCTCGTCATTTCGCAAGAGACAGAAGAAGTGCGAGAGATGACGAGACTCGTATTCCAGGACAAGGAATTCGAGGGTGCAGTATATTGTATCAGAGAGAGGAGACAGGGAAATTGAGAATGCAGGGAAGCTTTGACTTGAGGCAGGCAGTCTCAGTGATTGGGAGTTATGTATTTTTGGTCCGAATTTGGGTTAAGGAATGTGAAGGCCATAGCTTTATAGAAGCGAAACTAGATGTTTTTTTCAGTGTAAGGAGAGGATACATGTGTGAAGACTATTTTTCTCTCAGTGTCTTAAAGAGAGATAATGGGTGAAGATTGTTTTGTCTCTCGGGTGAGGAGAGATACATGTGTGCAGATTTATTTGTCTCGCAGTGTTGTGGAGAGAGATACTTGTGTAAAAATCTTGTTTACAAGTTGAGGTTGTTGGATTAGTACAGTGTTTTCCTGAAGGAGAGGGGGAGAAGAAAAAAACATTCGTAGTGCTCCTTTTGGGTGATTGGAAAGATTGGTGATGCGTAGGATTAAATGCTGTATGAATGCGGGGTTATGCTAGAGTGACAGTGTGACAGGTGTTGACCCCGACTCTTGTTTCACGGGCGTAGCTGCCGTATGTTTCTCCGGAAAAAAAAAAAAAAAAGTAAAGATTTTATATCGTTTGCCCTTGGGGTTTAAAAAAAAAAAAGATTTATATTGGTCCATCAAGGTTGAGGTAGAAAAAAGGTTTCTATTTGTTACCTCACGGGTTTGAGGAAGAAAAAAAAAAGGTATTTCTATTTGTGCCCTCAAGGTTTGAGGAAAGGAAAAAAATAGAAGAAAGTTTAAATTATTATGTGTATAATATTTTGCATTTGTTGTTGTTTTTTCTAATTCTTTGTGTTAGGGTGTTAAATTTCTTTTGGTTGCTCTACTCCCGTTAAGGGTTTTTTTTTTGGTAGGATTTCTTTATGTCCTTCCCACTAGGACCGCTAGCCTCACCTTCTCTTGCTCGAACTGGCTGCAAGGGGGCAGGGCGGTGAGGAATCGCTGTCCTTCCCTAGGGATTAGTATGTTTTGTCCCCTTTCCAGGACTGATAGCCCAACCTCTTCCTGCGTTTAGCAGGGGGACATGGGTTGGGAAGTCAATAGTCTTTCCCTTCTGAAAATATCTATGTCTTTCGCTTTCCTATTGTTTCAGTTTGATTTTTCCCTTGCCCCATCAGAGTGTGGGATCAACTTCTCCTCCCGTCACGCTAGTTAGTGTTAGGTGGTGGAGTTGATTACAGCTCTGCCCAATAAAACATATTATCTTTTGATCATTTTTTTTTTCTGGGTGTGGTGCGAGATTTTCTTTGAGTTTGGGTGTATGTGCATTTATGAGTGATGGTTTAGTATTTTGTATTATTACTGTAGTGTGGTGTTATTGTGCAATTGATTTATTTTTCCCGTTCTCAGTTTAAGGGTTGGACAGTGGACACTAGGGTGCTGTTGTGGGTTCTTTGCTTTTCTTGATTTTGATCTTATCGGTTCTGTGTATCCTTCATTTCCTTTTCACCCCTTTTTCAAAACCTCTTAAACCTTCTCCGCAAATAGGCTCCTTTAGTTTTTCTTTCAACATTTTCATTTTTAGGTAGGATTTCCCGCTAGTTTGTGTTCTTCCCTCTTGGGATTTGTTTGTGATTTCATTTGTTTTGTAAATTTATATTCATTTTTGTATAAGGCGGTACTTTGTTTTGTAAATTCCGTTTGAAAATAAGTAAGAAAGAAAGACTGGCAAACAAGAAACATTTGAGATCTAAACTTTATAATGAATTTTATTTTCAGAAAAATCTTTATTGTGTTTATTTCCTTTCTTAGGGGAAATCAGTTTTGCATTAAACTTCATTTTGTTTTTAAATTCCAAATTGATAGCTGTGGCAAATTATTTTTGGAAAAATACATTCCTTGGGGAATTTCATTCTACCTGTTTAAGAAGCTGTGTATGTTTATTCGGAACTTGAATTCTGTATTTGGAATATACTATAATTTCGGTTTTTGGTGAAACATAACATTATAATATATCGCCTTATTTTTTTCATACTTTGATATTGTTTGGTGGGGATGTTTATATCTGACGGTACATTATGATGATTTGATAAATATGTTCAACCCAAGGGAACCGCTTGGGTTGTGATGGAGAAAACTTACAAACTATGTGCAACAATGCATAGATAGGGCGACAGGCTAAGAGAGAGAGAAGAAAATAAAGGAAACTAGAAAGTGAAGGAAAATCTAGGAAATAGAGATAGAAGAAAAAGTACTACAGAGGGAAGTTGAAGGAAAGTAGACTACAGAGGAAGCTGCGAAGAAAAAAGACTACAGAGGGAAGCCTAAATCGGAGGAAAAAAGATTACAGAGGGAAGTGAAATTGAAGAAAAAGATTCAGAGGGAAGCTGAAGAAACTAAAATACAGAGGGAAGCTGAAGCTTGAAGACGTCAATTTAAGTCTGAGACAGATAGAACTAGAGAATGTTGCTGAAATTAGAAGTATACAGGCATCGAGAGAACCTCCACAAGTCGGTTCCGCTGCCATGCTCACAAAAGGCGGCATTATATTCCAAAGTTGCCACCTTTCGAGGAAAAAAACGGATGACATTGATAGTTTGCTTTCGATTGGAAAGTCACGCAACGTTCTTGTGGTTGCCAAAGGAAAAGTGGACATTTATATTGCGTCGTTGTTTAAGGGTTAGCGCTTTGACACTGTCCACGCACTTGAGCGACCAAAAATTTATACTTGGGTCAGTTGAAAGAAGGAACTCCTCAAGAAATTTCACTGTTTGCTGATCGTTTTCACGAACGTTTCCGTTCTGTGCGCCCTGAAAAAGGGAGAGAATCGTTTCATGTTTCTGATCGTATGAGTCATTGTTTGGATCGATGGATCGATTTGTCTAAAAGAACAAAACTTTTTCAATAACTGCGGATCTCCTTATTAGAGAGCAACTTTTCCAGAGCGTGAGCAAAGATTTGGCCACTTCCTTAAAGTAAAGGCAATTTGAAAACGTGGAGGAAATGTGGTCAGTTGGCTGATCAGTATTGTATCGCTCACCTGATAAGGGCGTGGGCTTGGGAAAGGAGAATTTTCCATCTTGAGTCTCATGCGTCATGTATATCCCATCAGGAACAGGGCAGTTACAGGAAAGGAAATCGAGGGTCATTTTTGAGTACTCAAGGATATACCTATCTAGGAACGCGACAGGGATCTTTCCGCGGTTCGTGTGGATCTTTCGTCAATACCAGTATACACGCCGGAAAGACCCGTTACTCATCAGCAAACGTTACGAGGTCGTGGGCCAACACAAACGTAGGACCTTTTGGGCCAGTTCGTGGACAGAACAGAAGTTCACAAAATCTGTCGTCAGCGATCAGACAATGCGATGTTTCTTTTGTGATGGCAAAGTCCATTTGAGGAAAATTGCCCTTTCAAACAAATGATTCAAAACCGCATTTAGTCTCCACTGTTCTAATTGTGAAGAAGCCTAGTTTTGGCACCAGATCTATATGTTGATGGACTTGTGTTTAGAAAAACGGAGCTATCAATGGTTTGCAGGCTTCTTCGGTTTTGCGAGACATGGGTGCACTAATGTGGTGTACGGAAGTCTTTCGTGCTTCAAGTCAGAATCTCCACGGGTCCAAAAGTGTTAGGTGTTTGGAGGCAAGTTTGACACGTTTCCGCTGGCGAAAATTTCAGTCGATACACCGTACTACTCCGGTTTTCGTACGCCTGTGTTAGTGATAACCAGTTTGCGAACTTGATCTTGGGCAATTTGCCAGGATGTCGCTACAGGACATGGTGGTTGCTGAGGATCGTTTTGTTCTTGTCTTGTGAGTACTAGATCAACGTCATAGAGCAGGAAAGGCTACAAAGCAGCTTAAAAGTCTCAAAATGGATGAAATTCCAGATTAACCCAGTTGATTTAAAAGAAATTGCAGGGACCGACGAGGACGCTGACGACATTACTTTCGCTGCTAAACGACTGTCACTGGACGTACCAAGGACAAACCACCGTAAAATGGACTCTGACATTCTTACTGGTGTGTACTGGAACAGGACAAAGACAAGTAGTGGTTCCAAAACCACTTAGAGAAACAGTACTGCACCGGCTCATGATCATTGTTCGATGGTCATGCTGTGAATCAAAAGAACATTAAAGAGAGTTCTTTGATTCTTTTTATTGGACCGGTTTGTCACAAAGGAAGTTACGAAATACTGCCGCTATGTGACATCTGCCACAAGACATCTCAGAAAGGTCGGTCCATGTGCACCTTTGCCAAAATGCTCTCTTTTCGTTCCATTTCGGGAAGGTAGACTATTGTCGTGTTGGACCGCTACCACTGTTTTCTTCGGGATAGCCTTTATCTTGATTTGGTGGATACAGCAACAAGGTATCCAGAAGCGGATTCACTGAAGAAAAATTGATACAGTTCTGTCGCTGAAGCCTTACTTGCAATTTTTTCAGAGGGGGTCTTCTTCCAGACGAAATTCTTCGGATTTGGAAGCAATTAATTTTGATCTCATGAGGAGTAATTTACTAGACAGTTGTCCATCTCTTCCATTTCAACCACGCCATATATCTTCCCAATCGTGATGGCTTGGTTGAACGTTTCCATGGAACGTTTTAAATAAAATCATGTTGAGAAAAGTTGCAAGGCAAGAGGCCCCTGGAAATGGGTCGTTTCATACCGGCTTGCTTTTTGATACAGGAAATGCGAACGAATCGCTGGATTTCACATTTGAGATTTCTTTTTGGACACTCACCAAGGGGACCTTTGGAATCTATTGATGACAAATGGAGGAAAAGACGGACATACTGACAGTTAAAACGTTTACAATACGTTTATTGAACTGCATAATCGTTTGAAGGATGCATGTGAGCTTGCTCCAAACAGTCCAGCTGATAGGTAAAAACTGATGTGTACAAGGCCCCCTTAGCGACAGAAAAGCAAAGGACGTTCCTTTTTTCCAAGTGTAGGGGTTAAAGGGTCTTGTGCTATCTACCTGATGAACATTACAAGCTTCGTGTTATGTGGAAGGGTCCTTTCAGGTGGGTCGAAAAACTTTATGAAGTAAAGTATAAGATAAAATGGCAAACACTGAGAAGGTATTTCATGTGAAACATGTTGAAGAAGTATGTTGAACGTACAAATGTTGCCTCAACCAGTCGGTTTTGGTGGATATATCCTGTGTCAGAAATGATTTCAACTTGAAGGACTTTATCAGTGATGAATTTGTACCCAATGTACGTACAGGACAGATCCAATGGTTATGAAAACAGCAAATGTAGGAGTGTTAAAATTACCAGTGCAGATGATGTTGTCTACCCCTTCATATTCTGTCTATCAAAGTGAAACCTATGAGGATGTGGTTCTGTCGAATGATTACTTTACAGTCAAACAGAACAGCTTCAAAGTCATTTGGAAAGACTTTCCGGATGTGTTGAGATACCCCGGTACAGTAACTGGTATCTGAACCCATATTATTCAGTAACGTCTGAAATCCCAGTGCGAACAGACCATACCCCCTCCATTTGCCAAAAAAGAGGTGGTTGAGGGAGAAATCATTGTATTGATGGATTTTTTAAAGGTGAGAGAACTTCTACATCTCGTACAGCTCACCAGTGGTATTGGTGGATAACCCTGATGGATCAGTGGTTTTGCATCGATTACAGAAAGTAAAAAGATACTGTGTTTCGATGCCGAGTAAGCCTATCCCAGACATTGAAAGAATTTGTGTAGCTCTCAGAACGGAAAACTATTTTGTGAAAGTATACTTGACTAAAGGAATTTCAATTTATGTTGAACCAGTGCCTGGAAACAAAATGTCATGGCAGATTTGTTTCACGTGCGTGAATATTCATGGCATATGTAACTGTCTTAGGGAAAGACTATTCTGTTTTTAGTATTTCTAAATGTTACGGTATGATCACTATTGACGGAGCATTGTATGCCTGACGATGTAATCAAGTGGTTATATTGCATAATAGCTTATTTGAAGGTGACTAGATGTTTTGCAAGCAACAACTACTTGATGTTGATGTAATACATATTATTTTTTGGTTAAAAATGGAAAAATCAAGTATCTATTTATGTATTAATTTGCTTGTGAGATGAAATTATATGTATGTTTGATGAGCAAATAAACTCTTTAGAATTGTATATTATACAGTTTTGATTGTGCAATGAGACAAACCTTATGGTTTTCATTTGTCACTGTCAACATGGAAAGCAGGTGACTTTTCAATGGTACTATAACCCGCTAATGTGGGAAAAAGAAACTATGTTTAAACTATCGTTTATTTTGTTTTACATGTCTATGAGAAACTGTACACTTGGAAATATTCTCATTTTCATGAGGGTTTGAAAATATGATGTGAGACAAAGATCAAGGGAAAATGTGCTTACATCTTAATGTATGAACACAATTTGTGTTTGAATGGTTGATTTCCTAATTGTTTTATCATGTAATTTGTGAAAATGTATCTTGTGGATATGGTGTCAATTATGACTGTTTTTTTTTAAAGGAGTGAAAGTCTGAATATGATATTAGGTGGATCATGAGGATTGATTCTATACGGTGATTATTAATTTGGTGTATCAATGTGCGATGGTTCCACATTTGAGATGATGGGCTGACGATGTGTTTATAGTGAAGTTATTGATTCCTTTTAAAAATTTTCTGGAGATAATTTTTTCATCCAGGATGGGGGGTGTCATGTGGAGTAGCTCACATCAAGGCATGTGACGCGCCATAACTTGAGTTAGTGATTGGAATTTTTCCCCGTGCCACAATTAAAGGAAGAATATTCATATGGCTTGACTAGTGTAGCGGGGCGTCCCAATATATAAGTGTGAGGATATGATCATTCAAAATACGAATGTGGTCATTGGGTGAACTATGTGGACACTGAGTGATTGTTTAACATGGGGCTGGTAGGTAAGGTGTGGTCAAGTGTTTTGTACACTGAGTGATGCACTCCTAGGAAGAGGGGGGAAAGAGTCGGTTTAAACCAGCAGATCGGCCCAGAAGACTCGAACTGTCAGGACGGTTGGTCCTCGGTGTGCCCAGTTATTACCAGTGTGAAGCGATAGAGATAGTTGGGGGAAGCTACAGGGGGATAGGAAAACTTAAAGAAGATGTGGAAAGAATTCATATGTTGGAAGTGAGAAGCAGGTTACTTACACGAACCTTATTTGTGTTTCAGCCCTTCCCTTCAACTTTACCCTACGCCCTTCAACACTTCAACTTTCACACCGTGAGGTGGTTGAGATGGGCATGGTGTGGGGACACACGGTAGTTCAGCCCCAGCAGTACAACTAGAGGAGAGAGTTGAAGCTCGTCATTTCGCAAGAGTCAGAAGAAAGAAGTCGCGGCAAGGAGAAGTCGAGACTAGTATCTCCAGGACAAGAGACGTCGAGGGGCAGTATATTGTACTAGAGAGAGAGACAGGGAATTGAGAATGTGGGAAGCTTTTTACTTGAGGCAGGCAGGTCCACAGTGATTACGGGAGTTATGTATTTCCTGGTCCGGAATTTTTTGGGTAAAGAATGTGAAGGTCATAGCTGTTAGAGCGAACTAGACTGTTTTTAGCTCTCAGTGTAATGAGAGATTAATGTGTGAAGACTATTTTTCTCTCAGTGTAAAGAGAGATACATGGGTGAAGATTGATTTGTCTCTCGGTGTGAGGAGAGATACATGTGTGCAGATTTATTTGTCCTCAGTGTGGAGAGATACTTGTGTAAAATCTGTTTACAAGTTGTGGTTGTGACTTAGTAAAGTGTTTTCCCTGAAGGAGAGGGGGAGAAGAAAAACATTCGGTAGTGCTCCTTTTGGGTGATTGGAAAGATTGCGTGTGCGTATGGAGTAAATGCTGTCATGAATGCGGGTATGCAAGAGTGACAGTGTGACAGTCTGAATGTTAAAGATAAATTAAAAAAAAAGTGGTGTGTATCTCGGGGAACTTCTATATCCGCATCATGTTGAAACTGTTACGCACATCACCCTCCAGTTAAAATACGTGATTTTCAGTCACGAACTCAGCTCAGAATCGAACTTTCCCACATGAGCACTTTGTACATGAGAGTAATCCGCGTTAATGAAAAAGTGAACCCACTGTGCTATCGCAGACGACATTGAGACGGTGCCGCGCACTGCACACACGACAAGCCAGCCAGCAGAACCACACACTGCAGTCAGAGGGCAGTGGCCACTGCTGGGCTGCGATTTTAAAGCGGAGTTTGGTCTACCCACGCGCGTCTGCAGTGTGTAAGGAAGAAGATGGCTCAATGTAAAAGTAGAAAGATAGAGAGTGGTGGGATGGGGGGATGGGATGGAAGGGAGGGAGCGTTGGCGTTTTAAGCTAAATCAGTTGCCTTAAAAAAACTTTTCTTTATTTTAGAGAGAGAGAGAGAGTGAGAGGGAGAGAGAGAGAGAGGAATGATGTCTCTTTGTCTTTTTAATGAAAATCAAGCTCTGCTCCTTTCTTTGGGATTCTTCCTTACCTTGTTGGTCACCAAGCATTGAGCAGTACTTAAAATAATGAATAATGAATATCTGAACGTTTGTATCCACAAGCAAACAGGCTACCGATGGAAATGAACCCTCCTTTTCGGGGCCTTTTCTTCCGTTTGTCAGTCACAAGTCATCAAGGATATTTAAGATCATGAACTTACAGTGCTGAACCTTCGAATACATAGAGAGACATGGACGTTACTCTGCGATAAATTTCAACAGTCTCTGTGTGTCTGCAGAAGTGTTTGAGCATTTCCTTTTCTTTATCCCGTTTGACTCGCCGCATTAAAGCTGCAGTGTGAATACATTCGATCTTTATGTCATTTTTGTGGTTTGAATTTTTGGTTGCAAGCAAACATTATTTTGCTGGTTGGATGGACATTGAGCTCTTAAATGAGCAAGAAATGATTATGGGTGTTGTTTGTTCTTCCTTTGGTTTAAAAGGGGGTTTGGCCCCAAAAACTAAAGGGGAAAACCGCTCAGAAAATTTTCTAAAGTATTAAAAAACAAAAACCAGGGAAAAAATTTAAAATCCTTTTTTTTCCCTGTTTCAATTTTAAAGATTTAAATGCAAAAAAGTCAGCTAGGTGGCTTGCGTTTCGGTAAATTTTCCTGTTTTTTCCCTTTATTTTCAGTTGCAAAGGAGGCGACTGCCCAAAAAATTGAAACTTTAAAAAATTTGTGCCATAAATTTTGCCAAACATGAAAAAGCACAATACCAAAACGAAAAATCGTTTGTTAAAATTTTTTGGGAAATTTATTAAAACAAACGTTTTAAGAATTTGGGTTTTTTTCTGAAAAGGTTTAAAAAAAAACTGCCAAGTCCTCCCTTAAATAAACCCAAAAAAAAAGAAAGAAAGAAAAGAAAAAGGTGCCAAAAACTTGGGGGGCAAAGTGGAAGGGCAAACTGAAATTTCATTTTTTGGGTGTGGCAAGAGAGCGGATGCTGCTTTACGCTGCGGGTTCCGTCATTGCTGCGAAGGAGAAAGGGGAAAGCAATAAAAGGAAATGGGGGTAAAATTACGGCCCGGGGAAGACGGAAAATTTGGGGGCGTTGGAATGGCGTTTTGGTTGCCCATATGGGGGGCCGGCCCCCTTGGTCGCCGGCGAACCCCCCCGGGCAGGGACTTCTTGCCCCCTACGGTCGGGGCCCGGTGGCCATAAGGGCGCCCGGGGGACCGTACGGGCCTGAGTTTTAAAAATTTTTTGCAGTGAAAATTTCAGACGTGAACGACTTAGTAAAAATAATTATACCCGTAATAAGAAGTTTCTTTTCTCTCCCCTCTCTCTCTCTCACTCCCCCTCTCCTTTTCCCCTCTTCTTCTCTCTCTCCTTTTCGTGTGGGGTTATGTGTGTGTGTGGGGGTGTGTGTGTGTGGTGTGTGTGTGTGGGTATAGGGAGGGGGAGGGGGAGAGGGAGAATTTGTAAAGTCTTCTCTCTGTCTCTCTTTTGTCTCTGTCTTTTGTCTCCCCCCTCTTGTCTCCCGTCTCTCTCCTTTTTCTGTCCCCTGTCTTTGTCTCCCTTTTCTCTTGCTCTTTTCTCTGTGCCTCTCTGTCTTATCTCTGTTCTCTCTGTCCCTCTGTCTTTGTCTCGTCTCTTTTCTCTGGGCCGTCTCTCTCTCTTTTCTCTGGTCTCTGGGCCCCTCTTCTGAAAATCTCTCTTTTTTCTCTCTTCTGTTCCCGTCCCCTGTCTCTGTTTTCTCTCTGTTTTCTAACTTGTCTCCTTTTTCCTGTCTCTCCCCTGTCTCTGTCTCCCCTGTCTCTGTTCTGTTCCCCTCTCCCGTCCCCGGGCTCCCCTCTGTCTCTGTCTCTGTCTCTGTTCTCTCTGGCTCCCCTCTCCTCTCTTCCCCGGGCCCCTCTGTCCCCCTGTCTCGTCTGTCTCTGTCTTGTCTCTGTTTTTCTCTGTCCCCTCTCTCTTGGGCTCTCTCTGTCTCTGTCTCTGCTCTCTTCCCGTTCCCTTTTTTCTGTCTCTCTGCCCCTCCTCGCTGTCTTCTGTCTCTGTCCGCTTCTCTCTTTTTGTCTCCCGTCTCTTCTCTGTTGTCTCTGTCCTGTCCCCTTTTCTCTGTCCCGTTCCCCTGTCTTCTCCTGTCTCTGTCTCTTTTCTTTTTTCTCTCCTGTCTCTGCTCTCTGTCCCCTGTCTCTCTCCCGTCTCCTTCCCGTCCCTGTCTCTGTCGTCTCTGTTCCCCTCTGTTTTTCTCTGTCTCTGGGTTTTCTCTGTTCTTTTCTGTCCTGTCTCTTGTCATGCCTTTTCTGTCCCCTTTTCCCCTCTCTCTGTCTCCTCTCTGTCTCTGTCTCTCCCCTCCCTTTCTTTTCTCTCTTTCTCTCTATTGGGCTTTCTCTCTCTCTGTCCTGTCCCCTCTCTCTGTTTTCTCCCCCTGTTCCCCTCCCTTTTGTCTCTCTCCTGTCTCCTGTTCTCCCCTCTCTCTGTCCCCTCTGTCTCTCTCCCTCCTTTTCTCTCTCCCCTTTTCCTCTTCTTTTGTCCTCTCTCTTTGTCTCCCTCTGTCTTTCTCTCTTCTGTTTTCCCCTTCTCTGTCTCTCCCTTGTCTCTCTCCCCTCTGTCTCCCCCCTCTCTGTCTCTCCTTTTCTGTGTCTTTCCCCCTCTTTTGTCTCTCTCCTCTCTCTGTCTCTCTCTTTCTCGGGCTCTGTCCCCTCTGTCTCTCTCTGTCTCTGTCCCTGTCTCTCTCTGTCCTCCTTCTGTCTCTGTTCTCCCGCTCTCTGTTTTCCCGTCTCTCTGGGCCCGTCCTCTTTTGTCCGTCTCCCCTGTGTCTGTCTCTCTGTCTCTCTGTCTCCCCCTGGACCCGTCTCTCTGTCTTTTTCTGGCTGTCTCCCCTGTCTCCCCTGGGCTCTCTTTTTCCCGTCCTCTCTTTCTCTCTGTCCTCGTGTCTGTCTCTCTGTCTCCCTGTGTCCCGTTTTCCTGTCCTCTGTCCCCCTGTCTCTCGTCTCGGGCTCCCTTTTCCCCCTGGCTCTGTCTCTCTCTGCCCCTGTCCCCTTTTCTGTCTCTGTCTCTCCTTTTCCCCTCTGTCTCCCTTTTCTCTTTTCTCTGTCCCCTCTGTTTTCTCTGTGTCTCTCTTTTTCTCTGTGTCTTCGTGTCCCCTGTCCTCCTCTCTGTCCTTCTGTGTCCCCTCTTTTCTCTTCTGTCTTGTCTCTCTTGACTCTCTCGGGCTCTGGGCCCCTCTGTGTCTCCTGTGCTCTGTCTCTCTCTGTTTTCCTGTGTCTTGTTTTTCTCCCGTCTCTGTCTCTCTCTGTGTCTCCCTCTGTCTCGTCTCTATGTTTCCCTCTTGTGTCTAGTCTCTCTTTTTGTGTCTCTCTCTGTCTCTTTCGGCCCCCTGTGTCTCTCTCTCCTCTCTGTCTCTCTCCCGTGTCTTCTGTGTCTCTGTCTTTTCTCTGTGGTCTTTTCTCGTGTCGGGCTCCTGTGTCTGTCTTCTGTGTCTGCTCTCTTTGGTTTTCTCTGTCTTCCTCTGTCTTCTGTCTCTCCTTTTGGGTTTTCTCTGTCTCTCTCTCTCTGTTTTCTCTCGCTGTCTCCCGTCTCTCTGTCTCTCCTCTTCTCTCTTTTCCCTGCCCCCTCTGTCTCTCTTCTGGGCTCTGTTTTTCTCGGCTCTCTCTCTGTCTCCTCTCTGTTCGTTCCCCTCTTGTCTCTCTGTCTCTCCTCTGTCTCGTCTGTTTTCCCGTCTCTCTCTCTGTCTGTCTCTGGGCTTTTTCTCTCTCCTCTTTTTGTCCTTTTCTCTCTCTCTCTGTTGTCTCTGTCCCTCTCTCTCCTCTCTGGGCTGTCTCTGTCTCCTCTCTCTGTCTGTCTGTCTCTTCCTCTTCTCTCTGTCTGTCTGTCTGTTTTCCCTCTCCCCCTTTTTGTCTGTCTCCCTGTCTGCCCCTTTTTCCTCTCTTCTTTTTTGTTTTGTCTGTCTGTCTTTTCTGTCTCTGTCCTCCCGTTTGTCTCTGTCGTCTTCTGTCCCATTCTATCTCTCCCCTCTCTTCTCGTCTGTCTTGTCGGGCTCTTTGTTTTTCTCCCCTGTCTCTCTCTCTCTCTCTTTTCTGTCCTTTTCCATCTGTCCCGTCGTCCCGTCGTCTGTCTGTTCTCTCCCGTCTTCCCGTCTGTCTTCTCCTTGTCCTTTTGTCTGTTTTCAGTTCTGTCTGTCAATCGTCTTCTTGTCTGTGTGGGTTTTCTGTCTCTCGCTTCTGTCTCCCCTGTCCCGTCGCCCCTGTCTTCCCTTTTTTCTGTCTCCTCTTGTCTGTCTTTCTGCCCCTCTTTGTCGTTTCTGGGCTGTCTGTTTGTCTCTCTCTCTCTCGTTTTGTTGTCCCGTCCCCCCCTCTCTCTGTCCCGGCTGTCCCGTCTCTGTCTGTCTGTTTTTGTCTTCCTTTTCTCTCTCCCCTTTTCCCTCTCTCTCTCCTCTCTTCTCTGCCTGTCTGAAGTCTCTCTCTGTCCCTTTTTTCTTGTTCTTCTCTCTGTCTGTCGCTCCCCTCTGTCGTTTTTGTCTGTCCCGTCCTTTTCTGCTGCCTCTCTCTCTCCCCTTTTGTTGTCTGTCTGTCTCTCTCTGTCTCTCCTGTCGTTTTGTCTTTTCGTCTGTCGGGCTATCCCTTTCCCCCTTGTCTGTGTGTTGTCTGTCTTTCCTGGGCTTTTCTCTGTCTGGCGCTTTGTCTGTCCCCTTTTGTTTTGGCCCCCTGTTGTCTGGGCCCCTCTGTCTGTTTTGTCTGTCCCGTCTGTGTTTTGTTGTCTCTCTGCTGGGCGTCTCTCTCTGTCCCTCTCTTGTCTTCTCTGTTTTGTTCCCCCGTCTGTTGTCCCCTGTCTGTCTGTCTCTGTCGGGCCCTCTCCTTTTCTGTCTCTGTCTGAATTTTTCTCTGCTGTCTCTGTCGTCTCTGTCGTCTTTGTCTGTCCTGTCGTCTGCTGGGCTCTGTTCTGCTGTCTCTGTCTCGGGCGTCTCTGTCTCTGTCGGGCTCTGTCTGCCCCGTCAATGTCCCGTCTCGTTCTTTTCTCTGTTCTGTTTTGTCTCCCCTCTGTCTGTCGGGCGGGCTCTCTCTGTTTTTCTCTCTGTCTCTCTCTGTCTTTCTGTCTGTCTGTCTGTCTCTCTCTGTCTGTATGTCTCTCTCTGTCTGTCTGTCTCTCTTTCTCTCTGTCTGTCTGTCTCTGTCTGTCTGTCTGTCTGTCTGTCTCTGTCTGTCTGTCTGTCTGTCTCTCTCTGTCTTTCTGTCTGTCTCTCAGAGACACAGAGAGACAGACAGAGAGACAGAGAGAGACAGACAGAGACAGACAGACAGACAGAGAGACAGACAGAGACAGACAGACAGACAGAGAGAGAGAGAGAGAGAGAGAGAGACAGACAGACAGACAGACAGAGAGGAGAGAGACAGAGACAGACAGACAGAGAGAGAGAAAGAGACAGAGACAGACAGACAGAGAGAGAGAAGAGCGAGACAGACAGACAGAGAAGAGAGACAGAGAAGACGAGAGGACGAGACAGCAGAGAGAGAGAGCAGAGACAGAGACAGAGAGAGAGAGAGAGACAGACAGAGAGAGACAGAAACAGACAGACAGATAGAGAGAGACAGAGACAGACAGAGAGAGAGACAGACAGAGGCAGACAGAGAGAGAGAGACAGACAGACAGAGACAGACAGAGAGAGAGAGACAGAGACAGACACAGAGAGAGAGAGACAGAGGACAGAGACAGACAGAGAGAGAGAGACAGAGACACAGACAGAGAGAGAGACAGAGAGAGAGACAGAGAGAGAGACGAGGAGAGAGACAGAGAGACAGAGAGAGAGACAGAGACAGAGACAGAGAGAGAGACAGAGAGAGAGACAGAGAGACAGAGACAGAGAGACAGAGACAGAGAGAGAGACAGAGAGAGAGACAGAGAGAGATACAGAGACAGAGAGAGAGACAGAGAGACAGAGAGAGAGACAGATAGAGAGACAGAGAGACAGAGAGACAGATAGACAGAGAGAGACAGACACAGAGAGACAGATACAGAGAGACAGACCCAGAGAGACAGACACAGAGAGGGACAGAGACACAGAGAGACACAGAGAGAGACAGAGACAGAGAGAGACACAGATAGAGACAGCGACAGAGAGAGACACAGAGAGAGACAGAGACAGAGAGAGACAGAGACACAGAGAGACAGAGAGAGACAGAAACAGAGAGAGACAGAGACACAGAGAGACAGAGAGAGACAGAGACACAGAGAGACAGAGACAGAGACAGAGAGACAGAGACAGAGAGACAGAGACAGAGACAGAGTCAGAGAGACAGAGACAGAGAGACACAGAGAGAGACACAGACAGAGAGAGACAGAGAGAGACAGAGACAGAGAGAGACAGAGACAGAGAGAGACAGAGACAGAGAGAGACAGAGAGACAGAGAGACAGACATAGAGAGACAGAGAGACAGAGAGACAGACACAGAGAGACAGAGAGAGAGAGAGACAGACACAGAGAGACAGAGAGACAGAGAGACAGAGAGACAGACACAGAGAGACAGAGAGACAGAGAGACAGACACAGTGAGACAGACACAGAGAGACAGACACAGAGAGACAGAGAGACAGACACAGAGAGACAGAGACAGAGAGAGACAAAGACAGAGAGAGACAGAGACAGAGACAGAGAGAGACAGAGAGACAGAGACAGAGAGAGTCAGAGAGACAGAGACAGAGAGCGACAGAGAGAGAGAGGACAGAGAGAGGGAGACAGAGAGAGAGAGACAGAGAGAGAGAGAGACAGAGAGAGAGAGAGAGAGAGAAGACGAGAGAGGACAGAGAAACAGAGAGAGAGACAAGAGAACAGAGAGAGACAGAGACAGAGAGAGAGACAGAGACAGAGAGAGAGACAGAAGAGACAGAG
>CM031605.1:35113118-35130618 GCA_018398815.1 Conus ventricosus
CTTTCTCTTTTCTCTCTCTCCCTCCTCTCTCTTCGCTGTCTCTGTTCCTCTTTGTTCATATGTGTAAGTGAGCGCATGTGTGTGTGTGTGTGTGTGTGTGTGTGTGTGTGTGTGTGTGTGTGTGTGTGTGTGTGTGTGTGTGTTTTCGCGCGCACGCTGTGTGTGTGTGTGTGTGTGTGTGTGTGTGTGTGTGTGGTGTGTGTGTTGTGTGTGTGTGTGTGTGTGTGTGGTGTTGGGCGATGAAAATCGCCGAACTCTGTTAAAGTTCTCGGAACGGATACAAGAACTCCGTGAATTATGCTCGGTGAATGAACCACACTGTAACGTTGTTGCTGAATTTGGCTTGGTGAATGAACCACACTGTAACGTTGTAGCTGAATTAGGCTTGGTGAATGAACCACACTGTAATTTTGTTGCTGAATTTGGCTTGGTGAATGAACCACACTGTAATGTTGTTGCTGAATTAGGCTTGTTGAATGAACCACACTGTAATGTTGTAGCTGAATGGGCGTCCGTCATGGCTTTTCAGAGCACACTGGAAGCAGTAGATAGTGTCCATTTCTTCGCCAAAGATTCTGCTGTATGTTGGTCACTGTTGTCCCTCCACAACCCACCGGACACTGACATGGGTCGGGGGATCCTTGGGAAGCGTAGCTGATCTCTTGCAAACATTTATGCATCTTCTGCTTACGTGTACACATCTTCAGCGTACGTGGAAACATCTACTACATGCGTATACACGTGAAGGGAGTTAAGCCACAGCACTTCAACAACCCGTGAACCTTTGGGATTTGAACCCCAAATCTTGTAATTCACACTCAGAGTTGTCTTCTAAGTACTCGACCATTTCACTCATCTCAGCCTTGCTCTACCAGCCAAATTTAATTTAATAAAAAAAAAAATCGAACAATTGCTTTCGTCCAGTGTCACAGAGCAGGTAGGCAGGATTTGACGCCATACCGATTCATGTCAAGGGCATCTGTTGTATCAGTGATGGAAACATTTTCCTTCATGATTTAATCATGACGTGTCAGAGGAGTGCGGCACTTGCCTGATGAGTTCAAGTGTCACATGCTGGACGTGTTTTCCAACCTGACTGCGAAAGAAACTCAGAACACGATGCAATTATTTATCACCACGCCATGGGACACGCTTTCCCATCAACTGAATGACCTGACGTGCGACATATATGAATAGAAAAATGATACGCCCGAAGGTTGTGGGTGGGACCCAGAGAAGTCCTGTCCTGAACTGCCGGACAAACCAGCTGGGAACAATATTGCACCACCCTGGGAAGCCTGCGCTGTGCTCAATATATGACGTGCAATATTAATGAAGATCAAGCTGGAACACAACACGCACGCTTAGATGAACGATGGTAAAATATTTTGCCTTGGGGCACACACACACACACACACACACACACACACACACACACACACACACACACACACACACACACACACACACACACACACACACACAGAAAAACCGATCGGATGTCGTTGCAGGATTTGGGGATCCATAAATAATACGTAGAGGCTGTATTAATCGGCCGTTTTGCCGGTATTTGAAAGGCCGCAATCTGATTTATTATGGGGGTACCTAACTGCGAAACTGACGAAACGCCTGTCGATGCAGTTGAAACTCATCTTTATATGTGAGAGTAAGAGTGCGCAGGGATTGCGTCCCACTGTTGGCTGCTAGTTTAATATACATTGTACTTTGCTTCTAGAGCACATAGACACACACACACACACACACACACACACACACACACACACACACACACACACGTACGCACGGATGCACACACACACACATCTATCAATCTATCTACCTATTTACCTACCTATCTATTTATATGCGCCACATTTTGTGAAAGGTTTCACAATTCCAGCATAGATTGACCACACATAACCAGAAATTGCTATAGTGGTTGCTGGGTGCTGTATGATTGAAAAACATGCCTGGTTTTACCTTGTTCTATGTTATGTTGTTTCTGAATTGTCTGCACGTTTTGTTAAACGGAATGTCGACGGCAAATAACACTTCAACCATTTGTATTACCAACGGAGAAGTCTTTGAATATCATTTATTTCAGGCTAGGTTTGATGATAGAATTTTTGTAGAACCACCACCACCACCATCTCCCACTTGATGGTACAGTAACTGCAGAGCCATAACTGCGTCGCTCTTGGGAGTGATTTGCTAAGTCCTTCACTGTTTGGACTATGTCCAGTTCTACACGTTAGTGAGTCACAGTCATGTACGCATTAATTATTCACACTGTTGTGGGGATTTGGCTAGTTCGTATCATCACTCTGTGGGCCCAGGGGAAAAAAACCCACAGTGCATGCCTGTTTTCTGCCCTTCCTCTGCAAATCTGCCCCCGGTATTTTCTTTTTCTATTCTCCACGTATTTCACTGAAATGGTTATGTAACAGTGATTGGCTTGCAGGCTCTTCTGTTTGAATCCAGCTGTATAGTTTTCATCATGGATAGAAAACACAAGCCGTTAAAATGAATTTTGAAAAAAAAAAAAAAGCTGACAGCAATCTTTTGTTGTCATGGGGAGCGGCAAAAATGTGTCCTTGGGGAGGTTACAAAACACACTGTTTTAGGATAAGCAACATTATGCTTTTAAACAGGTTTACAATGTTTCTATATGTTTATAAAGCTTGGGTTATTTTTACTCATAGCATGCACATGTTTGTGTATGGTTGTTACCACGAAACATATATAAGTCTTTTGCATTTTGATGTATTAAATACTCATAGCATGCACATGCTTATATACGGTTGTTATCACACTAGATCTATAAGTCTTTTACATTTTCATACCAAGGAATGAAATTCCTGTTCTAAAAAATAAAAACACCACGTCCTTACTTGGGTCACCCAGCTTCCACACGCCATTCATCAATACAAAAATGCACAAAAGGTACTTAGGTGGAATTAACTGCTGTCTAACTACTTGTAGTTCAGGACACGAAAGAACAAAATGAACTTCATTTTCATCATCTTCATGACAGAGCGGAGCGGACGTGTAGAATTACGATCATTTTAAAGGCCTGTAACGGTTAGAATGTACACCAACATCCGATACACCAAATGTGAATTTTTGACGATAAATAAGTCTCTTAATCTGCATAGACAAGTACTTTGGAATACAATGTGCAGGATTTAACACCCTGTAAACATCAAATCGGTCGTTATCTTTGACGTGGGAATTCCATCTCTGCCAGTCAGAATCGATTAACCTTTGCCGAAAAATACGAATAAAATAATTCATGTCATCTACACCCTGATTCTCCCACACAAAGCCAAAACCAAATTCGAACATTTTCTAACTTACTTTAGAGGCCCAGTCACACTTACCTCTAGCGTCTAGCTGTAGCAGCAATTTATACACTTTATGTGGTAGTCTAGTTAGTGCCATTCCACACACACACACACACACACACACACACACACACACACAGAGAGATAGAGAGAGAGAGAGAGAGAGAGAGAGAGAGAGAAGAGAGAGAGAGAGAGAGAGAGAGAGTCCATTTCTGCTGAAATTCAAATGGACTAAGTTGCAATAGAAAAGACAGTAAACAATGTTAAAAAAAAGACCCGGGTAGCTGTTATATGTGGGGTCTGTCTTATGACGGTGATGACCATTAGGTTAAGTGAGGCATGGCTTGTAAGAGGGTATAAATCCAAAGGTCTGTAAATCATGCAGCATTTCTGAAGAGTTGGACACGTTTGTGCGCACTCATGGAGAAGAGCGCATGGGCTACCTAGCAGCCAAAAGATAAACATGAGTTTCCTGTAAAAATGCTGATTTCACGTATCTGCTTTGAGTCAACAAACTGAAGGTCGAGATGAAGGTGTGTTTCGTGAAGCTGCTGCTGATTCTTTGTGCTGCACGTTTTCTTCGCAAAGAAGCTAACGCTCAAACACGGAATGACTCCTACGGAGTCACTGGGGAAGATGACAAAGACTGGAAAAGTGACACAAGCGTACCTCCAGCAAGGATTAAAATGGGGAGACAGATATACAAAGAACTGGTTGGCAAGTTGTTTCAGGACTACAGCCCCATGGTTCCTCCGAATGCTGATAATCCTAGTGTACATGTGAACATTTCCATTCTGATGGTGATAGAGAGTCTGGCTTACCTGGACATGAAGAGCCAGACATTGAATATCATAGCCTGGTTCGAGATAAACTGGAACGACCCTTCTTTCTTCTGGGACACTGGCGTCTACCCTCTGGATGTCCTCGTTGTCAGTGTGGAGAAAGTCTGGCGCCCTGTCCTTGCCATCGCTAACACCATGCTGCCCAGAGACCAGATCATGGAGATCAAGCTTCCCATCAACATCTTCTCCAATGGGAACTTTACAGCTTTCCCTGGAGACTCGTTCATCATGAACTGTCACGTCGACTTAAACTTTTATCCCTTTGATGTCCAGACGTGTATGGTCAATCTGACCAAATGGAGCCACCACAATTTTGTCTGTGTACAAACGGCAATCCGATCCACTGTTATGGGGAATGGTGAGTGGGACATCACAGACCTGGGTTACCACTATAATGAGATCCAGGAACGTGACTACAAATACTGGGTTGTGATATACACCATCACTTTGAAACGAAAATGGATGTTCTATGCCATCAACCTCATCTCCCCCATCATTCTGGTGTCCGCTCTCAACAACGTGGTGTTCATGCTGCCCGTAGAGTGTGGGGACAAGATGTCGGTTAGTGTCACCACCTTCCTGACCCTGGGCGTCTTCCTGACCTTGATCCAGGACTCCCTGGCCAAGAACTCGGACACGGTGTGTTACCTGACGCTGTACCTGGCCTTGCAGATGACCTTGGGGGCGCTGGCCATCGTGGAGTCCGCCGTTGTGGTGGCCTGCCATCACAGAAGTGTCTTGAATGACACTGACTGTACAGAGAAGCACTGCAAAGGAACACCATCCGTCGAAAAGGAGTTGCTGGACTCTCATGTCATGACGGAGGAGACTTCAGGCACCTGGGGTCAAGCAGACAGTCGCCAGGAGTTCGCTTTGGCCCTGTCTGAAGAAAAGAGCAGACCCAGACCATCATCAGGTACGTTATGTTAACGTGTTAACAAAGCATGTCGCTATACACTTCTTTGATATGCTGTTGTGCAGAACGAAGGAACATACACATCAACAACAACAACAACAACGACAGCGACGACAACAAAAACAAACACGCGCGCGCGCGCCGGACACACACACACACACACACACACACACACACACACACACACACACACACACACACACACACACACAAACACAAGCACATCACATACACACAGAGACAAACACACACACACACACACACACACACACACACACACACACACACACACACACACACACACACACACATACACACACACACACACACACACACATATATATATTTTTCTGGGATTGCATTCTTCTTAGAACTGAAAAAGCAGAGGAGTCAAATTACCACTTTCCGCGGTCACTGAGGAGAAACAACCAGGTTTCGAAATATCGGTATCTGACCAGGAGTTATATGTTAGTGAGTTTCCCTCCCTATTGGAGGATGTCTCCCCTTGGAGACTATAAGCTTGCTGAAGGCTCATTTTGAGAAACATTTATTTTGTTTTTTCCCCATTCACCCAGAATTATCTACCACTGCAGATATGAATGCTTATCTCCCCCTATTTCTTCAATCTAAGACATAAGAGCAAGCTTTGTTTATAATACAATATTTCTTGCAGTCATTGCAGCACCAAGCTGCTCTGTAAGTTGCTGGAATGGTGCTCGGTACTCATCCTTGGAATTTATTAGTTTTATATCTATATATATATATAAAATATATATATATTGTTAAAAGGTAAGGTTTAAAACTATCTACAGCGCTGTTTCATGCGGATGCAATCATCAGGATGTGGTGGGTCTGTGCTGCCGGTGTTTTATAACTGCTTGTGTTGTCTGTCATCACGTGCTGTCTGTGTTTTTCGTGTGTTTCTGGTTCTTGTTCACTGATAGAATTTCCACTTGTGCCTGCAGTTGTTAACCATTTCTATCCTAGTATTTAAAGTTGCCAGTTGTGGTTTGCATAGTATTATGTACTTTTCTGTTGAGCATAGGTTACATCTTTTTGAAATGTTGTTGTATGGTGCTGCTCTTTCTATGATTTTCCAGGATATATTGTAGTCTATCTTTTTCTCTTTGAGCTTCCAGATGTGTTTACTCAATTCTGTTTGGTTTTTGTATCTTTCTTTGTTAAATGACTGTTTGTGGTTTGCATATCTAGTTTTAAATTGGTTTTCAGTGATACCTATATATGTTTCTTCTGCGTTCTCTGATTTTAGAGTGGCTTGGTACACAATGCTGTTGTAGAGGCATTTGTTGCTCAGAGGGCACTGTTCTTTCTTGATACAGTTGCAGGATTTCCTTTCATCACCCTCGTTTTTCTCTGTACTGCTTTTCATTTTGTTGGTTGAATCAATGATGTTTTTAAGGTTGGGCATACACGAGTATGATAATTTGATGCTGTTTTTGTTGAATATCTTGGATAATTTGTGCTCTTTTGGGAATGATGATGTTAGGATTCTAAAGAATTCTTTCCCTATATTTGTTTTTACTCTTCCGTCATATGGGGGGTTGTACCATATGATCTTTCTTTTCCTGTTCTTCTTGTGTCTGCTCATGTCATTATCTGGGTCGTATTGTAGTTTGTAGTTGTAGCCACTTTTGTGTAACGCTTCTTGATATTCAGCTGCAGCGTTATTGAATGCTGTTTCATTGCATGACAGGTTAGATAATCTCTTATTTATGCCTCTGGGAATTGTTTTTAGTATGGAAGGTGGATGGTTACTTTTGATATTTACATAGACAGGTGTATCATTTGTTTTTTTGTATGGTTTATATATGTGCTGGTTGAGGTCAAACGTTGTATCTAGGTAGTTCACTATCTTTTTATTTGCTTCTATAGTGATTTTTAGATTTTGGTTTTGGAAGATTTTACACAGTTCTTTTTTCTTTTTTTCAATGTTTCTAGGGTTGTCGTTCAGCGCAGCAAGGCCGTCATCCCTGTACAGTCCGACTTGTTCTCCAAGTTTTTTTTGAATGTTAGATAGTATGAATAGTCCGACAAGTTCGCAAGTTTCGGCACCATCATACGATCCCATTGTGACATCAAAAGTTGAATTCTTGTTTGCGCTCTTGGTCCAGATTTCATTTTTGCTGTGTAGTAGAGTTTTCTTTGTATGGAAAATGATTTCCATTTCTGACCCTGATATTTCAGTGTATTTGTTGGCAAATTTTATAGCTTTGGTGAGCAGATCTTCATCTATAGATGTGTAGAAGTCTACTATATCAAATGTTATAAAAACTGTATTATCTTGCTTGTTGAGTTTCTTGAACCATTGTATGGCTTCGTATGTGTTTTTCCAGAGGTTGAGTTCAGTGTTCTCTCTTATGTTTTTTATGGCTTTTTCTAAGATTTTTTTGCTGATTTTTCCTAATTCAGATTTGGATGGGTTTATCAATCTGCATGTTGGGTTATTCAGGAAGTTGGATTTATGGTCTTTGAGTGTTATGAAAGCTTCTCTTGCTGCTGTTGTCTCCACTCTATCGCTTAAGTCCATTTGATGCACAAGCTCCTTTTCTTTTTTTCTAATGTACTCGTATGTAGTTTTATCAGTTTTTTTGTAATTTTTTTGGATGTTTTTGTCGAGAAGCTGTGAGTACTCTTTAGTTTCCATTTTGTAGAAGTTGCTGGTTTTGTCTGCTTTCACAAATATTTTTTTGTCATTTTGGATTTGTTTTATTTCGTTTTTTAACGATGTTTGGAATTCGTTGTTTGATTTTTTGAATTCTATATTGGCAATCATCCTTTTCATATGCAAACCACAAACAGCCATTTAACAAAGAAAGATACAAAAACCAAACAGAATTGAGTAAATACATCTGGAAGCTCAAAGAGAAAAAGATAGACTACAATATATCCTGGAAAATCATAGAAAGAGCAGCACCATACAACAACATTTCAAAAAGATGTAACCTATGCTCAACAGAAAAGTACATAATACTAATGCAAACCACAACTGGCAACTTTAAATACTAGGATAGAAATGGTTAACAACTGCAGGCACAAGTGGAAATTCCTATCAGTGAACAAGAACCAGAAACACACGAAAAACACAGACAGCACGTGATGACAGACAACACAAGCAGTTATAAAACACCGGCAGCACAGACCCACCACATCCTGATGATTGCATCCGCATGAAACAGCGCTGTAGATAGTTTTAAACCTTACCTTTTAACAAATGTTGCTCCCAGTCCGGTTGAGCATTTTTTAAAAATCTCTGCTGGTATTTACTACCATTGTCTTAATTGCTCCTCACGTTGAGCACTTTAAAACCAACAGATTTTAAAATGGACAAAATCAATTTTAAACAATCTACTAAAAACATACCTTTCGCCAAACCTCAATGCTATATGAAAAGAATGATAGAACAGACAGAAAGGTTTATCAAAAACATGAGATGGAAAGCATTTTTCTTTTTGAATCCTAATGCCAAGAGAGAAGATAAAAACACATATGACTTCAAAACATGGCGAGCTCCACCAGCCATAGAAGAAATGAAGACATTTGAGGATAAAATGAAAAGGATGATTGCCAATATAGAATCAAAAAATCAAACAACGAATTCCAAACATCGTTAAAAAACGAAATAAAACAATCCAAAATGACAAAAAAATATTTGTGAAAGCAGACAAAACCAGCAACTTCTACAAAATGGAAACTAAAGAGTACTCACAGCTTCTCGACAAAAACATCCAAAAAATTACAAAAAAACTGATAAAACTACATACGAGTACATTAGAAAAAAAGAAAAGGAGCTTGTGCATCAAATGGACTTAAGCGATAGAGTGGAGACAACAGCAGCAAGAGAAGCTTTCATAACACTCAAAGACCATAAACCCAACTTCCTGAATAACCCAACATGCAGATTGATAAACCCATCCAAATCTGAATTAGGAAAAATCAGCAAAAAAATCTTAGAAAAAGCCATAAAAAACATAAGAGAGAACACTGAACTCAACCTCTGGAAAAACACATACGAAGCCATACAATGGTTCAAGAAACTCAACAAGCAAGATAATACAGTTTTTATAACATTTGATATAGTAGACTTCTACACATCTATAGATGAAGATCTGCTCACCAAAGCTATAAAATTTGCCAACAAATACACTGAAATATCAGTTTAAGGATTAAAATAGTTATTTAGGACATTAGGTTTAATTAAAGTGTCTTTTAAGGGCAGCTGAGACAGATCTTTATCAGAAAAAAATGGAAGTTTCTAAAAGCTGAATAAACCTTATCAACTTGTAATACAAGTGGTTGAAAGCTGGTTTCGGGATGAATCTGTCGATATGCGACGTGCACAGTTTCCCGATCTAGGCCAGTAAATAATGAATCCAATGGAAGCCGTACAAAGCGCTCTCTGGCTGATGAGGCCAGCAGGCCGCCGCTGAACGCGTGTTTAAGCTGCTGACCGACAATGGCCATATTCAGCTTTAAAATTATTGATGATCTGTTACCTGGATGTCAAACACTGAAATAATTGTTTCACAATTCGACTGTAGTGGTGATAGTACAAGAATTTTGTAGTAAGCGAAAAAAAAAGAAAAGAAAAAGTAAAATGATGCAATCATAGGGATCAATTCACAACGCAGTTAGGTCACACTCGGGGCTTGAGTATTGTAATTTAGAGATAAGTGTTTTATCAAATGTGTTTACATGATTGATACTCACCGGGGCATAGATTAGGCTGATCACTGGGTCATGGTGAAGCGAGTAGTTTGAAACAGATACATGCGAAGAGAGACTGCGCCGAGTGGCACGTGTTCGCTGACATTGGGTCATGGACGTATGCCGTTTCATGTTCAAAGGGAGCATTTGAAAGTGTTGCGACATTTGCGAAGCAACATTTGTTTCTCTACACTGGACGGGGTTCCAAACAGTGTTGGATGCAGAATGTCTTATGTGAAACTGTTACTGCATTTCTTTCTATCACTACCCCATGAGACAGACATTTTGATATACAAGACAGCTTGATGTTGAAACTGAACGAAGCTAAGGCTTGCAAACACCGCATTGAGGTGAACGATGATATATATTTTCCTGTGGAACTTAGTGGAACGAGCATAATCTGGATATCAGGTGTGGTCTTTCATGAATGAAACATACCCACATTGAACTGACTTGTCATTTTTTTACACTCATCATGAGCGCAAGTACAGCACAGCAGAACACGGTACTGTGTTGAAATCATAAAACAGATTTGGAAATGACAGAATTTTTTTTAACTTAATTATTTCTCTTGATAGTTTATTCGTACATCTATCCACAAGACAAGAATGCTCAAACTATCTGTGAATATGGTTCGTACATGAAAGGGTTTGGACAAAAGATACAGGGTTCAAGCCAAAGAAATCACGGAGTCTCTCACTGAGGAAAGGAAAAGTGGCCGAATCTGTGGTCTTCAGTGTTGCCAACCAGGCCATTCCAACAGTCACAGAAGAACCAGTCAAGAGCCTTGGAAGATGGTATGATGATACGCTGAAAGACACACAAAGAGCAAAAGAAACCAAGCAGATGGCGGAAGAAGGCTTGGAGACCATTGACCAGTGTGGGCTCCCTGGCAAATACAAGGTCTGGTGTCTGCAGTTCATGCTGATACCAAAGCTCCTGTGGCCTCTGATGATATACGACATCTGCACCAGCATAGTGGAGGCAATGGAAGCCAAAATCAACAAGTTCACAAGGAAATGGCTAGGTGTCCCACCCTGTCTGACTGACATAGCGCTGTACTGTCGCCAAGCAAAGCTGAAACTACCACTGAAATCCATCCTGGAGGAATACAAAGCAGGGAAGATCAGACTTCAAAGCATGCTGGAGGACTCAGGAGACAAGGTGGTAGAAGCAATCAAGCCCCGGCTGAAGACAGGCAGAAAATGGAAAGTTCAAGAGGCGATGGATTCTGCAAAAGAAAGTCTCAAGATCAGAGAAATAACAGGACACACACAGACCAACAGACAAGGACTGGGGTGACCATAACTGAATGGTGGTCAAAGGCCAAAGGAAAAGCCAAAAGAGACATGATGATTCAGGAGATGAGAAAAGAAGAAGACCAAAAAAGACTCCAAAAAGCAGTCCAGCAGAGCCAGCAAGGGCAATGGACAACGTGGGAGAATGCACTCCAAAGAAGTCTCACTTGGAATGACATTTGGCACATGGCCCCTCTCAGGATCAGCTTCATTCTCAGATCTGCATATGACCTTCTGCCCTCAAATACAAACCTGGTGAAGTGGGGGAAAACAGACGATCCTGCATGCCCCCTCTGCCATGAAAAACAAACAGTGGGGCATGTCCTAAGCTCATGTAAAGTAGCCCTGGCTCAAGGAAGGTACACATGGAGGCACAACCAAGTGCTCAAAGAGATTGTACAAGTAGTCTGGGCTAGTACCAACACCACAAAAGGGAAAATCAGGACTCCAAAAGCACCCGCAACATTCTTCACGGCAGGAGGCAGCAAATCATGGCTAAGAACAACAGTGCCACTCGAAACATGCAGGCAGAGTCTGCTGGACGGGGCAGATGACTGGGAGTGCACTGCAGACCTCCCAGAATGGAAGAGTCACCCAGAGATCATCAGCAAGTGGCATGAGACCATACATAGTAGTCCACTCTAAGTCAACCAAGCAGCTGATCATGATCGAGCTCACGGTGCCATATGAGAACAGAATGGAGGCAGCTCAAATCTACAAGACTGAAAAGTATGCTGATCTGGCAAACAGCCTGAGGAGAGAAGGCTATCAGGTTAAAGTCCTCATTGCAGAAATTGGAGCTAGGGGGTTTGTAGGAACGTCTGCATACAGCCTCATGAAACAGCTCTCAGTTGCAGGGAAGGAAAAAACCAGAGCCCTGAAAGCGGCAGAGAGGTGTTCAAGCTGGATCTGGTCAAGGAGGAACAAAAGTGAACTTCATAAGACTTAATTTCCCTACAAATATCAGGTGTCCCTGTGGCTCAGTGGTTAAAGCGCGAGTCATTAAGTGGAAAATGAGCATGTCCAGAGGGTCATGGGTTCGAATCCCAGCCATGGCTCGTCCCAAGATGGGGAAAAAAGGGGCAGCAGAGGGACATCCGGAGTCATGAACCGGGTGTGGCCCAACCCCCCTAGAGTGTCAGGAGATAAGGGCCGAAACACTTGCTTGAAGGGGGCTTCTCTTCTGAGGACTCTCTGCTGCCACGCTCTCCACGAGTTTCTTTCTACTACTTCGTACATCTATCCACAAGACAAGAATGCTCAAACTATCTGTGAATATGGTTCGTAGATAAATGTCTAGCAAGGTGTCGTTTTCAGTTTGGACAAAAGTTACAGCTTTCATAATCAGTTACTCCTGTTGTTTATTACAGGAAGGTTGAAACAAAAATCCCGCAGCATAGTTTGAGCTGCAACCATTTTGCTGTTCAGTTCTTTAGGCAAGGTCTCCCAATCAGTTGGTTATCAAGCCTGGTCCGTACTTCCTAAGTACTTTAATCATAAATGTTTTATTCATGAGCAAATTATAGAAAACTAAAATCGTTATTTCTTTATTTCCTTATTGCACTTGGCAATAATATCTACTGCTATACTAGGTTTTATGTTATAAGAGGTTTTTATTCGGCGACTCTGCATAGCGGCGTACAACTCCTTTTTTGACCAAAATTTAAACCGGATTTGAGCCGTAGCAAACAGATCCAGTGAATCTCTTTGATCAGTCAGGAACGACAGCGCCGGAAGTTGAATCGAAGGGCATTTCATTTCACTGGTTTGTTTCCGAAATATTTTATATTTGATTTTTTTTAACCAGACCACACATTCACAGTTTTCTCAATATAACTTTTAGTTCTCTTTCTAGATATTCAAGGATTTTCTGTTTATTTTTTTTTTCTCCACTCTCTGATATATGTTTGACATATACCTGACCATACGTTGACAGTTTGTTCAAATCATAACTTTCAAATTCTCATGAAAGTATGAAAGACATTTTTGCAGATGATTTTTTATTTTGCCCTCTGACGTAAATGAAAGCAAGTTGATTTATTTTTAATTCTGCATCTGACATCCAGATTGTTCTGATTTCTTCATTATCTTCGCTAATTTTGTATACCACATCTTTGTTTTCCGCTTTGTCGTTCATTGCTCATCTATCGATCAATCGTTTGGTCTCCGTCTCTCTCTCTCTTCTCTCTCTCTCTCTCTCTCTCTCTCTCTCTCTCTCTCTCTCTCTCTCTCTCTCCTCTCTCTTTCTCTCTCTCTCTCTCTCTCTCTCTCTCTCTCTCTGTGTGCCTGTCTGTCTGTGTGTCTATCTATCTGTCTATATGTTTACCTGTTTGTCTATCCGTCCATGCATCTATCTGTCTCTATATATATCTATCTGTCTATTAATCTATCTATGTAGTATTTACTATCTATGTGCTATTTACTATCCATCTATCAAACTATCGGTCTGTCTAATCTCTCTCTCTCTCTCTCTCTCTCTCTCTCTCTCTCTCTCTCTCTCTCTCTCTCTCTCTCTCTCTCTCTCTTATATATATATATATATGTGTGTGTGTGTGTGTGTGTGTGTGTGCGTGTGTGTGTGTGTGTGTGTGTGTGTGTGTGTGTGTGTGTGTGTAGCTATAGAGCCAATACAAAGCAAATATGAATGTATTGTTAACTACAGAAATCAGTTTTGATCATTTTAAAGAGGTTCTTATAAGGATTGATGGGCGCAAAACTGTTGTTCAAATGGACATTTTCTGGAGAGATGCACAAACGACACTCATTCAGCAAGTGGATTCACCCAGTCTAACATTTCATACAAAAAATAAACGATTTATGTATGGCTACAATACGTATTTAAAGTCAAGCTGAAGCCCCACCAGTGCTTTGCATATTTTGAAAAATAGTCTCATTTGAAATAACATGAATGAACAATTGTGTTCTGCTGTGATTATTTTTCTATTTCATCGTTTATGTGGCTAAATATAGGAGTGTGGCAAATAGTGTCGGGTCGCAGGGTGAAAAAGAGATTCCGTTGTTTCCTGTGTTTTAAAAACCTTATTGCCGACGTCTGTCCTTATATGAGTCCACTATTTTGTTACAGGTTGAAGTACTGAAATGTCAGATGACGATAATAATAATGATATGATAATACTAATATAAATGATGATGATAATAATGATAACAACAACAAAAATAATGATAATAGTAATAACAACAATAGCATCAACAACGAAAATCATAATGATGATAACAGCAGCAACCACAACAAAAACATCAACAACAATTACAATTACATTGATAGCAACAATAATGATATAGATGATAACAAATTTAGTTCTACAATGATTCAGGCATTTGAGCAGAAATCTACTACAATTTAAGATTAGCTGCTGTTCTGTTTCAAGAATGACCAGAGACGGAAAGCATATTGGAATTACATTTTTCTTTGTCCATTGTTTCTCGTCTCTCGTCATGCACTTGTTGAACTGAAATGAAGGACAATAAAATCTTCACCATTCGACAGGTCGTCTGTGGAATATGGCCTAGGATACGATTTATGACAAATCAGACAAGACATTACAATGAAAGCCACTTTCCCGTGCCCGTAAATGACGGTGAAAATTACAACCACCCAGTGGCAGAATTGATGGAAGTGAGCTTCTTACTTCGGATAAATTACAACCACCCAGTGGCAGAATTGATGGAAGTGAGCTTCTTACTTCGGATAAATTACAACCACCCAGTGGCAGAATTGATGGAAGTGAGCTTCTTACTTAGGATAAATTACAACCACCCAGCGGCAGAATTGATGGAAGTGAGCTTCTTACTTCGGATAAATTACAACCACCCAGTGGCAGAATTGATGGAAGTGAGCTTCTTACTTCGGATAAATTACAACCACCCAGTGGCAGAATTGATGGAAGTGAGCTTCTTGCATTGGATAAATTACAACCACCCAGCGGCAGAATTGATGGAAGTGAGCTTCTTACTTCGGATAAATTACAACCACCCAGTGGCAGAATTGATGGAAGTGAGCTTCTTACTTCGGATAAATTACAACCACCCAGTGGCAGAATTGATGGAAGTGAGCTTCTTGCATTGGATAAATTACAACCACCCAGCGGCAGAATTGATGGAAGTGAGCTTCTTACTTCGGATAAATTACAACCACCCAGTGGCAGAATTGATGGAAGTGAGCTTCTTACTTCGGATGAGTAGCCTGTACACCAGGCACAAACCTTTGACCTTGAATAACAAGAAGTCACCTGACTGATATGAGTTTGCGGGATGTTTTTTGTTTCTTGATTTATGACTTAACAAAATGCTTTTTCATCACTTATTTATCGTATGGACCATAATCAGTTTTACCTTGTAACCGCTCATCAATCACCTACTTATCAATTATTCACCTGGCCACGGGATTTTTGCTTTACTAATTCATCTAATCACTCTGCTTCTAGAAAGAAATGGGAATGAAGATGGGGGTGGAATCGAGGTAGACATTACGAGGGAGGCGTGTTTTATGTACCTCTCGACAAATTCTCCCCCCGGCCTTTCTTTCTTGGTTTTCCCCAGTTTTGTTGGGATGTTTTCACCGAAAATGGCTGCTGAGGAAGTGTGACATTTTGGAAACCATGTAGAAGTGAGAATCAGAATTGGCTGGTTGTTCCACCCCCTTTCCTTTTGCTCCCTTCTGGGGGTGAAGGTGGGGATGGGGGTGGGGGTGGTGGTGGAAGGGGGGGGGGGCAAGGTGCGTTGGGTTGCAGATCTGTTTCGGTTACATTCCAGAACCCGTCTCAGCTACAGTCTGGAACCTTTTTCTCATGCTGGCTGAAGTCAGTTAAAAAAAAAAAAGAAGGAAAGAACCTCGTTAATGTTCTCAGCAGTAAGGTCAAATATGGAGAAAAACTAAAAGCAGACAACAGCTGTCGTGCTTTATGGATATCAACTTTCTTGCCCACGTGATTTCAAGCTTTCAATTCGATTTGACATTAAATTATTTACCACACAGGGATTGATAAAAAGCTGCAACCCAGTTCTTATATTTAATGAATATACTTGTTCACAGACGTGTGCGCGTGCATACACACACACACATACGCGCACGCACGCACACACGCACGTACGCGCACACACACACACACACACACACACACACACACACACACACACACACACACACACACACACACACACACACACACACACACACACACAGTGCACACTCACCCCAACAACAGACAGACAGACAGACAGACAGACAGACAGACAGACAGACAGACAGACACACACACACACACACACACACACACACACACACACACACACACACACACACACACACACACGGATGACGCACATATGCGTAAACGTACAAGCGTACGCACTCACGCATTTAGAGATTAAAAAAAGCCAACAAAAACCACTTTCACACACACACACACACACACACACACACACACACACACACACACACACACACACACATTCTGGCTCTCTCTCTCTCACACACACACACACACACACACACACACACACACACACACACACACACACACACACACACACACACACACACACACACACATTCTGGCTCACACACACACACACACACACATTCTGGCTCACACACACACACACACACACACACACACACACACACACACACACACACACACACACACACACACACACATTCTGGCTCACACACACACACACACACACACACACACACACACACACACACACACACACACACACACACATTCTGGCTCACACACACAACACACACACACACACACACACACACACACACACACACACACACACACACACACACACACACACACACACATTCTGGCTCACACACACACACACACACACACACACACACACACACACACACACACACACACACACACACACACATTCTGGCTCACACACAAACGTGCGCGCGGGCATCCACCCCATCCCATCCCAGCCGAACACACTTCGCCGCTCGTCAACGTCCCCACAAACAAACAGAGTTTCATATTACTCAGAATCAAACGGATAAACCTGCGATAGGGAAGAAGAAACACGATCCAGGATATGTCAAACACTGAAGGAAAAATGCCGGGGTACCGTTTTGGATCGGGTCATCATTGGTCTAGCACCGACCACAACGCGGGTGATATACGTTTCTCGATGTCACATGAGAGGTTATAAGTAAAATGATTTGAAAAGTGCGCATCATTTCCGACGCACTGGACGTATGTGACTGTTCTTACGCAGACATGCCTACAGGGAATCAACTGAGCAGTCATCCGTTGGTGTCTTGAGAGTGTTATCAGGCATTGAATGTGCTGTTGCTTGACTGTTTACTTGGAAAAGCCACCTGCCTCTGATGAT
>CM031605.1:35135618-35140618 GCA_018398815.1 Conus ventricosus
AAGTGCCTGGCTGGCAGGTTGTCCACAGTACAAACTTTAAGTGCCTGGCTGGCAGGTTGTCCACCAGCACAAGCTTCAAGTGCCTGGCTGGCAGGTTGTCCACCAGTACAAGCTTTAAGTGCCTGGCTGGCAGGTTGTCCACCAGTACAAGCTTTAAGTGCCTGGCTGGCAGGTTGTCCACCAGTACAAGCTTTGGCTTTGGAATAAAAAACAAAACACTAGAAGTGCCTGGCTGGCAGGTTGTCCACCAGTACAAGCTTTGGCTTTGGAATAAAAATCAAAACACTAGAAGTGCCTGGCTGGCAGGTTGTCCACCAGTACAAGCTTTGGCTTTGGAATAAAAAACAAAACACTAGAAGTGCCTGGCTGGCAGGTTGTCCACCAGCACAAGCTTTGGCTTTGGAATAAAAAACAAAACACTAGAAGTGCCTGGCTGGCAGGTTGTCCACCAGCACAAGCTTTGGCTTTGGAATAAAAAACAAAACACTAGAAGTGCCTGGCTGGCAGGTTGTCCACCAGTACAAGCTTTGGCTTTGGAATAAAAAACAAAACACTAGAAGTGCCTGGCTGGCAGGTTGTCCACCAGTACAAGCTTTGGCTTTGGAATAAAAAACAAAACACTAGAAGTGCCTGGCTGGCAGGTTGTCCACCAGTACAAGCTTTGGCTTTGGAATAAAAAACAAACGAACTTGTCTTTAATCAAGGGCCCTTGGCACATCGGATGTTAATTTTACCATTCACAAACCACACAGCATTTCTGATGAGTTGTGTATACGCACATACTCGCGGACACGAGCATATTGATTAGCAGCCGAAGGTTCAAATGGTCCACAGCAGAACAGCGGCTGTGTGTCTGAAAGTTCTGTTAACAGTCGACTGTTTCCGAGCGAAAGTAATCCGCTACTCATCAAGTTCAAATGAAGATCATGCTGTGTTTTGTGAAACTGGTGATTACTCTTTGTGCTGCTAGTTTGATTTGTGGAGAGGTTGATGCTGAAACAGTGAATGACTCTCGCAGCATCGTTGGTGAAGATAAAGATGGGACAAAAGAGACCAGCTTGTCTGCAGCAAGGATTCACCAGGGAAGGCAGCTCTACAAGGAATTGCTGGACAAGTTGTTTCAGGACTACAGCCCCGTCGTACCCCCCAATGCTGATGACCCCACCACACCAGTGAACCTGACCATCTTGATGGTACTCCAGAGCCTGGCGTACCTGGACATGAAGAGTCAGACACTGAACATCATAGCCTGGTTCCAGATAGAATGGAACGACCCTTCTTTCGCCTGGGACACCAGCGTCTACCCTCTGGATGTCATCGTGGTCAATGAGGAGGAGGTCTGGCGTCCTGTGCTTGCCATCGCTAACAGCATGCTGCATCGGGACCAGATCATGGAAGTCAAGCTTCCCATTAATGTCTTTTCCAACGGGAAGTTTCGATCTTTCCCAGGGGACTCGTTCATCATGGACTGTCATATCAACCTCAACTTGTATCCCTTTGACGTTCAGGAATGTACGGTGAACCTGACCCAATGGAGCAACCACAACTTTATCTGCACGCAAGTAAAAATTCGATCTGCTGTTCGCGGAAATGGCGAGTGGGACATCACAGACCTGGGTTACCAGTATCTTGTGATCCAGGAAGGTGACTATGATTACTGGGTTTTGGTCTACACTATCACTTTGAAACGAAAATGGATGTTCTATGCCATCAACCTCATCTTCCCCATCATTCTGGTGTCTGCTCTCAACAACGTGGTGTTCATGCTGCCCGTAGAGTGTGGGGACAAGATGTCGGTTAGTGTCACCACCTTCCTGACCCTGGGCGTCTTCCTGACCTTGATCCAGGACTCCCTGGCCAAGAACTCGGACACGGTGTGCTACCTGACGCTGTACCTGGCCTTGCAGATGACCTTGGGGGCGCTGGCCATCGTGCAGTCCGCCGTTGTGGTGGCCTGCCATCACAGAAGTGTTTCCCATGATAACAGCCACACTGAAGAATCCTTTCAAGGAAAACCAACTGTCGACAAAAAGGCGTTCAACTCTGATGTCCTAATCGAAGAGAACCAGTACATGACTGCGGATTTCTGGAGTCAATCAGACAATCGCCAGGATTATTTTCAGATCATACCTGACGAGCAGAGTCGACCAAGATGGTCCCCAGGTACGTATACATTAGCATACTTCGTGTACAGTTCAATCTCTCCTTACAAAATAGAGCGTTTTCATAAGACCAAAAGGATAGTGCACACATCTGTGCCTCAAACAAGAGATGGAAGCGTCAATGACCCGTGCAAATGAAGACAGAGTAAAAATGACGAGAAGAGTGGCTGAAAGGCAGGCTGTGAGGGCACGTGTTGATTGGCGCAGGCCTAGACGATGAAGCAGACGATCACACAGTTTTATGCACTGTTGGCACGTTTTCACGTGAATGTTTTTCCTCTGAATCCATATAAACATGCATGATTTAGTATAGCGATGATAGATTGGAAGAAAAAAATGTGCCTAAAATTCCAGTCCTTGATAATTTTTTTCCCGCGTTCTGAGTTCTCCCTCCTATCCTCTGTCCCTCTCCGCCACTGTCTCTGTCTCTCTCTCTTCATAAGTGTATTTGTGTGTATGTGTATGTGCTTGAGTATGTGTGTGTCTGGTACACTCACGTTGTTCTCAACATCATTTAGTAAATCGGCTTTAAAAGTGACAGTTTTCTCTATGGAAAGATCTATCTATCTACCTATCTATCTATCTATCTATCTATCTATCTCTATCTATCTATCTATCTATCTATCTATCTATCTATCTTATCTATCTATCTATCTATCTATCTATCTCCCCCCCTCTCTCTTATTCTCTCTCTTTCTGTCTGTCTGTCTGTCTCTCTCTCTCTCTCTGGTGTCTCAGTTTTACACTCGGCAGGTTATTCTTCTCCATATTTGCTAATTTGCATGGTATATAGTAGCAGAAAAGGCAACGATGAAACTTAACGCTTGTCTCTCTTTGCCTAAGATGTTATGGAACTTACCGTGTGTCACTTGATAAAGCTAGACTGTAAACAGGTGGCATTTTCTTTCGTTCACATGAAGTGCATGTCATGTAGGATACAGCTCAGCTGTCCACTACGACCAAGTCAGGGCTGCGCATGAAAGCTTTTTCCAACATGCAGAAGACAGAACGCTCTATGATTTCAGAGGCATTGGAATTCATATTTTGGTATAAGAAAAAAAACAAAAACAACCCCAAACCCATGCGCGTTAACAGCAAAGTTATTCAGAGAATGTGAGAGAAATAAAATCAAAGAACTAAGCTTATGACTACTATTACTCAGAACAGAATCCGTATCCAAGATTTTTGTTTTTTTGTTTTTTTTTTGTTTCAAAGTGAGGTGACTGCAGGTGGAAATTGAAACATGGATGTGGAATGAAATCCATTCTGCCTGGATGTGGAATGAAATCCATTCTGCCTGGATGTGGAATGAAATCCATTCTGCGCCCAGTTTGAGGAGATACGTGGCTGTTCATTCTTCGTTTTCATTGTCTTCAATGTTCTTTGTCTTGTTTTGAAGAAGGACAAAGAGATCGAAACGCGTCGTGTTTGTCTTGTAATTTGTTTATTTCATTCGGCGGCATAGTATTTTCTCTTTCAAGATATTTTTCGATGAGCACTATTTGATTTAGATTAAAAAAAAAAGGCTGAAACTATATTACGTGTGAATTTTAGCTATAATTCGATAGCGTACAAATTATGAAGTCCGTAAATAATACTGATGTCACTCTGACATCATAAAGAGAATAGTACAGTTTGTCTCCTCCTTCCCCCTCCTCCTCTCTGCGCCTCTCCCGTCCCTCCCAGACGAAAAGGCTCAAACTGCCATACTTTTTGTGTGTGTTCAGTTTACGAATGTATGTCGTCTCCAACACAATACTATAAGGATCTGAACTACCAGAGGCACTGATTCAGATTTTGAATGTTGGGAAGCAGCCAGATTTAATTGTATTATTTGAGAATGACGAAAGAGGCCTACGCTCGCTCGGAAGCAAAGATTGCGATCTTTGATATCATCACTCAGTTTGTTGCCTAGGTTACTACCTGCACCATATTTAAGCCAGTAATCCCGGAAAGATCAAAAGCAGTCTCGATGCTGTCTCATTCAAGATCCTTACAATCTAAAGGACATTGATAACCTCGAAAAGATTCAGAAGAGAGCAGCACGGTTCGTAACAGGGAACCATATCAGAGAGAAAGGGAATTCTAGGAAGAACATGAGGAAATTAGAATGGAAACCCTTAGAAGAGAGAAGAGCTTTTATTAAACTTAATACCTTCTTCAAAGGCAGAGCTAAACTAATTGATATCCCAATGGAACAACTAGTATTTAATAAAAGTAGCACCAGGAGTGGCGGTCAATCTTATGCCATACCTGCATCAAATATTGACAGCCATTTACATTCATTTTATCCTAGTTCTGTAAGGCTGTGGAACTCACTGCCGGGTGCCATCGAGATTGCCACAAATGCAGTCTCTTTTAAAAATCAAATTGATAAGACAATCTTGAGATCTGCATATTGATTGACTTTTCTATTTTAACTTCCCCATATATTTTATGGTTACCTAGGCCTTAACCTGGCCATTGCTTTTAACCTTTTAAATATCATGTGCGACCCCTTGTTGCCAAACTTTGCTCCAGGGCCAACAGGCTGAGTCGCATTTTCTTTTTTTTTAACATGCGCGCTGGTGACCTACTCATTTTTGAGTGAACCAGTTTTTTAGGAAGAAGAAGAAGAAAATGGCTTGATCTGACCAAACTGCCGCTCAAGCGATCGATATTCGCCAGACAGTGTGTGACATACTGTTTTTTTGTCTTTTTCTTTTAACAGCAAGGCTACCCACATAATGGTATTTCCCCAGTGTGTGACACGAATAATGGTTATGTCTGTTGCCCGATGACAATCTTGCCATGGGATTAATACAATTATGCAATGAATATGAGAGCAGACAGATTATT
>CM031605.1:35158118-35160618 GCA_018398815.1 Conus ventricosus
GACAGACAGACAGACACAGACAGACAGACACACACAGACAGACACATACACACACAGACAGACAGACAGACAGACACACACACACACTCACTCGCACGCACGCACGCATGCCCGCACGCACGCACGCACGTACGCACGCACGCACGAACGCACGCACGCACGCACACACACACACACACACACACACACACACACACACACACACACACACACAGAGTCGTAGCAGATAATGTAGTGGCTAGCGTATCATGTTCAAATACTGGCCTGCGTGATTTGTGTTCTCACTCGTTAAATATTCTATTGTCCAGACCTGTGCTTGTTAAACTTAGCGCCACGTTCCTGAAGTTAATATCTACCCACATCATCTACACGATTTTTCAAAAAATAAACACGAATTGTCGGTCACAGCAGTAAACACAAAAATGAAAATGCGACTCAGCCAAGTTAAGGATTAAACGAGACAAGGCGATTCAAAACAAAACAAAATAAAACAAACCTTTCTTTATGGTCTCGAAAAGTCAACTGTGCACGCAAAGACAACATGATTAAGAACAATGGCGCCAAGAGCAAAACATCCCACCCCTCCCCGTGTCCCACCCTCCCACCTTCTCCATCCTCCCCCCTAAAAAAATCCCACAAACAAATAATGGAAAAAACCAGAATCATAGACAATTTTGTTCCCCAAAATCTACTATTGTAGACCCCCCAAAAAAAAACAACAACAAAAAAAACAACAACCCCAAAACAAAACAAAACAAATCCCAACAATAAATAGTTTCAAACAGCCAGACTGATTTCTGCTATTGAAATGTTTATCATTACTAAATAATTATAGACAACTCATGTTAATTATAGACAACTCATGTTTTCAAAATGTACTTACTATTGTCCTTTGGTTAAAAAGAAACTACGATATTTTTGCACAATGATATAACATTCAGGTAAAGGTGTGTTTTTTTGTGTTATGGAGAAAAAGGGAACACATGTCAACAATGGAAGTCATCAGCAGCATGACAAATAACACATTTATCACGACGCATTCAATCAGTCGTGAGTCTTGTTTTGGTATTGCTTCTGTTTTAGCCACTTGCCAAACTCGGGTCTTACTCCGTTCTCTCATTATGCATATATACTGTCTTAAATCAGAAAAGAAGCAGAGTGTTTTGCAGAGAGAATGGCCCAGCCCCCCGCCCCCCCCCCCCCTTCCATACACACACATACACTTCACACATATGAATTCAATATTGTTATTATTATTGTCATGAAGATGATGATGATGATGATGATGATAGATATGATGATGATGATGATGATGATGATGATGATTAGTAATAGTATTCGTATTAGCATCAGTATTAGTGATATCATCACTAGTATGACGATTGTTGTTGTTGTTGTTGTTGTTATCATCATTATGATGATAAGTAGTAAGAACAATCCCTATTCAATTGTGTACCCTCGGCGCTTCCAATAAACAAGAACACACATCAAACTACAAGACCAAAACTAAGAGCAACAGACCATGCATTCCCTACATACAAATGCATTCCCTAGTCACAAAGCTCGCTCCACATCCATGCGAACCACCACCCAGCCTCGCCCTCCCATACCGCCTTTCCATCCATCATCCACCTCTCAAACAAAAACAAATCACTATTAGATGAACGAACACAGGCGTCCAAACATGTACAATACTCTAGACAACAGCACCGGAACACATTTGTATGTATATCAGTCCGATGGGAAGTGAAAAATTTTCAAGTTTCATTGAAAAGAGGGCAGAGAGGCAGAGGATCCCAGATGACATGAGAGAGGGTTCCAAACAAAAGGGTCTGACAGGCAAAGGAACGCTGACACAAATTTTCGGTACGAATAGACGGAACGTGGAAGAGATGAGTATCAGAAGAATGGAGTTTAAGTGATGGCGTGTATACACGTGCAGCAGACGAGTCAGATATTGAGGACATGAAGAATCAAAGAATTTATGACAGAGAGAGAGAGAGAGAGAGAGAGAGAGAGAGAGAGAGAGAGAGATGCAACTCTCTCATTAGTACTGCTACTACTACTGCTGCTGCTACTGGTACTACTACTACTACTACTACTACTACTACTACTACTACTACTACTACTACACAACTTCCGCTACTACTACTACTACTACTACTACTACTACTACTACTACTACTAATATTATAATTACTATTGTCATTCTCATTATTATTGTTATATTGTTATCATTATCATTTTGAGATAATCCTGTCACAGCGTACGGGAACAGAGGATATCTTTTTTTACCCGCCCCTATATTGCCCCACAGATTTTTCGTATTTGAACTATATATGAAGATGTATCACATTCTCTCACAGGTCTATGTCATTTCCTTTTTCTTACAACTGAGATGTGAACTGCTTCAGTATGAATTTACGCACCTCGTACATGTTCAGCTACATCGGTTTCACTGTGAAGTGAGGTCTGTTCGACTTGTATTGTACAATATAGA
>CM031605.1:35163118-35180618 GCA_018398815.1 Conus ventricosus
AGACTGTGAGATGGAGTTAACAGCTGTTGACAGTTATTACAACAATCTGTGAGATGATGTTGACAGTGGATGGAAATGTATCACAACAGACTGAGATGGCGTCGACAGCTGGTGAAAATTACTTATCATAACAGACCGTGACACAGAATAGACAGCTGGCGAGTTTTCTTTTTCAAAATAACAGTTTGAAACAGCGTAGACAGCTGGTGAGTTTTGTTTTATTCATAACAGTTTGAAACAGACTGCATTTCTGATGAGTTTTTTTTTTTTACATAACGGTTTGAAACAGAATAGACCTCTGGCGAGTGTTCTAAATAATAGTTTGAAACAGAGTAGACAGCTGGTGAGTTTTATTGCAATGACAGTTTGAAACAGAGTAGACAGCTGGTGAGTTTTATTTCAGTGACAGTTTGAAACAGAGTAGGCAGCTGGTGAGATTTATTTCAATGACAGTTTGAAACAGAGTAGACAGCTGGTTAGTTTTATTTCAATGACAGTTTGAAACAGAATAAACACTGGGGAGATCCGCTACAACAGACTTGGAGACTGGGTTGACAGACGTTCAGAATTATTACAACAGACTGCTAGATGGAATTAACAGGTGTTGAGAACTAAAAAAAAAGTAGATTGTGAGATGGTATTGACAGTTAGTGGGAATGATCACAACAGACTGTCGGGTAGATTTACAGCTGGGGAGAGCTATTACAACAGACTGTGAGATGATGGAGTTGACATCGCTTCAGACTTGTCACAACAGACTGTGAGATGGTGCTGGCAGGCGATGAGAATTATTACATCAGGTTGTGAGATTGTGAGATGGTGTTGACGGTTGGTGAGAATTATTACAACAGATCGTAAGATGGTGTGGACAGTTGGCGAGGTTCATAATAACAGACCGTGAGATGGAGTGGACATCTGGGCAACTTCATCACAGCTAACGGTGAAATGGAATTGACAGCTAGTGCAGCAGACTGTGAAGACGAGTTGACAGTAGGTACGAAGCATTATAACTGTAACAGACTGTGAGATGGAGTAAACAGGTGGTGAGGATGATGACAACAAACTGTGACCGCCTTGGCTTATGGCTGTGTCAGACCAATTAACATAGGCTGGTAGTACACCAAGGCTACATCAAAATGTTGTTATGTTCTGTATAGTTATGCGGGGATTGTCTGCAGTCGTGACAAGCCCCAAGCATAACATCAGCATCCCAAATCCCTCGAAGTCGGAGTGTGGCTGCCCACGTGGCGGGGTAATCAAGAACGGTAACACACGTAATGTTCTCATCCCCAGCTGATGCATTTGTACCACAGTGTTCAAGTACCCTGCTGTTCGGGTGATCCCTGGAGTCTATTAGCCAGGGTACGACGACGACGACGACGACGACGACGACGACGACGACGACGACGACGACGACAACAACGACAACAACAACAACAACAACAAACTGTGCAATAGTGTTGAAAGCCGGAGAGAATTATCACAACAGACCGTAAGACTGAGCTGAGACGACCGCTGGGGAAAAAATGATAACAAACAGTGAAATGGCGTCGGCGGTAGGATATAATTTTGACAACAGACTGTGTGTGAGATGAGGCGAAAAGCGGTTATGAATGACAACATTGTGAGATGAAGTTGACGTCTGACGATAACTAGAACCACAGACTGTGAGATGAAACGGACAGCTAGTGAAGCTGATTGATAACAGAGTGTGAGACAGAGTTGACAGCTGGTGAGAACTGTGACAACAGGCTGCGAAATGGTGCTGACTGCAGATGGGAATGACCACAACAGTTTGTGAAACGGAGCTGACAGCTAGCAGGAAATCATAACAGCAGACTGCAAAATGGGCGCGGACAGCAGTTGAGACTTGTTACAACAGTTCTGAGAGAGAGTTGACAGTTGGTAAGCAATTATGACAACAGACTACTAGATGGTGTGGACAGCAGTTGAGAACTGTTACAACAGTTTTGAGATGGAGCTGACAGTTGGTAAGACATTATGACAACAGACAACTAGATGGTATGGACAGCAGTTGAGAACTGTTACAACAGTTTTGAGATGGAGCTGACAGTTGGTAAGAAATTATGACAACAGACAACTAGATGGTATGGACAGTAGTTGAGAACTGTTACAACAGTTTCCAGATGGAGCTGACAGTTGGTAAGAAATTATGACAACAGACTGTAGTCTGATTTACCTCTGTTTAGGAGCAGTTATGTCCCTTGATATCTTAATGAAGTGTCCTGCGCGTGCCTGTACCTATCGTCAACACAGCGCAGGCCTCCAAGGGTGGTACGGGACTGCTCAAAAGGCGGGTGAAGACAGTGCTTCTCTGGGTCCTCCCCAGCACCTTCGGGTGTTTCTTTTTCTTCTTTGCCTTAACTAGGCTGACCCTAGAGAAAGGTCCAGTGACGGTGAGGAAAGACCCACTGACCACAGGAAAGTCCTGTTTACAGTGGAAAAGACTACAACTTTGGATTCTCTCTTGAGGGCACCTAAGACCGTATGGCGAAAGCTTGACTGTGTCTGGAGTGGCACTGTCTTCATCTGTCCGTGGGCAGGGATGGTTGGGTCTGTCGGGTGTACTCGGCAGTTGGAGGGTGGTGTCTTTTGCCGGTGGGCTCTGCAGTCATGAAATGAGGGCTGGCACACCCATGGGGATACTATTTTAAGGCTGTTATGAGTTGCATCCTGTAGTCTGATTTACCTCTGTTCAGGAGCAGTTATGTCCCTTGATATCTTAATGGAGTGTCCTGCGCGTGCCTGTACCCATCGTCAACACAGCGCAGGCCTCCAAGGGTGGTACAGGACTGCTCAAAAAGCGGGTGAAGACAGTGCTTCTCTGGGTCCTCCCCAGCACCTTCGGGTGTTTCTTTTTCTTCTGGTAAGAATTTTTGACAACAGACTACTAGATGGTATGGACAGCAGTTGATAACTATTACAACAGTTTTGAGATGGAGCTGACAAGTTGGTAAGAAATTATGCCAACAGACTGTGAGATGGAGTCGACAGTTGAGAATTATCGCAGTTTGTGAGATGGACTTCACAGCTAGTAAGAAATTATGACAAAGACCGTAAGATGGTGTTGATAACAATAGAGAATGATCACAGTACTTTGTGCTATAAGATGACACCTGGTGAGATATCTCCCGATATACAGTGAGATGGAATTGACAGCCGGTGAGATATATCCCGATAGACTGCGAGATGGAGTTGACAACTGGTGAGATTAATTCCAACACACCGTGAGATGGAGTTGACAGTTGGTGAGATATATTCCGATAGACTGTGAGATAGAGTTGACAGTTGGTAAGATACATCCCGATAGACAGTGAGATGGAGTTGACAGGTGGTGAGATATATCCCGATAGACTGTGAGATGGAGTTAACAGGTGGTGAGATATATCCCGATAGACTGTGAGATGGAGTAAACAGCTGGTGAGATATATCCCGATAGACTCTGAGATGGAGTCAACAGCTGGTGAAATATATTCCGATATATACAGCATGCCAGCAGAATCAATGACGGAAGGAGGAGATACCATGATCAGTGCCCTTACAGTCATCTGCAACTGGATCTGACAAACTGAAAGTGGCCAACACCACGGACCCAATCCCTGATCATCACTTTCCACAAGAAAGACAGCTTACATCTTTGCCAAAATTGCCGAACAATCTCATCAGTCACCAGAGCAAGGTGATGTTGAAAATTCTTTTGAAGAGACTGAAGCTTCAAGCAGAGAAGATTATTGCTGAAGAACAGGCACGGTTTAGAGCAGGTCACACTTTCATTGAACAGATTTTTAGCTTGGGGATAATGTGTGAGAAATATCATCAGCACCAGCAGGACCTGTACCACATTTGTGTAGATTTCCAAAAAGCCTTCAGCAGGGTGTGGCACACAGCCTTATGGGAGACCATGAGACTGTACAACATCAACGCCAACCTGACCAGGACCATAGAATGCCTCTACGATAAGGCCACCACCGCAATCTTCCTCAATGGCACCATAGGAGACTGGTTCAAGACAACTGTTGGAGTGAGGCAAGGCTGTTTACTCTCACCTACTCTTTTCAACATTTACACGGAGAGAATTATGACTGATGCACAGGAGGGACATTAAGGCTCAGTAAGCGCCGGTGGCAAGATAGTAACAAGCCTACGCTTTGCCGATGACATCGATCGGCTAGCAGGAGAAGAGCAGCAACTAGCCAACCGAGCAGAGCACCTTGACAAATGTTCAGCAGCATTCGGCTTGGAGATCAGCGCCAAAAAGACAAAACTTATGATCAACAATTGTGTCAGATAAGGGATCAAAACGTGAAGTGCCCTCCGGAGTTGCGAAACCAACAGCAGCGCTAGCCAGAATAAGACCCATCTGGAATGAGAGAACCATCACAATCAGCTCCAAGACCAGACTGAAGCGCTCCCTGGTCATTGCCATATTTCTCTATGCCTGTGAGGCGTGGAAATTGACAACTGAACTTGAGAGAAGGATTCAGTCATTAGAGATGTGATGCTTCTGCAGGATCATCAGCATCTCATAGAATGACCACATTACCCACTTGGAGGTCCTGGCCAGAGTAAGGCAAGCCATTGTATCACACGAAGACCCGTTGTTCACAGTGAAAAGTGGTATGGTCATGTATTAACATCAACAGGACTTGCCAAAACCATTCTACAAGGAACAGTGTGAGGAGGTAGACGGAGAGGAAGACAGAGAAAGAGAGAGATGGGAGGACAACATAAGTGCATGAACTGGCCTCACACTCAGCAACTGCCTAAGAGCGTCCGAGAACCGGGAGGAGTGGAGGAAGCTGGCTGCGAAGTCTTCTGTGGCGCCCCAACGCTCTTCAAGATTCCGGGATTGGTCATAAGTGATAGATGATATCCTGATGGACTGTCAGATGGAATACATAGCAGGTGAGATATATCCTGTGAGATGGAGTTGACAGCTGGTGAGATGTATCCCAATGGACTGTGAGATGGAGTTAACAGGTGGTGAGACGTACCCCAATAGACTGTGAGATGGAGTTAACAGGTGATGAGTATATTCCGATAGACTGAGATGGAGTTGACAGGTGGTGAGATATATCCCGATAGACTTTGAGATGAAAACGGTAGCTAGTGACAATTATCATAACAGAATCTGCGATGGACTTATCCTGCGAGAGAATTGTTTTCCTGAACGCCAGAGCTATCGTCAAGAAACATTGCCTTCCGTTTTCATCTCACAATTTCTTTGTTAAACAATGCCGGTGACTGGCTTAAAATTGCTCCAATAAACGCAAACCACCAGAGGATTTTCAAAGTTTTTCGAAAGCATATGAGAATCTGCCATCAAATGTCGTTTAGGCCATTTCCCAAGATGAAAACTAGATAATTAAACAAGCATATCATCAATAGGCACAGGATTATATTTCACAAGAAACACCGATGCCGTGCATGGCAATATATACATATCCAACTTACATCAAGCTGTAGTATCACTTGGACTTACCGTGAAACATGAAGACAGTCGATTCTTGTCCATAAATGTTCAACCCGCAGATATGACTAGCGGGTGTAGACACAGAGATGCAAAAGGCTCCGACACAACCATGACATCAGCAAGACAACACAACAGGTAGACCAGCAGTGAGAAACGATTCATTCAGACAACGTTCTTCAAACGGAAACTGTGCGTCAGACTCTTTCCCACATCTCTCATTCTGATGTGCGACGAAGTTGACCACCGTGCTGTTTGAGTCTGCTGACAAATAGCCCCAATACTTGATTCTATTTAGAAACCGATGACGTAAACAAACCGATGACGTAAACAATCTCCAAGATGAAGTCATCGATTACTGAAGATCATTATTAAACATTTCTTTCACTGTAAGAAAGAAGAAATCAACTAAAGTTGTATTGCATTTTCCAACGTTTTGTGTGCACACAGCTAGTCATGACAGGAAAAAAAAGTGTTGTTAAGCACAACCATAATGACAATATATTGCTGACAGCTCACGATATTGCCATGCGTACGAACGGAGTAGACGTCAGAATCAGTGAAAGATCCACATAGGGTACAAAGGAAACGATGGAAACAACGGAGCTTTTTCATCAACCCAGGGTTGACAATGTTCAAGTTGCACTCCTCCACAAGGAATGCCGACAATGGAACATGACATCACGTGACAAAACAAAGCTTTCGAGGTACGCTGAGACAGGATAGCAACCGATGTAAGTCACCTGCCTTCAATTTTCAAACATTTTTCTTTTGGTGTTCATAACGGTGCAATGCCAGTACAGAAACAAGACTACAAGAAGGTGCGTAGGGAAGAGGGTTAGGAAATCGCTTTGAAAAGTGTGTGTGTGTGTGTGTGTGGGGGGGGGGGGGGGTGGGCTGGGGGGGTGGGTGGGCTGGGGGGGGGTGGATGACGGTGTGTGTGTGTGTGTGTGTTGGGGGAGGGGGGGGGGGGCAGAAGAGAGGGATGGGTGGGCGGGGGTGAGACGGGTGGGAAGGGAGCGGGGTGGCTGAAAGATTCCGCACCGGAAAAAAAAACAACACTGAGATCCTCCCGACCCTCCCCGTGAACCTGATGCTCCAATGTGGATGAACGATGTGAAGTCTCCTGGAAAGACACCTCGTGATCAGGTCACCAACAGAACCAGGGTATCGATTTAAAAAAAAAAAAAGAAAGGCAAAGATTGCCACACACCATGACACGCCTCCACAGTTGCTCAACGGTCGGCGAACTCACGTAACGTCAGAATTTGGTGGTAGTTTGCAGCTGCATCGTCCTTGACGACTGTTTGAACATACGTAAACCACACGTCGAGAAGGGGCACTTGTATATTCAGGTCACTGCGTTGATCATATCCTTCCCCCCCCCCCCACCCCCCGTCTATGCTTCCTTTTTTCCCACTCCATCTTTTGTCTTTTCACACTTAACCATGAGTTCTTAATTCAATTCTCAAGATATTTATATTTTCTGTTTCTGCTCCTTTCTTCTATTTTTTCCATTTACACACATAAACAAAGGATACTTAGGTATTCAAATCACCAAGATGCTGACAGCGTCGATCTATCATAGGTTTCCTACTTGATTGTTGACACACCAAAAGCAAGAGGATCCGTGGTACTTGTATAACACACGATGTTCACATTTTCTTTTCCCATCTTTGATTCATTGTTAGATGTTTTTTTTTTTTTTACACACTTCAGCAACAGGTGTTTGTGTACTAAAGCTACAATGCTGTACACATTTTCATTCTGTCTTTGTTTCCTTGTTTCATTTTGTTTTGTCACACACGTAAACAAGGGGCACTTAGGTGCTCACACTACCACAATAGCACGTCTTTCACGTTTACATCTTTCTTTTTCTTTACATACCTCAATGATGGGTATTTCTGAACCCAATTCACAATGCTGTTCACATGTTGTTTGTAGCTTTGGTTCCTCCTTCGGGTTTTTTTTTCATTACACACCTTGGCACGATGTACTTGCTGCTCACATCACCACGATGCTAGCATTTTCATTTGCTTCCGCCTTCAGATGTGTTTGGGACGTAACTCAGCAGTGGGTACTTATGCACTCAGTTACGATTACGTTCATTTTGTTTTTCTTTTCATCATTACTTTGTTCCTTGATCGTTCATTTACACACCGTAGAGTACCTGTGTACTCAAATCACGTTGATGTTCACATTTTTCTTTCTGTCTGTGCTTCAGACCTTGATATTTTTCTCAGTAACACATCTTTGCGAAGGATAGGTCCTATTCATAATAGTCTACATAAATCACTCTGATGTTTACATGCTTTATGCCCCGTTTCACACTAAAGCATGCTTCAATTGTGTGCTAAATGATCACAACGCTCTTTATTTTTCTTTCCTATCTCTACCTCCGTGTTTGATATTTTCATCTTTTTATAATTACTGATTTTCGATGTCTCTCGATCTCCATCTTACTAATATGTGTTACAATTTCTGTGTGTTTTGTTCCTCTAGTGGCCCAATCCGTGTAAATCTCTTCCTGACTAATCTTCATGCGCCCCCCCCCCCCTCCTTCCCCCACCTCTCTTTTTTTTCTTGCCTTCGTTGTCCTCTCAGTCCCTTTTTCTGGACAACAACATTTTCGATCAAATCACATCAAGGTTGGGTTTTTAAAATTTTTCAAATTCTTTCTTCTTAAACAGGCGAGTTCTGATCGTTGTCCGCCGAATTGTTGTTAAAGGGCTCCACCGGATTGTACCCCGTCGGGTTCATGACGTTGGTGGTCTTGGAAAAGTACCCCATGGACAAGCCTACGTCATCTCGTAGAGGCTCCGGAGGCTTGCAACACACCGTGTTATAGCCCAGCATCTTACCCAGCTCCTTCTTGAAGTTGTCGTTCAGCCACCCGTACAGGAACGGGTTCACACAGGCGCTGCCCATGGCGAAGATCTTCAACAGGAGGTCCGTGAACCGGAAGAACTTGCCGCGCACCACGTGGTGGTTGAACTCGGCGGTGAGCGAGAAGAGGTTCCAGGGCAGCCAGCACAAGGTGAAGGTCAGGACCACGGCGATCAGGATGCGGTTGGTGCGCTGGCTGCGCCGCGTGTCGTGCTTCTTGATGGGCCGTTTCCTCAGCACCAGACAGATGTGGGTGTAGAAGAGAGTGGTGAACAGCAGGGGCAGCACGAACTGCAGCAGGAAGCAGGTGACCGTGTAAACCTGTAGGGGTAAGAAACAGGGTTATTCATGAGTTTTTTTTAGTATGTAATTCAATATTTACTTCATTATTTAACAAAAAATTACTTATGATACCTGTAGGGGTAAGGGACAGGGTTATTCATGATTTTCTTAAAGCATGTAATTAATCAGTTACTTTATTATCTAACAAAAAGTTACTTATGATATCTGTAGGGGCAAGGGACAGGGGTTATTTATGATTTTTTAGTATGTAATTAATTATTTACTTCATTATTTAACAAAAAGTTACTTATGATACCCGTGAAGGTAAGAGACAGGGGTTATTCATGATCTTTAATCAGCATGTAATTAATCATTTACTTCATTTTTATACAAAAAGTTACTTATGATGCCTGTAGGGGTAAGAGACAGTGGTTATTCATGATTTTTTTGAGTATGCATTTAATGATTTACTTCATTACTTAACATAAAGTGACTTATGATACCTGTAGGGGTAAGCGACAGGAGTTATTTATGATTTCTTTTAGTATGTAATTAATAATTTACTTAGTTATGTAAATTTTTTTACTTATGATACCTGTAGTCGTAAGAGACAGGGGTTATTCATAATTTTTTTTGAAGTATGTAATTAGTCATTTACTTTATTATTCAAAAATAGTTTGTTTATTATTAGATATACGGGTTTAAGGGACCATCGACTTGTGATATATTTTGTAATCAATCCTTGGATCTGCCAAGCAGCTAATCAACCAACGAATAAATAGGTAAAAAAACAAAAACAAAACCAGATCGGATATGGGGATGGGGGTGTGGTAGGGGTGGGGCAGATGAAATCAAGAGAGCGAGAGCAAATTAGCAACATCCCGAACTTCAATGAACGAAGAGGCCAGCCAAACCACCCGTCAATCCAACAGATAACCAAGCAAGCAAACAACCTGCACTTCAACAGTGTGCTAATCAGTCAGCCAAACAAATAACCAACCAGTCAACCAGTTTACGAAAGGCCAACAGACCAACCAACCGACCAAGCAAGCAAACAAGCAAGCAAGCAAGCAAGCAACCAAATCACATACTCATCCAACCCTACATAAATCACATACTCATTCAACCCTAAAAATACTTACACCCCCAGCCCCATACCCCATCCCAGCCACTCCCTACTTGCACCCCATCCCCACACCCCTCTCCCCTACCACCTCCTACCTTCCTCACCCAGCCACCGTATCCACTCTACCTCCCACCTCCCCCCCCCCCAAAAAAAAAAAAAATCCCAGACCCCCCCCCCCCACCCGATCGCCACACCCACCCGCTTGCCCAGCGGCGAAGGCCAGGCCTCGGTGCAGTAGACCTTGCGCATCTGCACCAGGTGCTCCTCGATCACCACGTGCCGGGTGAAGATCATCATGGGCACGGCCAGGCCCGCCGTCACCAGCACGATGACCCCGGCCAGGCCCACGGCGAAGCGCACGCTCATCCTCCGCTTGAAGGGGTAGACGATGAGCAGGTAGCGGTCCACGGCGATCATCAGGATGAAGAGCGAGGAGGCGAACATGGGCACCCCGAAGGTCGTCATGGCCACGCTGCACAGCACGGCGCCGAAGCTCCAGTGGTCGTTGAGCTGAGGGAAGGAAGGAGGGAGCGTAAGAAAGAGAGGGGAATGGTGATGAGTGGTACGGTGGGGCATGGTTTTAGGTTAGGAAAGATGGTTACGAGGGATAGGCTCTGTGTAGATATGTGGTTTTACAGTCATAGTTATGAGACGGAATGTCGTTTCATTATGGAATGTCTAAAATAGCGTTAGTTTCAGAAGACATGTCTACATGGTGTTCTAGAGCAACTGTTCTGTTTATGATTTTTCATATATTTCATCATTATAAAATTTAAAAAAAATTGGTCAATTCAGCTGACTTCATCGTGAAACGAAAGTGCACTTGGATAATCAAGGTTTGTTTGTTTGTTTTAAATATTTTTTTCAATCTTGCTTTCGTTGTTTAATGTGTTGTCTTGTCTTTGATGTTGAGTCTTATCCATTCAAACAAGTTCGCCGCATTTATCTCAATGTCTTCAATAATGATCAAAGGTAAATAAATAGTTAACTTCCACAGCAATGATCTGTCGAAGACATGCTACAAAGAATGTTACTGTTTTTGGTGTACTGTGGTGGAAGAGGGAGGGATGGTGGTGGTACATAATTGTAACAGATGTCCTTTCTGACGTCTAAACCCTGGCGACATCTGTCGGCAAAACTGTAGTTAAGGATGTCTCTTTTTTCTGATGCCGAATTTCACTATTCAGTCAGTTTTAATTTCATTCTTCAGCGCAAGATGATACACGCTTTTTGTGAAGACAATATTTTTTTTTTCAAAATTGTTACGATCTGCTCTCAAATTTTATGTTTCTTCACAGTCGCAGACGTAGAACAGTCGCCACGGGATCCCTGTGATCTCCATCTGTTGACTTCCTGTTTATCCCAATCCACACACAATACGTCTGACCTCATGAAAACTACGTTAATGTCCTAAGAGGTAACGAAGTTAGAATGGGGCTGTTTTAATGTGTATTGTCACGATTTTTGTCTGCGTTCGCAGGCTGATACTCCTGTGGACACTCCGAGAAAGGACAGGCAAGAATTAATCCTATCTACCTAACAAAGGGAGTGGAGTTTTGTGTGTATGACCCTTTTTTATCCCGCCATTAAGGCAGCCATACTCCAACTTCGGGGAAGGTGCATGCTATGTGTAACGTGTCATCCATACCAACGGCCAAACTGGCCTTCCCTTCCGAAACTTGGTGATGGGATTTTACGTGTGTGCAAGATGTCATGCATGCGTTCACACATGGAACCTCGGTTTATAGTCTCATTCGAAGGTCTGTATGGGAAATAGAGTCAGAATAGGGAAAAATCCCCCTGTACCGAAACGGGCCCGGCGGAGATTCGAACCCGCAACCCCAGGATCACCATGATTACGAGTCCGGCGCTCTACCGCTGAGCTGTTCCGGCCCCCCATTGTCAAACGATGAAGCTTGATTAAGGAGCATGTAGCCTAATACTGGAGCGGCCCTGTTTGCATTCAACGCCCATCGTACGCTGAGGTGGATGAAGATAAGTGATAGCTCGTTCATTTTCGTTGTCCTGAGTGTTTTGTGTCTTGTCTGAAGAAGACCTAAGAGGTCGAAACGCGTCGTGCTTTGTCTTGTGATTCGTTTGTCTACGTTTTCTAGGCGGTTCGCTATTAATTACATTTGACATTTGTGTAGATTCCGCCTGCAGTCGCGCCTCACCTTGCAACCAGTCCTATGGTATGGATTAGAATCAAACAGCAAATCCTCGACCGTTGTTTTATTATAGCTCTGACTGGCTTCACAAGTATGGGACTAACAATGTTTCTACAAATACAGCGAAACCAATGATGTAAATGGTTGTCATTTTGTAGAAGATGACAATATATGCAAGTGGACGTCACATGTTTTCAGCTAAGCTGTCAAATCGTGATCAGTGAAATAAAAAAAAATGTTCGACTCTTACGGATGTCTGCGTTCTCTAGCGTGTCCTTGTTGTTGTGGCTCTTTTCTCAGTAAGTGCAGTGCAAATGACAAGAGAAAAAAGAAAGAAAAGAAAACACAAAAAGATAAGTCCGTCCAGCGCGCTCTAGCGCAAAACGCAACAGAGTACACACTTTCTGAATTCGTAATTTATGCCGCCACATCAGGCACCCCTTTGCAGATACGTCGAACCGCATGCGACATATCCTTTACTGTTATTGTTTTCATTTATACGTAGAGGTTTGCAGTTACATTTTATGTTGCAAAAATAAAAACAAAAAAGAAATAAAAGAAAATGAAAAGCAAAAGGGTGGGAGGATACAATGTATATTGCCATTATTCGTGTCAAGTCTTATTAAAGTGTTGGATTCCATTCCATTACGTTGTTTGATGCTGTGTCGAAGTGCGTTGGATTGTTTTCATATTCCATGGTCACCCCCCCACACACACTGATAAAATGAGACGAACCAGAAGATGAACAACAACAAGAAGCAAAATAATAAAACGAAGAAAGAAGAAGAAGAATGCGACAACGATTGCGAGAAGAAGAAGAAAAAGAAGAAAGAGAGAAAGAAAGAATGAGAGAAAGAAAGAAAGAATGAGAAGATGAAAAAGGCAAGACGTTAATGGCGACGACACAGAGTCGACAGATCAGTAAACGCATTCTTCTGCATTTTGTGTACCAGACAAATATCCCTCGGGGAAAATGTGAACGACTTATCTTTGCAACATAATGTTTTCTCCCGCCCGGCCCGAAATTCCATCTCATTTGACATGTCTTTCGCAGTCGGGGACGAAAAAGATATCAAATTACGTCACAGGTGACGTACAGTCGGACGTGCCTAGTTTTCTCATGTGAGCTATTGTCGGGAAAATGGATGTATCCCAAAGCGAGGCTTCCGCTCCCTAAAAGTGTCAGTTGCTCATGCGTTAAATCTGATCACTTCCGTCTTTTTTGTTTGATTCTATTGAGGGGCCAGGGGAGTTTTACAGGGGCGGTAATCGTCGTCGTTCAGTTGAAACTTGAATTTTTCACGACTCAGGAGAGAGAGAGAGAGAGAGAGAGAGAGAGAGAGAGAGAGAGAGAGAGAAGAGAGAGAGAGAGAGAGAGAGAGAGCAGGGGTATAGAAGAAAAAAGTGATGCAAAGGAACAACAGAGAGAGAGAGAGAGAGAGAGAGAGAGAGAGAGAGAGAGAGAGAGAGAAGAGAAAAGTGATGCAAAGGAACAACAGAGGGGGGCATTTTAATCTCAAAATGTTAAGTTTTGTCTTTTTTCGTATGTAACACACTGGGAAAAAGAGGGATTAAAAGCAGAAAAATACAGAAGAGAGAGAGAGAGAGAGAGAGAGAGAGAGAGAGAGGAGAGAGAGAGAGAGAGAGAGAGAGAGAGAGCTGGGTTATAAAAGAGAAAAGGAATGTAAAGAAACAACAGAGGGGGGATTCTAATCTCGAAATTTTCAGTTTTGTCTTTTTTTCGTATGTAATATACGGGAAAAAAGAAGGATTAAAGAGCAGAGATACAGAAAAGACACCCCCCTCCCCCCCCCCCCCACACACACACAGAGAGAGAGAGAGAGAGAGAGAGAGAGAGAGAGAGAAGAGAGAGAGAGAGAGAGAGAGAGAGAGAGAGAGATGTGGGGGTATTTCAAAATCAAATTCTTTTCTCCCTGCTGATAAGAATCATTCTTGCTGATATCTTCGTCCTCTCAAAGGAAGAAGAAACTGATAAAAGCAGCAGAGGAGAAAGAAGAGAAAGAGGGAAAAATAACCCAAAACGACGACGACAACGACGACGACGTCGACGACGACGACGAAGAAGAAGACAAAGAAGAAGAAGAAGAAGAAGAAGAAGAAGAAGAAGAGCATAACGTAGAAGGAGAGGAAGAAGACAAGAAAGAAAGAAAGAAAGATAGACATAAAGAAAGAGAGAAAGAAAGATAGAAAGAACGAAAGAAAGAAAAAGAAAAAAAAGAAAGGAAGGAAGAAAGATGAAGAAAAAGGATGAGAAGAAGAAGAAGAGGAGGAGCAAGAAGAAGAAGAAGAAGAAGAAGAAGAAGAAGAAGAAGAAGAAATTTGAAAAAAAGAGGCGGAAGAAGAAAAAGATAATTAGTTCACAAACGAAACGTATCCTCACCCCCCCCCACCCCACCCCACCCCCCCCCCCCTGCCCTTGTACCCAATCCAACCCCACCGAGTTCATCTTCATTGATGTTCCATCGCGAACGTGGAATGTCTCCCCTTTATTCTATCATTTCTTACAACGTTTATCTCGACAAGTGACTCCACTTTCATTTTCTTTTTTTCTTTTCTTTTTTTTTTACTCGGAGGGCATTCATTTGTTGGAAGCAGAAGACGAAGAGGATGAAGATGAAAAGACCCTGTCCGCCTCCGGCGTGGAAATGCCGCGTGTGGGATGAGCTGGGATGAGAAGACAGGAACAACTCATCCACTTAACGGATGGGTCTCGTGAGGGCTTCGCAAAAAAAATTTTTTCCCCTAAAGCTGCAGGCTATCTCCGGGGTTTGGTTGACGCCGGGATGTATTATAACTCTTCGTCAAGATGTCTACCTTCTAGCCCCGCTTTCCTTTTCTTTTCTTTCCTTTTTTTTTTGGTCATGAAAGTGAACTTTGTGAGCGGAGGAAGAAAGAAAGGGTGGGGGTAGGGAGAGTGGGTTGTGGGTGGGTGAGTGAGGGGTGAGAGAGGGGGGGGGGGGGGGGGGGAGTCACGAGATGAACTGATCTGTATCTCACCCTTCGAGTTGTCAACCACCGTGCGTGTCATCCTCCTCCTTTCCCTCCCAGTGAAATTGTTTCGTTGTTCTTGTCACACTAGTGATGCACTGCTTACGAGGAAATTCTCCTCCGTGACCCCTTCATGGAATTTTCAGTGTCTGAGTCTTGGAGTTTTTCTTCCCACGTGTTTGGAGATACAGAGGAGGAAAGAGAACACACAGAAAGATGCTCGTCATCAGCCAAACCTCCTGCAAGTCTTCTTTTAGTACCACCAGAGATGATCAACAAGTGGATCACTGTGCCCCCTTGTACCACCATCAGTGGTGGTGCGATACTGATTCGGCTCATGTTTAACGCCCGGTCCATTGGTGAGAGAGAGGAGCAGCAGCAACTAGCGACTTTGTCATTGACGGCAGTTTTGGGATCTTGAGCATGAGACAGTAGTAACTTCTATGCAGTAGTGATGAGGAAAGGGCAAACATTCAGAACTATTTGGATAGGCGACTTTTAGCTCTGAATCGACCACACGAGGTGACGGAGAGTTTTTGAAGTGTAAAATAATGTTTTCCCCTGATTTTCGACACCCCAGACTTCCAATGTTGAAACGTTTCCATTGAATTCCATTTTACAGTCTCATTGCATGAGACGTCACTCAAAATTTTTGTTTCTATCGACCACCTCATTGTATGAAAAATAAAACGAGAGCGTCAATTTTCTCTAATAACGATTTTCTCACCTTTTTGGTTATGTTAATTCCTCGAAATATGACAAAATAAAGCGAGATCCTCAATTTTCTTTGATAACAATTTCCTTATCTTTTCAGTCATGTTAATTCCTCGAAAAGCTGCTCAGTTAGAGTAGTGATGACGAGCTTTCACTGACACAATCCTTCCAGATCGCACATCGTTGCCCATCTGATGAGTCTTTCTGGATCTTTCCACCTCCGTCTGTTGACACTCCGACCCACAGATCTGGTCTCAGCTGACTTGGTTGTTCATCCTACCGACAGTTCTGTTAATTCCTTTTGAACCAGTCTCACTTTAACCTCAGGCCACATTCTCTCCTGGTCCTTTCAAGCGTTCTTTTCCCTAGGTACCTGCGAGATAAAATCATGTAGAGGCCGTAAACATCATCTACATAGACCTTCACTCCTTTCATGAGGATCTGCTCAACATGTTTTAAGCTTCAGTCTTTTTTGTGGAACATTTCCAAAATTTTCTATTTGATGTCCTTCATCGACAGCCCTTGCGATTCGACGCAAGTTTTTCAGACGTTCTTCTTCACTTGGTTTTTCAGAAGTTCTTCTTCGCTTGTTGGTTCCCAGCTTCGCATGGCTGTCGTGAAACGAGAAGACAGCGATGTCGATGGGTTCAGACCGGACTCATTGCTCATAACCAGTTCGTCACTGCCTGAACTTTCCGAAGGGTTTTGTTGTTGTTGTTGTTGTTGTTGTTGTTGCTTTCTTTGTTGTTAAAAATTGAAAATTATCCGCCTTCGAGATAGTCGTGATTCGTTGCCAGCATTCAGCGTAGTTTCCTCTCCGAACCAGTGTCTGAAACTACTACTACAACTTGTGAATTAATCCATTTTGTTCATCCATCTTGTCTGATTTTCTTTATTAATCAATACCCTGTTTTCGTTTTGTTTTTTGTTTTACATAAGTCGTGAACGATTCCCTGCCATCTGGTTGTTTTCCACCCGAGTTTAAATCAGCGGCGATCATTAAACCTCTGCTTTAAAATATCTCTTTAAGCAGAATTCCTACAGAAAATATGGAAATGTCTCAAAGATGCCTTCCCCTCCAAAGCAGTTGAGAAACTCTGATTATCCTCGCCATGATAACTTGCTCTGCTCATTACTCTGGCCCTGGTCATACTATTGAAACAGCTCTCATGAAAAAGGTCTGTGTTGCTTTTGAGGATGGTCACGTTTTTCTTCTTTCATTTTTGGATTTGTCTGCTGCATTTGATCGTACAGGTCCAAGCTTCTTGGCGATCGTAACATCTTTCTTCTTTTATTTTTGGATTTGTCTGCTGCATTTGATCGTATAGGTCCAAGCCACTTGATGGTGACATCTTTCTTCTCTTATTATTGGATTTGTCTGCTGCATTTGATCGTATAGCTCCAAGCTACTTGACGATGGTAACATCTTTCTTCTTTCATCTTTTGATTTGCCTGCTGCATTTGATTGTATAGGACCAAGCTACTTTTCTTTCATGTCTTAAGCGTACACGTGGAATTTCTGGCACTGCACTCTCATAGTTTCATTCGTATGTCTCTAATTACACTCAGGTTGTTTCTATTGGTTGTCTCACCTTTTCCTCGGCATATCGGAGTCCCCACAGAGATGCTTTCCTGCTCGTCGTTTTATTTGTAAATTTATTTAAGACATTGTCTTCCAGCACCATGGTTGTACCATAGTTTCCTTGATGACAATCAATTTTATCAAGTCTGGTGAATTGCCTCAGCTGCCCTTTATCGCTCACAGTATATGGTCATGCATTTTTGATATTGAAGATGTGGATGACATAGTAAGTCCCTGTGGAA
>CM031605.1:35190618-35193118 GCA_018398815.1 Conus ventricosus
CCATACAAAGTTAAACCCAGTCTCGCATAGCAATTCTCTTATTTTTGTCACCCAGCATTTCTTTACGTTTTGATCTAGAGTTAACTGCATTTCGTATGCTTGACGAGGAAGCCTTTGCTGGTCCATTCTAAGCATCTTAAACCAAAATCTCATAGCACATATATAGGAGTTGATATATAACGGATATTCTCCCAGTTCCGATATACCATTTTGTTTGGTGTCTTACTTGGGACACCCAAGAAACGTTTGCATGAAATCAAATGAATCTTTTCTAGGCATTCCAAACGGTTAAGGCCCCAAACTTCAGATGAATATAATAAGATTGGTTTAATTTTGGCATCAAAAATCTTAAAGTAGATCTGATAACTAATATCCTTATTTTTCTGGAAAGCCCTTACTAGATTAAACATAGCTTTTTTCCCCTTGGCAACCAAATGTTCAGTGCCGATCCTCGGGCTGATTTTAGTGGAAAAAATGAAACCAGATAACAGTATTTGTTTACTACTTCTAATTTAGTATTGCCAAATAACCATTGTTCACTTTTTCCCAGAAAACCCCTTTTCTAAAGACCATGACCTTAGTTTTGTCCGTGTTAACTTTCATTTTCATATTGGTGCAACATGTCTGAAGCACGTTTAGCTGGTTTTGCAGACCAACTGGGGTAGATGCTAATAGAACAATGTCATCTGCAAACAGCAGAATAAACAATTCCATCATGCCAGGTACCAATTGAATGCCATGTCTACCTTTTTCAGATAAGTGATTCGATAACTGGTTAATAAACATTTCAAATAGCGTTGGACTCAACACACACCTTGTCTGACTCCCATTGGGCAGTCAAAGAAGTTTGAATATTCAAAGTTGGATCTTACACAAGATACTAATGAGCTATACATTGCTTTTAAAGAACAGAAGAATTTCCCTCAATGCCTTGGTTTCTAATACACTGCAATAACTTATCGTGTCTTACGGAATCAAAAGCTTTTCTGAAGTCTACAAAAGCAACATAAAGCTTTTTACCACGCTGAGACAAGCATTTTTGAACCATAGAATAAAGACAGTAGATTTGGTCTATTGTAGAATAGTTTTTCCTGAAACCAGCTTGACTTTCAGAGATCAGGTTGTTATCTTCAAGCCATGCGTACAGACGATTATTTAGAATAGTGCTATAGCATTTTGAAATTGTGCTTAATAAGGATACACCTCTATAGTTATCTACATTCTCTGTATCTCCCTTTTTGTGGATTGCCCAAACTTTAGGATAAATGCCTTTTGCAAATATATTGTTGAAAAGCCTTTTCAAAAAGGGGATAGTAATTGCACTTCCAGCCTTCAGCATTTCAGAAATGACTCCATCTGATCCACATGCCTTACCTGACTTTAATTTGTTCACAGCAATTGAAATTTCACCTTCGGTGATTTCAGCATTTAGCACGTGCTCTTCGTGCTCAGTCAAATCAATGTTGTCACAATGTTCACCATCCGAATTACTATCATCAATTGAAAATCATTTTTAAAATGATCGTACCATTTATCAATTGAAATGTCATTTGTATTTTTCGCTCTTTGCTCCACACCCCATTTCGGTTAACTGTTTCCAAAATTTGGATGAATCAGAAATATCTGACGCTAACATTTCGGCCTTCCTTCGTTTAAAACTTCTTTTTTTAAACTTCAGCAAATTTTTGTACTTTTTCTTTGCTTGTACATGCTGTAATCTGTGTTCTATTTTTCTAGTTCTTCTGAAAATTCTGAGTGCACGTTTACTGTAACGTTTGGCTTGTCGACACTCCTCATCAAACCATTCCGAAGACTTTGAGGAGGCAACCAAATAGACTTTCTTTACCATGAAGCTGCTAGCCGATAGCAGGCAACTTACAAAAAGATCTATTGCGCCATCAACATCATCTTCCAAAATGGCGTCCGCCGTTGTAATCTATCATGAATGTCTTTTTTCTCAGATTCTCTAGAAAGTCTTGTTCAGCTTGTTTATCCCAAACATGTTTTTCGATAAAAGAATTGCTCTTACTTTCATGTTTGCCGCTTTTGCTTGGGATGGTCAAAGGAAAAGAAAGTACAACTGGCAAGTGATCAGATTCGACAGAATCTTCAACAACGAGTGACATGCCATATTGTGCATTAAGTAAGCTTTGAGACATAACAAAACAATCAACAGTACTGCATCCTAAACTGGATATAAAGGTGTAACTACCATCGAAACCATGTTCACAAAGCCCATTCAAAATAACAAGGTCCAAAGAGTTGCATAGTTCTAAAACTGATCACCAAATACATTTTCAGATTCATCGTGTGAAGTTCTACAATACGGCGACTGGTCATAGTTCTCTATAAAATTGTCATCAACATCGATGCCGACATTATTTTTCGAAGCTGTTCTTGCGTTAAGGTCCCCAGATAATAACACATAAAAATTGTATGATTCATACAAATCCAACAAACATTGTTCTAATGGTTCTATGCCAAACCCATTGTGTTATTT
>CM031605.1:35200618-35205618 GCA_018398815.1 Conus ventricosus
TCATTCAAAGCACTTAAAGCCCTCTTATATGAGGTTTCGCTCCCTTGACAATTCAAATCTACTTCTCTTAAGCAAGACCATCACGATCATGATCACGATCACACACACACACACACACACACACACACACACACACACACACACGCACACACAGAGTTATCTATCTATCTGTCTAACTATTTACGTCTTTTTTTTCCAAATTTCCCTTGATAGGTTGAACGAATCAGGTGTGTTTTCACTTTAAGGTCATTGAACGTAAAGAAGAAGGGCAATATAAAGGAAACCCCCCCCCCAAAAAAAAAAAAAAAATCCCCCAGCCACACACACACACACACACACACACACACACACACACACACACACACACACACACACACACACAGACATAAAGAGGCACATACAGACACACAGACACAGACACACAGACACAGACACAGACACACACACACACACACACACACACACACACACACACACACACACACACACACACACACACACACACACTGTCCTACAACACTAGCAGAATGGACAAAACGTTTCGCACTGTTGCTTCTCTCTGGGAACAGACAGGTCAATGCAGCAGGCTCTTTCTACCAATCAGAAAAAAATTCACAGAACACGGACGAATCGTGTCACCCGACATACATATTACCATAAGTAAATCAAAGAGACAGAATATAATATGAAAAACAAGGACGAGGTTTACGAACAATCTTGAGTCTAACTCATCTTCTTTCTGTTTAAAACCCACTTAATTAATCTTCAGTATGAAGAGACACATGTTGTCATAAAGGTTTAGACGTCAGAGGGGAACTCTTTTGAGAATTAGGTTCAGCTATGATCTTTGTCCTCTAGCACCAAAATAGTTATGTTCTGTGACTGGCAGAAAGCATCATCGATGTTCTGAATTTTGCTGTCGGTTGCATATTGCCTAAACAGGTTGCAAGAATTCTAAGCGGCGCGTTGTCTTCAGTGAGTTCTGCTTTTTTGTGGTGCATTCCCTGCAGAGGTTTACATTTTCTCAGCAGCTAGTTACATTTGTTCAGCAGCTAGTTACACTTCTCAGTGGCTAGTTACACTTTCTCAGCAGCGCGTTGCCTGTTGTGGTTTACTTTTTCCTCAGTAGCCCGTTACTCAGTCCCGCATTACCAGTAGAGGTTTACACTTTCTTGCTGCGCGTGACCTGTAGAGGTTTACACTTTCTTGCTGCGCGTTACCTGTAGAGGTTTACACTGTCTTGCTGCGCGTGACCTGTAGAGGTTTACACTTTCTTGCTGCGCGTTACCTGTAGAGGTTTACACTTTCTTACTGCGCGTTACCTGTAGAGGTTTACACTTTCTTGCTGTGCGTTACCAGTAGAGGTTTACACTTTCTTGCAGCGCATTACCTGTAGAGGTTTACTCTTTCTTGCTGCGCGTTACCAGTAGAGGTTTAGTCTTTCTTGCTGTGTGTTACCTGTAGAGGTTTACTCTTTCTCGAGCATGTTACCTGTAGAATTCACGCTTTCTTACAGAGCCTTACATGTAGAGATTTACACGTCCTCGAAGCGCGTTACCTGTAGAGGTTTACACTTTCTGGCAGCGCCTTAGCTGTGAAGGTTTAGACTTTGTCGCAACGTCTTAGATGTGGAGGTTTACACTTTGTCACAATGCCTTATCTGTAGAGATTTATACTTTGTCACAACGCCTAACCTGTAGAGATTTACACTTTGTCACAATGCCTTACCTGTAGAGATTTACACTTTGTCACAACTCCTTACCTGTAGAGATTTACACTTTGTCACAACGCCTTACCTGTAGAGATTTACACTTTGTCACAATGCCTTACCTGTAGACAACGCCTTACCTGTAGAGATTTACACTTTGTCACAACCCCTTACCTGTGGAGATTTACACTTTGTCACAACGCCTAACCTGTAGAGATTTACACTTTGTCACAACGCCTAACCTGTAGAGATTTACACTTTGTCACAACGCCGAACCTGTGGAGATTTACACTTTGTCACAACGCCTTACCTGTAGAGATTTACACTTTGTCACAACGCCTAACCTGTAGAGATTTACACTTTGTCACAACGCCTAACCTGTGGAGATTTTGCACTTTCTCTTGGAGCATTAGTCGATAAGGTTTACATTTTCTCAGCTGTGCGTTACTTGTAGAGTTTTAAGCTTTCTTGGCAACCTGTTATTTGCAGAGGATTATAGTTTCTCGGCTGCTTATTGTATTGATTTATTCATGCTTTCTCTCATGCGTTACGTTATCTCTAGATGTATACGCTTGCTCGGTTGCATGTTATTTGTAGAGGTTTATATTGTCTCAGCTATTTATCTGCGGACGTTTACGCTTCATCAGCTAAAGCGTCATCTGTAAAAGATGACGCTTTCTCGGCTGTGCGTTTATACTTTCTACGTCAAAGATGATCTGTACGAAGTTGGACAAGTTCGAGCTACGATGTAGACTGGTGTTTGAAAAAAAAAAGTATTTTGGGAATGTTGCCCATTGGTCCACAGGTGACACATTGACTGACAATACAACACAAATACGTGTAGCTACTAGCACCTAGTGGATGGGAGAAAAAATCCCCATCTTTGTGTTTCCATAGTGAATTAAATACAAATACAAAAGAAGAAAGATAAGAAGAGGGGAGATGTTAGCGCGAAATCGCTATGTTATAACCACCCTCTCTCTTGTTTCCCGTTCTCATACACACACCCGTCCCTCGCTCATGCGCCAGAGTCTAGTCCTCTTATACCCTCTACCCCTCTACACACACACACACACACACACACACACACACACACACACACACACACACACACACACACACACACACACACACACACACACTGACGCACACACACACACATGCACATGCACACGCGCTCACGTACTCACACGCATAGACAGACACACACACAGACACACGCACAGATACACACAGACACACTCACACACACACACACACACCACACACACACACACACACACACACACACACACACACACACACACACACACACACACACACACACACACACACTCACTCACTCACCATCGCGCACTCCCACACACACTCACACATACAAGCACACACAACACACACACACACACACACACACACACACACACACACACACACACACACACACACACACACACACACACACACACACACACACACACGCACGCACACACGCACACACGCACGCACGCACGCACATACACACATTGAGGTGACAGTTCTTGTGCGTTTTCATGGAAACGGAGAAGATTTCAACGAAGAAAAACGCTTCTTTAATTCGCATCTGAATGAGCAGACCTTAAGAGCATTAAATCTCAACGGAGTCCTGTCCTGCCTCTTTTCAAATTGATGGCGACCGAACAGCGGTGTTCCATTGTTTTCTGCAATGATCAGGTGTCCGTGGGAAGGCAGGGAGGCAATACACATAGTGTTGGAACTCTCAGAGACGTGTTCACACACACACGCACACGAAGACACGCCATCAAAACTGAGGTCGCCGTGACAGCAGCCCATAAAGGACTACAGAATTTGACTTGAAAAAAAATCTGATCAATATAGATGATGCTACGGATTTCCATTCAGGTCTGAGACTGCATGACAGGGCTGTACTCTACTCCTGCTTTCATAACATATCCCGGCGTCGACCAGGCCGGAGAGATACAAACACCTGCGGTTTTTGGTCAGGAAATTTGAGCAACACTCTCATTAAATGGATGAAAATCAAACCAGACTTTCCAACTGAGCCCGTAGCAAACTCAACTCTGGATAGGAGCCGGTCGGGACAGAAAATTTCTACAAGTAGACGGCTGTACTGGGAATTGAACCTACGACCTCCCAGCCACGGCGGCTGGTGTTGGCTGGCTGGTTGGTTGGTTTGTCAGTCAGCAAGATTGTGAAAAGAAAGAAAAAGGGACTAATTCTAACGAAACTTGGTGCAGAGATGGAATATGGTCCGATGACAAACTCATTCAGTTTGCGCGCGAATCGCGGATCAAAAAGTGGATCCATGAAATTGTACGAAATGGTAATATTCAATGCGATAACTTAAAACAAAAAACAAAACAAAACAAACAAAAAAAGGGAAAAAAAGCATACACACAACATACTTCTTCACGCTTTACAGCGATTACCCCTTTCTCTGCCTGGAGCTCTTTATTTGTCTTTCGATTTTAACTTAGGTCGTAATGAGAGAGAGAGAGAGAGAGAGAGAGAGAGAGAGAGAGAGAGATGGTTTCTTGCCATGGAGTGTTTGTAAATACTTTTCATCAGACCAGATATATGGTGTAAATGTTTCCTTGGAATTGGGATACAGTCTTCTATACTCTTTTATTTTGTGCATAGATGGTTGCGAAATATCGTTTGAAGGTATTATTGCATATGTTTCCTAAATTATTGAAAGTGACGCACAAAGAGCTCCATTTACAGTTGGATTTGTTGAACTATTTTAAGTCTACTTCTTCTTCTTGTTATTCTTGTTCTTGTTCTTCTTCTCGTTCTTCTTCTTCTCATCACTGTTAGTGTTATTGTTATCATTATTATTGTTATTGTTATTCTCGTTATTGTCGTTGTTGTTACAACAGTACAGCAAAATACAATAGGATAAAATGTAATGTAATACAATTCAGTATGTAATGCAACAAAATTCAGTACAATGCAATGCAAGACAATAAGATGCACTTCTTCAATCATGTTGCATCGTCTTGCTATAAATAACATTGCTATGGGCTCTCTGTGTGCGTGGTAGCGACGGAAGTCCCAGTTCGATTTTTTTGCATTTGATATAAATCCAGGACACAATAATGGACTCTTCCCGCCCTCATCTAGCCTGCCTCTGCCGGGATTTGATCCAAAGACCACCCAGGACGTGCTGCTATTGTGCCCCCGTCGGCTATAATTAAACTGCTTTACCCTCTACTGGAAATTTGCCTCCAAAAGCATCGGCATGATTCAGAAGGATTACTATTGTTGTTGTTGT
>CM031605.1:35210618-35215618 GCA_018398815.1 Conus ventricosus
AGATGCAAATAATGACAGACACTTTTTGGTTCATTTGGATGGAACGGGGAAGCAGGTCCGAAAGATACCAAAAATGGACAGAATCCTGTCCCCCCGTCTTCTTCGAAAATTGATAGGGACACAGGCCGGAAAGCAGTGATTATTTCATCAGTATTTTGCAATTAGAAAATATTCCTCGGTGGACAGAGCGTACATGCACGCAGAGCAGACACATTCAAGAAGTGCGTGCCATTAGACACACAGACGGGTACACAGACAAACAGAGAGAGAAAGAGAGAGAGAGAGAGAGAGAGAGAGAGAGAGAGAGAGAGAGAGAGAGAGAGACAGACAGACAGACAGACAGACGGAGAGAGACAGGGCGGGTGGGGGAGGGGGAAGACAGAGACAGACACTGACAGTCAGAGAGAGAAGGTAGAAATATTTAGATTTTGAACGGACACAGAGTATCCGTTTCAGAAGTTTACCTGGTAGAGGTAATGTGTACCAGCAGCAGCAGCAGCAACAACAACAAAAACCACAGAGAGAGAGAGAGAGAGAGAGAGAGAGAGAGAGAGAGAGAGAGAGAGAGAGAGAGAGAAGAAGAAGAAGAAGAAGAAGAAGAAGAAGAAGAAGAAGTAGAAGAAGAAAAAGAAGAAGAATTTGAACGGAACACAATATCCGTTCCGGAAGTAAACCTTGTAGGAATAGTGTGCAGCAGCAGCAGCAGCAGCAGCAGCAACAGCAACAGCAGCAAAACAGAGAGAGAGAGAGAGAGAGAGAGAGAGAGAGAGAGAGAGAGAGAGAGAGAGAGAGAGAGAGAGAGAGAGAGAGAGATAACAGTTAAAAAGTCTCTACAGGTGGAGGTGTTTCCAAAGAGAAATTAGTGGACGGACTGGTTTCATTCTGCAAACTGTTCATTGGTCAACCACTGGAAAAACTAAACTTTTGGACGGGCAGTTAAACTAATTCAAGCTGCACCAGCTTTTTTCCGTCTTGCAATTTCAGTGTCATATCTTGCATGTACAGTGAAACAGTACTTCGAGAGATTTCCCATAATTCCTTGCACAGGCATGCGCCATCAACAAAATTGCCCTTTCTCTACATATTGTGAGGGGGTAAGTGAAACACGTTTTGAAAGTTTATTGCTTCATTAAGAAGGACTGTGAGGGAAATCCATTCACAAAGAACACTTCACTGACGAGTGTGAAGGAATTCCATTCACAAAGAAGACTTCATTGAGGACTGTGAAGGAACTCCATTCACAAAAAAGACTTCATTGAGGACTGTGAAGGAATTCCATTCACAAAGAAGACTTCATTGAGGACTGTGAAGGAATTCCATTCACAAAGAAGACTTCATTGAGGACTGTGAAGGAACTCCATTCACAAAGAAGACTTCATTGAGGACTGTAAGGGAAATCCACTCACACAGAAGACTTCATTGAGGACTGTGAGGGAAATACACTCACACAGAAGACTTCATTGAGGACTGTGGGCGAAATCCACTCACACAGAAGACTTCATTGAGGACTGTGAGGGAAATCCACTCACACAGAAGACTTCATTGAGGACTGTGAGGGAAATCCACTTACACAGAAGACTTCATTGAGGACTGTGAGGGAAATCCACTCACACAGAAGACTTCATTGAGAACTGTGAGGGAAATCCATTCACAAAGAAGACTTCATTGAGAACTGTGAAGGAAATCCATTCATAAAGAAGACTTCATTGAGAACTGTGAGGGAAATTCATTCACACAGAAGACTTAATTGACAACTGTGAGGAAAATCCACTCACACAGAAGACTTCATTGAGAACTGTGAAGGAAATTCATTCACAAAGAAGACTTCACTGAGAAGGACTGTGAGCGAAATCCATCCACAAAGAAGACTCCTTTTTACAATCTGCTTTAGTCAGCTCATACCGAACAACATACAAGACAACACGGAAAACATTGCTGAAATGGTAGAACCTACATTGATGAGTTTTCAGACCGCTATCACCGTCACCATGTTACGTGTGAGACTACATGATGGAAGCACGATAACATTTCTACACAACACTGATTTGGTAAGCTGGAGCACCATGAGTGCCAGAGTAATCGACCTGCATGACTGGTGTGAACTTTGCAGAAAGCTCAACGGCTTGTCGGCATGTGTTGGCAGTATTAGTTAAAACCGATCTGGAAGAAATAATCATTAGAAAGTCTATGCTGATGGTTTGGTTCTGAACTTGGGAAGTGCAGGATCTAGTTTTGTGATCCAAGATTTAAAACAGAAAAATGACGTAACTTAGGAAAGGGTCATTCAATTTCTACAGTTGAGCTTGTCACTGTTCTGATGGCGTTAAACCATCTAGTTCTCTTAACAAGGGCAACTTTTAAGATCCTGTTTTGTGTTGATTCTCAATTAATTCTTTTTGGTAAAGTTTGTGTCTTTTTGTAAATAATCAAAGAGGGGGATTGTTTGTGAGGTCATTCATCTGATACACTCTATACGAAAGGCACCAAAGCTGATTTGCTGGTTACCATCATACACTAACCTTCGTTTTGATAACCAAGCAGACAGACAGAGCAGCAAAGAAGGGTGTTGGTAGTATAAGAATTAATTGCCCTCTGTGACTTAAAGAAATGGGCAATATATTTGAAAGGGACGTTTCAAGATGCTTCATTTCATCTTCAAAATATCGTCAAATGACGCAAGATTTGGTATTGTTCTACACACCGATTGCAAGTTTGACTAGCAGAATTTCATGTAATCCATTACGTACTAAATATTGTCGAAATATAAAGTTTATAAGCCATGGAGATGTTTTATTTCAGCTTATCATTTTTGGGTGTTTTAATGAACTTAAAGAAAAAAAACATAGTGGCCAACGAAAGAGACAAACGAGATGTTTCAATTGAGCATATCATTTTTGTGTGTGTTTTAATGAGCTTAAAAGAAAAAAATTAATGAGCTTAAAAGAAAAAAAAAATATGGCGAACGAAAGAGACAAACAAGTTACAAGACAAAAAAACCCCGACCCGTTTCGACCTTCTTGGTCTTCTTCAGGCAAGATATAAACAGTCAAGGCAATGAAAATGAAGAACGCACAGTCATTTATCTCCTCAAATTGGGCGCACAATGGATGTGAGGCCTTATTTTCCAGAAACTGTGCCATCTACAGACGCTGGAAATGTTAATGTTTCTGACTCTCTGGATTCATGTCAGTTGATTCTCTTGTGTAGTGAAAGGCTGACCTTTTGCACAATTCATCGAGTAACGTTCAGTTGTACTGAAAATCACCTTACATGATCATCTTAGATTCCTCCCATTACTTATCATTTCAACTCGTATACACTGTCCAACTGTACTTGTTCTCTCCTGCCTACTCCTTCTTTCTCTCGCTTTTCTTTTCTTTCTTTTTTTTTTTTTTTTTTAGAACAACACTCTAACAGAAATGATCTTCTTGACGTGTCTACAATCATATATACGTGTGACAGGACATTAAGCATGATCCTTCCTTCAGGTGTACATATGTTGTTTCTATGTATGGAGTGCTGTTTTCGGGCACTGTCTATCGCAACGTTTTCCGTCAGGCAATAGATTCTCAATTTCTCCTACTCTTCACTCTTCTTCTGCCATGGTGACTGACCTTCCATCTCTCATCGTGCAGTATGTCCCAGTCCATCTTCCAGTCTTCGTAGATCTCGTCGGAGACGTTGTATTTCTCCAGCTGCTTCAGCAGGTCCTCCACCGTCGTGTTCTCATCAAAGACGATGTGGAAGTCAGAATCTCCGGCGGCTGCTGCTACTGCCGCTGCTGCTGCTGCTGCTTCACCGTGGCTGCTGCTGCTGCTGCTGCTGCTGACATCTTCGTTTCCTGTCGCCATGGCGACGAGACTGGCCGGGGGGCGGTCTGTGTGAAGAGGTTGCAGAGGGTGCTGATGTTGCGGTGGGTGTTGACTACTGGTGTTACTGTACTCCCCTCCGTCCGCTGTCAACACCATCTCCGCCTGCACGTGCGGCCCGTCCTGTGAAGAGAAATACGTGAGTGAAGCCATGATGGAATAAGGGAAAGAGAGAGAGAAAGACAGAGAGAGAGAGAGAGAGAGAGAGAGAGAGAGAGAGGTGGGGTGGGGGTGGGGGGGAGGAAGGAGAGGTGGAAAGAATGAAAAAGAAAGAAACATTCAGTATGAGGAATGACTGGAGGAATGTTCAGGGGGAACAGGAATGGAGTGAGGACAGAAGGGAGGGAACTTTCTGTTCATGGAACATATGAGGGGACGCAGCGGGGGGGGGGGGGGGGGGGGGGGGGGGGGGGAGAGAGAGAGGAGGAGGGGGAATGAAGGAAAGGAAGAAAGAAGGAATGGAAAATAATTCTGTTATCAAAGAAATGAAGAAATGCAAAAAAAAAATGAATTGGAGAAGAACGGACTGAGAGAGAGAGAGAGGAGAGAGAGAGAGAGAGAGAGGAGAGAGAGAGAGAGAGAGAGAGAGAGAGAGAGAGAGAGAGAGAGAGAGAGATGAAAAAATGAATGAAAAAAAATTGATAAAACGAAGGAATGGCGGAAGGAAAGATCGGAGGAAGGAAAACATGAAAGAAAAGATGAGATACGACGAATGAAAGAAAGAGGAAAGGGAGTAAACAAGAAAGCAAAAAAGAAACAAACATTTGGTTAGAGGATGATTTGTGGAAAAGGGGGAAAAAAAAAGAAGGGAAGTGAGGTAAAAGAAAAAGAACACGAGGTATAAATTTAAACAATCGAAGCAATGGAAAAAAAGGGAATGACACTAGAGAAAGAAAGGTTCTGTCTGGATTAGGCAAAAAGGAAAAAAATAAGGAAGGTATTACGACAATAATGGCAGATTTCGTAAGACGAACAAAACGACATTTTGCTGGAGATGAAAATGATTCTCGTCGATGGTGTACAGGTCAAGGACATAAATGACCAGGGAACAGGGTCCATTGCAGGAGTGATTCTGGAATGGCTTCCAGGACTAGAATGGATACTCATGTGCATGGTTTTGTTCGAAGAGCT
>CM031605.1:35225618-35229967 GCA_018398815.1 Conus ventricosus
AGACTTGAAAATATTACGGAATAACAAAAGTTCACTTTTACATATTGACCGTGGATAGGAGAAGAAGAAAAATCGATCGTCAATCACTTGAATCTAACAGAAGGGATACTCCTATGTGCAAAGTAAAAGGCGTGAAGAATATTTCATATTGCACTGTATGCGCAACTGATGTCTGAGCGAAATTCGGGCCCGCTGTTTCAGGGGGATAGCTTCGCCATAATACCGCGCTGAACATACTTCCATTTTTGTACTCCAAGTTCTTATAGAACAGGGAGTACTTTAAAATGGGAACGAAAAAAATGCTGTCTGTCTGTCTGTCTGTCCGTCCGTGGTCAAAATGTTCCACTCGCTCCAGACAAAACTACTGGGCCGATCTTTCTGAAAATTTGTAGGTATGTTCATTATGGGTCACGGATGATGCCCGATATGTTATTTTACCGTTATATCTGTTACTGACGGCTATAACGGCCCATAACGGTTTTTCTTTCTTCATGGGATATCTCAGAAAGTACTTGGCCGATCTTTCTGAAAATTTGTAGGTATGTTCATTATGGGTCACGGATGATGCCCGATGTTTACTAGAATAGCCGTTACTAACGGCTATAACGGCTCAAAGTTTTTTCTTCTTTTTGGAATATCTCAGAAAGTATTTGGCCGATCTTTCTGAAAATGTGTCGGTATGTTCACTGTGGGTCACAGACGATGGCCGATGTTTACCAGAATAGCCGTTACTAACGGCTAAAACGGCCCAAAATGTTTTTTCCTCTTTATGGAATATCTCACGTGTATTCAAGATGCGAGTACGTTTATATGCTTTCCATGTTTTTTTTTTTCTTTTCTTTTTTTTAATTTTTACCTGTATCTCTTTTCGTTTACTGATCAAAGTGGATGTACCAACAGAATTTACTGATCAAAGTGGATGTACCAACAGAATTTACTGATCAAAGTGGATGTACCAACAGAATTTTGCATGGGGCAGCTCTACTGTTTGCTATGGATTCTATTCTGTGCGCTAAAAAGATGCACGAACATAGAATTGAACAACAATCCCTCGACCGCAAGTATTCCTCTAGAATTTGAAACATAGATATAAAACTGAAGAATATATGGCTTGAAAGAATTTTGTACATGAAGATCTTATTCTTAGATGGCTCCAGTATAAGTCGATAGTTGCAGACCCAGACTGAATCATGAATGCAAGCTAACCTTTATATATATATCTTTATTGACTTGATCGTAGCCCTCTAGAACTGTTATCATCTCGCCCACCACTTTCCCAGTGGACAGTACAGAACCTTTACAATCCAATATGTCAGCTTCCATAATACACACGACTTGTCTCTCTGTCTGTCTTCCATAATACACACGACTTGTCAGTCTGTCTGTCTGTCTGTCTGTCTGTCTGTCTGTCTGTCTGTCTGTCTGTCTCTCTCTCTCTCTCTCTCTCTCTCTCTCTCTCTCTCTCTCTCTCGCAGTGTGTGTGTGTGTGTGTGTGTGTGTGTGTGGTGTGTGTGTGTGTGTGTGTGTGTGTGTGTGGTGTGTGTGTGTGTGTGTGTGTGGTGCGCGCGCGCACGCCAGACAGATAATTCTTTACCTGTTGTTTTCAAAATTTGAATTGCTGATTTTATTATCCCCGATGTGTTGTTTATTTCTATTTCTATTGTTTCTTCCTACTTTATTTCAGTACATATTAATGTGTGAATAATCTTGCTTGAGTAAAGATACACTTCTGGGAAGATAAAACATGCATGCAGCATACGAGCCATCGCTATATTCTCTCACCTGAATAAGAACAGCACTCATATCATCGCTTAAGGCTTAACAGAAAAGAGGGTGTTTTAGCCAAATATTGTTTATAACCCAGCCGACCACGACGGCTGAAAGGAAATCACCACAAACAAGCCATCTCTTTGATATAAACGGCTTTATATTAAAAGCGACTTTGATATAAACGGCAGCGGGATAAAAAAAAAGGAAAAAAAAAGGTCATACACACAAAACTCCACTCCCTTTGTTGGGTAGATGGGATTAATACTTGCCTGTCCATATAGGGAGTGTCCGCAAGAGTATCAGCCTGCGTACGCAGAAGAAGACGAAGAAGAAGAAGAAGAAGATATAAACCGCTTTGACGTTCCAAGGGCACGCAACAGATGTTTACCTGCAATACGAGAAGAACACAAAACCCGTGCTATACCAGACTGGAACCGCAGACCCGTGTTTCTCTTGCTCCCTAAACGATGTTTACGAGGCGGTGGTGGATGCCGTGGGGGGTATCCAGCTGTGTTCAGTCCAGATGGGCAATGATGCGTGGTTGTTTGTACGGCTTGCTACACCTGGCTTACCGCACCTGACCACCTCAGCTGATGGTCATGGTAGAGGTGAGCTTTCTCTCTGTTCTGGTTTGATTCCCGTGTCTCTGACTCAGTCTGTCTGTCTGCCTGTCTGTCTGTCTGTCTGTCTGTCTCTCTCTCTGTCTCTGTCTCTGTCCTCTCTCTCTCTCTCTCTCTCTCTCTCTTCTCTCTCTCTCTCTTACTCTCTCGCTCTCGCTGTGTCTGTCTCTGTCCATGCATGTTTGTATGTTGGTCTGTCTGAATGTCTGTCTGTCTGTCTACCTGCCTGTCTGTTAGTCTCTCTCTCTCTCTCTCTCGCTCGCTCTCTCTCCCCCTCCCTCCCTCCCCCCTCTCTCTCGCTCTCCCCCCTCTCTCCCATCTTACATTTTCTTTCTTTATAAGTAGTACTCACTAAAATGCATAAGCATAGGCTTTTTCTGACCAAGATTTGTCGGTGAAGGGAAGCAAACGGGAATAAGAGAATCTTGCATAAAGTGCTGAGCGCACATTATGTTTTTTGTTTGTTTTTGTTTTTGCTGGTATGGGAAATCAGAGTGGACGTTCTTATATTGCTATGTTTGCAGCAAAGACTTGTCTCTATTAAAGATATATAACACTGGATTGTGCAGCATCGTGAACACGAAAGATTTCTATGTGAATTTCGGGGGTAGAGAGTATCGCCAGGGTAAACGCCACGATACTGTTTCTGGCCTCCCCCCCCCCCCCCCCTTTTTTTTTTTCTAATGCTGATCGATGAGAATGAGGATGATGAAGATAATGCTACGGATTTCATTCCCCTCTGAGACTGCATGACAGGGCTGCACTCTACGCTTCCTTTCATAATATATCCAGGCGTCAACCAGGCCCGAGAGATACAGACACCTGCAGTGTTGGTCAGGAAGTTTGAGCAACACTCTGAGAGACGCATCAGTTAAGAGGATGAAACTTGACGACTGTGTGGTCCCAGTCTTACCAACTGAGCCCGTAGCAGACCCAACTCTGGGTTAGCAGCCAGTCAGGCAGAGGAATGCCACATGACTCTGATGGGATTCGAACCCACGACCTCCCAGGCGAGAGTCCGCGACGCTAACCACTTCACCACGGCGGATGGTCTGACCTCTTTTTTTTTCCATCCCTGTTTGTAATTCTGCGTTCCCTATGTCCTTTGGTAACCACTAGTTCTGGCAGCACTGCGCAGATGAATACCTGCATGGAAAGACAGGAACATCTCCAAGACACACAAGACCAGCACTGGTGTATTCCATTCTCCTGCAAGCGATATGCACAGTCTCAAACACATCTGGAAAGAAGAACCCAAACCATGGAAAATGACATGATACCGGAATATTTCTGAACTTCAGATATGCTGACCAATCATATCACCAATGAACAAGTGCTTGAACCAACCAGCCGCCGAGGCGAAGTGGTTAGCGTCGCGGACTCCCGGCTGGGAGGTCGTGGGTTCGATTCCCGTCAGAGTCATGTGGGGCTTTTCTGCCCCGACCGGCTCCTACCCAGAGTTGAGTTTGCTACGGGCTCAGTTGGGAAGACTGGGACCACAAAGTCGAGTTTCATCCACTTAATGGATGCGTCTCTGAGAGCGTTGCAAACATTTTCTGACCAACACTGAAGGTGTCTGTATCTCTCGGGCCTGGTTGACGCCGGGATATGCCATGAAAGGAAGCGTAGAGTACAGCCCTGTCATGCAGTCTCAGCCCGGAATGGAAATCCGTAGCATCATTATCATCATCCTCATTATCATCGATCAGCATAAAAAAAAACAAAACAAGTGCGTGAACCCATCCAGCAGCATGTTAGACCATATGAATATCTACTGACATCAGTAAAAGAACAGACAATTCGTCAATATGACCATCTAACAAAACGATTTCATCAATATGACCATGTAATAACATCCCATGGCTTTGCTCGAACAAGCCTTCGATACTGTTGAAGGCAAAAGGGAGACAGGCCCCAGGGAAAAGGACGAATTCGTCAAAGATGAATTTTTCCAAACCA
>CM031605.1:35235967-35240967 GCA_018398815.1 Conus ventricosus
ACCTCTTCCCCCACTAAGAATCACCACACGCAAAGAAAACCAAACCAACCAAAAACACCAACCAACCAAAAAAACAAACAAAACAAAACCACCAACAAAAACCAACAACCAACCAACAAACCACACCACACCACACCACCACACCACACCACACCACACCAGGTACGTAGTTAGTTCCACACACTACATACCTGTCAACACTTCCAAAAGAAAAAAAAACAATAACAACAAAAACTTATCCAAGAAAAAAGTCATCCGAACTCTCTTGCCTTCCCACAGCTGACCGACCAGTAATTGCCCTGGAAGCGCTAGTAGCTCACCCTGGCACACACACACTCACACACAGACACACAGGGAGAGAGAGAGAGACACAGCCTCTCTACACCACTGCACTTGGATTAAAGCAGCACACGTCCATCCAGCGAGCACGGCGCACCGACCAACCACACTCTGTGAATGGACGGGAACATCTGTCCTTTCGCCCCCCCGTCTTACGTGGCCTAGGAGTTTTTGGCGTGGGCGTTTGGAGATGCTCATTAGTCCTGGTGAAGATGGTGGTGGTGCGGGAGGGGGAGGTGATGGTGGTGATGGTGGTAGTAGAGGAGGCGGATTTTCTTTTATAAAGGTCTGTGCCCCCCCCCCCCCGCCCCTCCTCAAATTCCCATGCTGTCTACTACACTCCTCCCTTCCGCCACACACACACACACACCACTCCAACCCTTCCCGCTACCCTCTCTATCTTTTATAGACTGGTAGTGGGATTATTAGGAGTTTCTTTTGAAAGCTTGAAATATTAATTCAGCGTGTCTAGCACGCGCGCACACACATAGACATGCAGACACAGACACAGATACACAGACACAGAGGCACGCGCACGCACATGCACATGTACATACACGTATACATACGTACATACAGACACACGCGCGCACCACACACACACACACACACACACACACACACACACACACACACACACACACACACACACACACTACACACACACACACAATCACAATCACACACACACACACACACACAGAGAGCTACAGACACAGGCACAGGGACAAACACAGACACAGACACACACACACACACACACACACACACACACACACACACACACACACACACACACACACAATCACACACACACAGAGCCGGGTTGCATGCGTTACAGGAATGGCTCTCAATGGGTCTGAATGACAAGCTCTCTCTGCGGATCGATTTTGCTATCAGGCCAGGGCGCTTCGGGCGCACAGCAGTTTGCGTTGTTTAATGTCATTAAGATAGTTGTGCTATTTAATCATTATTACCGGATCCTTCTTGTAATAGGGATCAAATCCCGACAACACGTGCTAACGTTTTATTGTGGATTTCTTGAAGACCTTCTTGTGTGATGTGCCATCTGGATCTGATTTCTGTTCTTTTGGCTTGTTTTGTTTTTCTTTTCGTTCTTTCTCTCTTTCTTTTCTTCCTTCCTTCCTTTCGTTCTTTCTTTCTTTCTTTCTTTTTTTACTTTCTTTCTTTCTTACCTTCTTTCTCCATATATTATTTTCTATGTATGTATGTATGTATGTATGTATGTATGTATGTATGTATGTATGTATGTATGTTGTATGTATGGGTCGATCGATCGATCGATCGATCGATCGATCTCTTGTGACTTGATTTCAACGTGATGACAGCCCTGATATTTCCCTTGCTGTCGGCTGGGCTATAAGCAGCATTACCGTACATTACCTATCTCTCTATCTGTTTATATTTAGTTTTTATTTTGTTATAAAGATCAACGTTTTTTTAATTTTATTTAACATTTTCGCGACTAAAAACAGACTTTCGTGTCGAATCAGTCTGTCACATGATTTCTTGCTTGTAGGAAAACTTAGTCTCGGCGTCCAGATTTGAACAGAGTGCTGTTTCGTCCGGGCTTTACCCAATATGACTTGATCGGGCATAACCCCGTCCAACAAAGGCTTTTTTTTTGCTGTCTCATCTTCAGCACCTTGAATGGCATTAGGCTTACTCCCACACCGTTCCCCCCCCCCACCCCTCCCCACCTGAAACTCCCACTCCTACACATCGACACGTCTTCCTCTTCCTCCTCCTCCTCCTCCTCCTCCTCCACCTCCTCCTCCTCCTTCAAAACCACCACCATCATCATCATCAGCAGCAGCAGCACTGTGATTATCATGAGTAATGTCTGGTCTTTCTCTGTAAACAAAGCTGCAGTCTTGGGGAGGACCCCAGAGCCCGGTGATGATCAAGCCCGTCCATGGACCGACACAATGAGGGGCCAATCCATGAAACACACAGCTCAAGAGCACCTCATCACTGCTAATGGTCGGCGGGCAATGTTTGCAGGAGGCTTAGCGAGGCTGATTAGGTCTGCCGAATGTCCCTGTCCCTGTCTCTACCCTTACCCCCCACCCCTCCCCCAGCTACCTAACCCCCGCAAGTCTTTCTGCCCACAGTCTGGGAGCTAGCTCATTGAGAGCTCTGGCTGGAATCCTTAATGATGAGATCATCGTGGCGCGATTTGATTGGTTCTCGCTTTGTCGATAGCTCTGAATGGGGGGTTGAACGGCGAATGGTTTGCAGGTCGATTGTCTTTTCGTTTTTTTCCGAATATACAGTCAATGAACGTTTGAAAGCGAGCGGTGTTTAGGATATTGCTATGATGATTATGTTCGTCAGTTTGATTCTTTATTTTCTTCTTCCATGACGATGAGAATAAAGCAAACAGTAACTAGGAATTGTTATGATGATTATGTTTGTAAGTCTGATTCTTCATTTTCTCCTTCCATGACGATGAGAATATTAGGATTATGACGAATGTGATAATTCTCGGTGTATGAGAATGATGGATTATCAAGATGATGATGATGATGAACATCATCACTCTGTCAGATGATTGGTATCACCATTGGTATCCTCCTCCTCTTTTTTTTTTTTACACTGCCATGGGTCAAAAGAACCACTGCATGTTCCTGAATGAAGCTCAGTCAAATGGCACATTAAGCCCCAGATCGGCTGGCACAGTCCGAAATGCAGGCTGCCTCAAACGGCACTATCAGAAAATCCTACCCTCAACGGAAGTTTGTGACATTCTGTATACATGTCGTGGATCGGACACATCCTACGCCGAGGCCCGGACAACATCGCACGGCAGGCACTGGATTGGAACCCGCAAGGAAAGAGAAAGCGAGGCCGCCCAGTGACAACTTGGCGTAGGACGCTGAACAGCGAGCTGAGTTCCATCAAGCTGTCCTGGGGTGAGGCAAAGCGGGCAGCCCAAGACCGCACACGCTGGAAATCTGCAGTGAAGGCCCTATGCTCCCGATGGAGCGAAGAGGATTAAGTAAGTAAGTAAGTAAGTAAGTATACATGTCAATCAGTTAGAGACGCACGCTCAGTGATAATAAGGGAGGAAGACAAACAGAAAACAAGGCACAATTAAAAGAAATACGGTATTCCAAATTGAAAACACCCCCTCCCCCCTACCTTTCCTTTTCATCACTCCCAACGTCGCCACAATCACGATCTGTTACCACTGACGTATGATTCACATTATCAAAATGACAGCAAAGTCATCTTCAGTGTTATTATTGTCATCGCCATCACCGTTAATTTTCTTATCAGCCGGAAAGCTGATTCTCTTTAGCGAGGGCTTACAATGAGAATCAATTTGTGAACGAGAGGAAACGCTAATGGCGCCAATCAGGACAGACAAGGAAGTGAGGAAAAGATGATGAGAACGAAGAGAAAGACAACAGGATGGTAAAACAGGAAGGCAATTATGAGAAAGTGAAGAGGGCGGGGGAAAGGAGAAGAATGAGAATACAATCATGATGCTGATTAGGAAGGAATGAGAAGGATGAACATGAGGAAGAATTTCAAGTGACGAGCTAAATCAGAGAGAGAGAGAGAGAGAGAGAGAGAGAGAGAGAGAGAGAGAGAGAGAGAGAGAGAGAGAGAGACAGAGAGAGAGAGAGAGAGAGAGAGACAGAGAGAGAGAATGGTGGGGGCGGGGGGTGGGAGAAGAGGGATGGGGGAGAGAGAGGGACTGGGGTTGAGCGGTTTAATGGAGTTGGCTGCACGTTCAAACGGATGTTTCAATCTGTTGTTTACAGAAGACATTGCAAATGGACGTTAACGACTTTAACCGAATAGTCAAACTATTAAGGCATGAAATCTTCATGTTAATGTTTCCTGAAATGTTTTAACGTACTTGTATTTTGTAGACTCGTTGGAAGAGAGTTCCAGACATGTGGCTCAGAGTAAACTCGGCTCGCTTTGTATTGATCAATGCATGATTAGAAGAGAAGGAATTTCTTCGATCCAGAGAGAGAGAGAGAGAGAGATAGAGAGAGAAGAGAGAGAGAGAGAGAGGAGAGAGAGAGAGAGAGAGAGAGAGCGAGAGAGAGAGGAGAGAGAGAGAGAGAGAGAGAGAGAGAGAGAGAGAGAGAGAGAGTCCAATATAGCCGTTCAGTTTGATACAATACAAAAGAATACTGTTCAACATCCCACAATTCAATGCAGTTTGATATAAAAAAAAAACCCACACAAGATCGCACAATATCTTCTTCTTCTTCTTCTTCTTCTTCTTCTTCTTCTTCTTCTCCTCCTCATCGTCGTTGTCATTGTCGTCATCGTCGTCGTCGTCGTCGTTGTTGTTGTTGTTGTTGTTGTTGTTGTTGTTGTTGTCGTCGTCTTTGTCGTCGTTGTTGTTGTTCTTTTTCTTTATTTTTTTGGTTCATATTCTTTTTGTTCTTGTTCTTGTTCTTCTTCTTGTACACAATCTTGTTCTCGTTCATGTTCTTGTTGTCCTTCTAGCTGTTCTTTTTTTTATTATCCATTCTCTTATTCTTGCTCTTGTTCTTGTTTTTCTTGCTCTTGCTCTTGCCCTCTTCTTCTTCTTCTTCTTCTTCTTCTTCTTCTTCTTCTTCTTCTTCTTCTTCTTCTTCTTCTTCTTCTTCATCTTCTTCTTCTTCTTCTTC
>CM031605.1:35253467-35255713 GCA_018398815.1 Conus ventricosus
CACCCCCTGCACCTCATGCTACTTTAATTGCACTCTGCAGACCCGTCGTCCCACCATCACCCCTGCACCCTCATGCTACTTTAATTGCACTCTGCAGACCGTCGTCCCACCATCACCCCCTGCACCCTCATGCTACTTTAATTGCACTCTGCAGACCCGTCGTCCCACCACACCCCTGCACCCTCATGCTACTTTAATTGCACTCTGCAGACCCGTCGTCCCACCATCACCCCTGCACCCTCATGCTACTTTAATTGCACTCTGCAGACCGTCGTCCCACCATCACCCCCTGCACCTCATGCTACTTTAATTGCACTCTGCAGACCCGTCGTCCCACCATCACCCCCTGCACCCTCATGCTACTTTAATTGCACTCTGCAGACCCGTCGTCCCACCATCACCCCCTGCACCCTCATGCTACTTTAATTGCACTCTGCAGACCCGTCGTATAATTTGAGTGAGATTAATAAACTTCTCTAAAGTAGATTGAACTTTGTCATGGGTTGACGTGGATGTTAAAGGTAGTCATCAATTCAGCGGGGAATCTTACAGTGCAGATGATGAAAAAAGAAGGAGGCGTGAAGAATAAATCAAATGAAAGTGGACAAAAAAGAGAAATTCAGCCCATCCCTCCCTCCATCTGAGCTAAACTGGAGAAGAGAGAGAGAGAGAGAGAGAGGAGAGGAGAGAGAGAGAGGAGAGAGAGGAGAGAGGGATAGAGAAGAGAGATGGAGGAGAGAGAGAGAGAGAGAGAAAGAGAGACTTCGACTATTATTGTTTACATAAGGCAAAGCCAATAGTGAAAGGAGTACACATACAGAAGACTAATGAACAACGTAATTAAGTTAAACCGGAAGCGAATGATTAGAATCACATGGGTAGGTAAAAAGAACAACAACAACAAAACTATTTCCATGCATAACATCAACTACGTTATTCAAATATCTTTTGCAGACAAGTAGTATGGAACATCTCCCAAACAACGTCAGCATATCTATTTTAGGATGGAAAAATTGTTTTTCTTTCTTGATTGAAACTGTAATATCCAGCGTAACATTTAGCTTAACTCAGAGTCGTTCTAAGATCATCTACGATCACCTCCTTAGACTGAAAATACGCAGCCGGCATGTCAGGTAATTTTTCCTGTTAAGATTGCATTTTAATCAGCATTGAAGAAGAATAGAAATGCCAAATCTAATCTAGTCAATGCGTTTTTAATATTACGATTCATTTTCATATAGATGCATACTTCTTTCATGCGTCATGTTTAAACAAAAGTCTACAATACCTAAATTTCAACTACTGTACACCTGACTGCGACAATCCTGTGATATACAACAGATCAAATTTTGTTTAAAACATTTGAAGTAAATCCGGAATAACTGAACTCCTTAACTGTTCGAAACAAAAGCAGATCAATACGAGTTTTGAAACTGTCGAAGAATTGTATTCTACTTTCTAGAAATAAACATTATTAAAGCATACAGTGAACCCTGCACTTTATTGGCAATCTGTTCTCAGCCAATCATGCTTGATTCAACCTGTGTTAATACATTTGAAACTAAGAATTTTAAGTAAACAGCATATCTTCCAAGCTCACCGAATACAAGCTCATTTAAAATAATAACACCCGTTTCAAAACCTCAAATCATGGCGTCAAAACCGACGGAAGTATTAGCTTTTCTTCAGAATCAGATGTTATCAGAAAGGCTGAAATAGCAATTATGCAGTCTGTACAATATATGAGGAATGCTTTCTTATAATCTGCAAACTAAATCGTGACAGGCAAGGTGAAAACTAAGTTTGCTGAAAAAAAAGCAAAGCTACTTAAATGTGTTGAGTACCTGTACCTTTTCATGACAATACTTCCACTTCTCATTTTGTGATGAGAATCCAGTTTTACGAAAAAAAAAACCCCACCAACAATGATGCAACTTTAACTCTTACCTAGAAGTAGGCGAATATAAGCTGGTTAATAGTCCCTATGGTCTGACTACAATTACAGAAAGTGAAACAAGATATTCAAAAAATCACAACACGATGAATTCAATGAAAGTTACATCTTGATAGTCATTCTCAATGTCTAGGTCAAGTTTATAAAAAAAAAACATACAGCATAAATAGCACGGGGCCACACACATAGAGAACTAATAAATGTCTGTTCTGGGCCATTGCTCTCACCAAGTTTTCGTGCTAACGCTGCCACCAAGTTTTCCCAAAGTCCCAGATTGGCATTTATACGTTCT
>CM031605.1:35255813-35265813 GCA_018398815.1 Conus ventricosus
CTGGCACTGAATATAACGGTCCATCCGACCTGACAATAATGAAGCAAATGAAAAATCTGATGATTACCATTAAGCTGTTTTCAAGTTTTTGCGGTGCTGGCCCTTCATAAGGAACAATGAGTGATTCAAAGTCTGCATAAACAACGTATGGACTTTTTTGCAGCCGTTTCCAGTTCTTAAAACTAACTTTAGATCCAGGAGGGGGCTAGTTATTCTGTCTTACAGTCTACAGAACTTTTACAATGTTTTATATGTTCACTCGCGGCTTGCACAGATGGAATTCTTGTTAAACATTTTCTGCAGAATTCTTGTATGTTAGTGTTTTTGAAGTATGCGCCAATAATCTGCTCATTGTGCGTATCAATGTGTAATGGGGCAGCCCTGCTGGCGAAAACTTAGGAGTAAGTCCACATGATTTTTGGGCTGGTTCGCCTATTGTTGGACTGTTCTTGGACACTTTAATTGGCACCAAATTTTTTTCCCCCTCATCCCATGTTATACATTAACAGTTTTTTTGGGGTTGGGTTTTGTTTTCAAACTGATAAATTTGGCCCTACACTAACAGGAAAGGATATTCCATTGAAGTTAAGATTTTTGGGCGTATTGCCGATAGTTAGTCACTCTCTCTGCGTGTTCGCGACATGATGCAGCCTTGCAAGAACGCACCACATGAAACATTTGTTGTCTGAATTTTTTATTTTTAAAACGCTCTCTTTAAACCAACTCCCGAGGTAGCGGAATGTAAGCCTTGCCTACAATCGGTGCATACTTAGCCTGTTTTAATCTAATCCTAAGACTTCGCCCTCTGACCAACCAGAGCCTCTCTTTTTAGCTTCTTCAGCAGCAGCGTCAAACTGTGTAAGCAGTTCGTCTGCCCAACCGGTGTTAAGTCTTTATGAGAAAGAATAGTCTGCTTTTAGTTGAGACCCAAGACTTCTAGATTTTCTTCTTTTATTGTTACATATCGATTAAAACAGCTAACATTATTTTAACTGGTGGGTCTATTGTTAGTTTATTTGGGAACTTGAGAAATTGCATGAACAACACTTGCCTGTACGTTTTTTGGGGTCAATGATTTCTAAATCAATATCATTCAATGCTCTTGATAAACGCCTCTCTCGAGCATTCCTTCAAACAATTCGTCTTGTCCTTCATATATCTTAGCCATGCTGTCTTTTTTTTCTAAGCCAAAATATTTTTTTTAAATTTAAACAAAAAAATACTTAATCAGAATCAATATCAAACGGTTTTTTTGTGCTGGACTCAAAAAACTAAAGTAAAAAACACCTTTTGGTGTTGTTAATGTGAGCTTTTTAGAACAGAGTTTAATGTCCTGGGTTTATTTTTTTTTAAGCATTCCTTTTTATCTGCTCGGCGTCTGGCTGTTGAGAAAAACTTGCCCTCGCCTTTCTTTGAAGATCAAACTTTTGTCTTTTGTAGTCATCAAAATGGGCCTGTAAACGATTAAATTCTTCATCCGTATGTTTGAGTCAGCTAGCCTTTATTTATTATCAGCTTGAAGGACTAAGTTTAGCTGTTATTAGTTGAACCATAGCTGTGTGCTTTTGGAGTTTAGTTTTTTATTTTTTGCTAGCAGCACCTACAGCTAATAAACACAGGCCGAGAGCTAAAGACAAACCGCTAGAGGTAAAAGCTGCGGGCGCACCTACGCCTGTTCTAAGAGACCTACACTCGTTTCCTGCTGATCCCAGCACTAATATCGATGCTCCAGTATTAACATATGTAACAGCTTTAAAAGGGCAGCAGAATACCTTCGTTTGGTTTTGCTGTATTTTAAAAGGGTCCGCTCTAGTTTTTGTTGCATTTGCGTAAGTTTGTTAATCTGAAGGCTTTTATGTCAGGGCTTTCTACTATCTCTTCTCTGCGGCGCTGTAGGCACATTTGGATAATGTTTAACAGACATCTTTTTAAAAATAAAAATAATTTAGTATTGTAATCTTTTAATCTGTTTTTTCAATATTCACTGCGCATCATATAAAAAAAAACAAATGTACATTAAGGGGTTTTATCGGCTTCTTCTTCTTTATCAATTTGAATGTTTATTACGTCTCTCACAGTTCTCCCGCTTCCATGAAGCTGATTATCCCCTTGACCTTAGGTCAATCCATAAACCGTATTTTGTTGTTAAATAATCATCAAGTTTTACACGGGAAGGGTAGATCTTTAGCCAAAAGGGTCAACTGTTGGATTTCTACACCTCCCACCTCCAAACAGTTTTTTATTTCATCAAAATGCTGATAAGGTTTAAGCCCGCTAGCATAGATTTGGTTGGGATTTGGCCCTCAATCGACATTGTACTTTCGTTTTTTTTGGGATTAAAAAACTTTTCACTTCCCTTTTGAATGGCTTCATCTTCACACAGCAATAAAAACCTTTTAAAGCGATCTTGCTGCGGCACTAAAACTAAAATTCCATATAGTGTCTGCCCTGCTTTGGATATGTTGTGATGATGATCACTCTTTCGTAATATATTGCTAATTTGACTGATATTGTTGCTCAATCAGCCTTGCTAAATTGGGGCTGCTAACAAACGTCAAACTCTAACGAGATGTCAGAAATGCTGTACTTTGCTTCGGTGTCTGATGATTTGATAACCCGTTTGTATTCATTAAAAGTTAGTTTCATATGACAATCTGTCTTTTAATGCTCCTTGAAAGTATGGCGCATGCGCTTTTAACAACTCAAAATCTAAGGGAATGGAAAAGCGATTTCCAAACGCAAAATTTACAGCCGCAACTTTTTGCCGTCTTTAGTATCTGCGGCACCTATTCATTTTTTAAAGTGCTTCTTCATTTTCTATTCCTTGAAACGCAAAGTCACCCTTTCAGTCCCGGTTAGCCATAGATCAAAAATAGGTTAAAAATAATGTCTGCATTGTGTTAAAGAAAATATTTCTTGCCCCTCAAGTTTTTTTAAAAATTTTTCTAACGATTGCCCGCCCCAGATTCTGTAAAACTGTCCTTTTTTGGTCTGTTGTTGAACGAGCGCTATTTTGAAAGTAAGACGCGCAGAGCCTGGCCCAATCACGTCATTTGCTCCTAGGTCTGGAAATTTGACATAAGAATTTGATCTGCATCAATAGTAGAAGGATTATTTGGGAAAAGTAATAATCCGCTTATTTCCCTTCAAAGCCAAAGGGTTCTTTCAGTCTTCTATGCGGGTCAAGAATCGAGCCATGTGCTTGTGACATTTTTTATAAACAAAATAAAAAATTAATTAATTATTTAAAACCATGGCAGGCATTGAAGATGCAGAAGATTATGAGTTTTTGATCGTGGAGACGACATGAGTGAAATGATCCCTTTGACACAGCATCGCTCAATGCTCTCAATGCGGCATGAATTAACAGAAAGTAAGGTTAAATCATTTTTCGAAAAATTTAGGTCCAAAAACCTCCCGAATTTATAGACCCAAATGATTTTGAATTAAAGATGATCATTTGTCTGTAAAAACGATCGAGGAGAACTTGTTCAGCTTACAACTAAACCAACCCATCAAAGTTTTTAGCCAAGAGTACAATTAGAATAGACTCATTGTGAAAGATCAAAATCGCCTTGGGATTGCTAGACCAAAATTAGATAGGGGGCAGTTGCTAAACTTCAAAAACACACTCAAGAACTCCCAACAGATAACCCCAAATGCAAAACAGGAACTTAAAGAATTAAATCAATCAGCAGGGGAATTAATAAATACAATAGAACGAAACCAGTTTTCAGAAGAAACAGCGTTAAAAACAATTAAAGATTCCCCATTGCCATGCGAGAATTATAGCCCTTGATCGTACTTTAAGAACCATCAAGGCGAATTAACAAACAATTTAGCAAAACTAAGTGAACTGATGGGCATATAAAAGAGAAAAAGAAAAACTCGTTGAGGCGATGACGCCAAATTAGGGCCTAATATTAAAGAAAGAATAACCCAAGACTAAAAGATCTTGAACAAGAAAGATCAGCAAGACTAGAAGCGCTAACTACTAACCGAGACCAAATTACGAACTCAAGTGAATAGAATAAGAGAAACTATCAAAAAATTTATATGAAGACACAACCTAGCAGAACGAATAAAAACACTGTTTAGAAGCAAGGGGTCCACATTAGCAAGCGTTATAACGGCCTTAGGATTTTTCAATAAGTACACTGGTTTGGCTATTACAGGCAGCGGTGGAGAGCAAAGTTCAGTGCCTCCGCCGCCATCGCCTCCACCTGATAAATCAGGGTAAAAAAAAAAAGCTTGATCATCTTGCGAGTTTATTAAAAAAATTAGCCGTAAAGCCGGGACGCTTTACCTGGCATATTAGGGGGCATTGTCAGCTGGGTTTTTTTCTACTGCAAGCAAAGTAGTTGCTTATGGCCGACACTTATGGACATTAGTTCTTGTAATAGTTGGGGTTTCCAAATTTTGTAAATAAAGACCAAGTAATCCTATGCCAGTTAATCCAAGAACAAGCGCTGCTTTTCATATCATGTCTGAGTCTTTAATGACTTTGGGGGTTTTTGGGCTTCGGGGATTGGATGACTTAATCTTGGGTGTTCTTTTAAATTTTTTGTAATATTACTGGCTCAGAATTTATGTCGTTTTTTTCCCAACCTTCTGTTCATTGCCTGCTATAAGAATTTCATTATTATAGTTATTATTGTACCTATCTGGAGTCTGAGGTCAGAAGGCAGCATGTCTAAACCAGTGCCAACGGCAAAGTCTACTTTTGATCTTGCGTATTGTAAAAAAAGTTGGTACCTTTTGGGTACTTGAAGGCAAAAACAACTGTAGAATTAATGGCGTCCTCTAAATTTGCTAAGTATTGTTTTTGTGCATCAAAGCCAGTAGAAGGATCAGTTTATGCTTGATCTTGCCTGTGCTTGCGAACCTAGCAAACACCAAACGTAGTACGAAAGAGTCCCTTTATTCGTTCTATTTCCCGCTCTATTAGGCCCTTAGAAGGTCTAAGATAAATGTTGTCCATGCTGTTTTTTGCTCTGCTGAGGGGCCCGGCCAACAGTTGTGCCAAAAAAGAAAGATTTGAAAGGAGGAGCCATTCATATTTACTTTCTGTGCGTGCCCCGAAAATAAAGGTCGCCTAGGCCATGATTATGATCCAACTTTTTTCTAAAGCCTGTCTTGATGTTAATAATTGAATTCGTACAGATCCTTTCAAAAACCTTCATGTCTATTCTGTTGCTGATGGATTAAACGGTTTGTCATTGGGAATGGCGCTTGCAATTCATCAAAAACGTCTGAAGGTGTAATAGAAATGAAATCTGTAAAACTGACCTCACCCAAAAGGATCGTGGGGATTTAAATGATCAGCATACGACACTCCACACCCAGTTGATGCGCAAAACACAGCAAAGTTTAACTGGATCTGATAAAACTGCATCGGATGACTAAACCACGCTTTCTTGATGCGGTCGTTTTCAATAGGGGTTAAAATAGCCTTCAATGGAGTACTCACCTTTTATGAAAAGAGGCAGTCTGGGTCACAGCAATGTCAAGAGTATCATGCTATATTTTTAAGATTGTAGTGCGGCCCAACAGAATATTTTGCGCCAGTATATTTGAATGCACTCATTTTTATTTCGTTTAAAAAAAATGTTTGTAACATTTAAAAACCAAAACAGTCCTTCGTTTTTTTGAACATGCATTAAAACAATTGCGGAACCAAAATGGTCGCACTCCATGAAATAAATTCTACAAAGTCGTAAAGGTTTAATATAAGCGAAGCCAAGGAGAATAATACGGTTCTAAAAGTTGACCAAAACAGGGCCAAAGTTAGCCAGTTAACAATACCTGATGGTTATTACGGGTTTTGCTCACTAAAAGAAGCAATGAGTAACTTTGACATTACTCTCAAACTTAACAATGCAAATCTAAAAACAATGTTAACATTCAAGCCTGAAGAAGAAGGAGGTTACTATTTTGATAAAGAGCTAGCTAAAATGTTAGGCTTTACGGCTAACAATTATAGATTTAGAGTTACACCAACCAAAACTACTTATGAGGGGGAAAGTCCGCTCGATCTTGCATTACATTCATTACTCTATGTTCATTTAGATGAGCTAAGCACTGATGAAAACTTATATGATGGAAGGCCCTCAACTGTTTTAAGAGCTCTTCCATCAGGGAAAGCTGCATATTGCGATTATGAAATTATACAATTCCCTAATTTACAGTTTAAAAGATTAGTTTGCGGGAGGGTTGGATCATTTATTATAAAAATCAAAGACAAAACAGGGAAAGTCGTGAAATGTGATAACCTGCACATTGTTTTGGAAATAAAATAATAAACTGTACTAAAAATGTCGCGTGGGCCAGAAGAACCAGGAGTTACATTAGCGCCTGTAAGGTGTATAACTTTAGAATTAAAAGACCTTGCAGACGTTGCGGACTTTGAACAGAACGGTGAGATAGGCGCTTTGTATGGTTTTGAGTACACTAAAGATGGTGATTATAAACGCAAAGAGGTTGGCGACACCAAAAAGTTTCCTAAACTAGAACAGCTGCGCAATCTAGAAGCAAATAATGTTGGCCAGTATGAATATAAAATAGTTCGAAAACCTGACCTCAAATGGCACTTAGAACCATATTTAGAATGGGACATAAAATTTGAATTCATAAGCCCATTTACATTTTTTGGTCGTCAAAAAAGTTTCAGAAAAGCATTCAACTCTGGCCCTTTACATGTAAGTCTTATGCCGGACGACAATAGTCGGAAAGAAATTGAAATAACGCCGTATGGGAAAAAACAGTACATCCTCCACAGAAAAGAAACAGTTGTAAAAAAAGCTTCTACAAAATTACAGTTCTTTCCAAGCAGAAAATTAGGAGACACGTTCACAATGATATTTGAAATTTCTGTCTTTAAAGATGTGGAGAGGGACGGGGTTGTGGGCGTTAGTGACGCCCTTATAAAAGGAATTAATATTAGCTGGCAAAACTTAGACGTTAAACGCCTTAACGTTGTTGTCGTCGTTCTTCACAACGGTGAGGATATTAAGGTTATAACAACCAGCGACAAAATTGATATTAGTCTAAATAGAAACGATCTTACAGGACTAAATTGGATTAATCTTACACATTTAGGCCTCGTAGGGTTTTATTATACTGAACAAGTTTTGACGGAGAGTATGATAAAAATAATAACTGGATTAGATTAAACTCTGTTATAAAACTATGGAGCAGTTAAACTTTATGACAAAAACTCCTCATTGCTCATTGATTTGTGGGCAGACTGGTTGTGGAAAAACAATATTTATCCTCGACCTGTTACAAACAGTTTATCGTTATAATTTTAATCATATTGTGGTTTTCTGTCCAACACTTAAATGGAACAAAGCATATCATGATAGAAGGTTTATATGGACAGATGATGGCATATATTTAGTTGATCCCAGCAATAAACTGAGTGAGTGTTTAGAACAGTTTTATAGACTGTTTGAAGGAACGCAAACCCTATTTATTATAGATGACTGTTCGGCAGAAAGAGACATAGTTAAAAAAAGAAATACTTTGTCAAAACTGGCTTTCAGTGGAAGACATGCTCGGATAAGTGTGTGGATTTTATGTCAGAAATATAACTCGGTTTTAAAAGACTTTAGAGAACAGTTAAAGACTGTAGTGTTATTTCACATGAAAGACAGAGACTCATTTGAAGAATGTTTGCGTGAAAATGATGTTATTGAAAACGATCAGGAAAAACACAGGATTAAGCAAAAACTGAAATCTGAAAAGTTTAGTAAATTAGTATTGAAAACGGATAACCCTACACAGTATGTTTGTTTGTAGATAATCGTTATTTTTTGGTTATTGAAGTCTTACTTGTCAGAGAACGTATAAATGCCAATCCTGGGGCACTTTCGCCCGAAAACTTGGTGGAGTAGCAAGTGGCCCAGAACAGACATTTATTAGTTCTCTCACATCTCCTTGTTCTACCCAACGAATGCAATTCACAACATCACGAACAGTTTTGCTCCGGATCTTACTATCGCTTTCACTCCTTTAGTCATCTTTCTTAACGTCTCCAGTCAATACCATCTTTTTTCCACGTGAACTGCTCAAAAAACTTCTGAAGACTGAAACAAAACTATAAAAGAGAGAGAGAGAGAGAGAGAGAGAGAGAGAGAGAGAGAGATTCAGATTCAGATAATTTATTCAATAAGGCCAAAGCCCCATATGAACGAGGGGCGGTAACAATGTTTAACATATATCATGATGCAATTTCAGGCAGAATTCATAGTCCAGTACAAGCATGTTATCCACCACAAATCACGACAAAAGAATTTGCCTTAACTGAAAGGCTTTATGCAAATACAATGCTAATTTACGTACTATTCTTTCATCTTTCGATGCCATAAGTAGACAAAATCGAAATAAACATGGATTCATATAGAATTTTGCTGGAATATATTTCACTCGCAGATCAGTCAGAACAGAACATGTTAGAACAAAATGAAGCTCGTCCTCATTAGACTCCTTACACAAAGGACACACCAACTCATTACCATATATAGTTTTAAAGCGATACACATGTGCATTAATTTCAGATATGCCAAATCTAAATTTAGTGACAAGAAACCGCAAATATATATCCGAATCAAATGAAAGATTTGTCTTCACCAGATGACCAGAGGTATAACTTCTATACATTTTAAATCTTTCACTTGCTTTTATATGACTTTCCCAGTCCTGCCATCTGCAGTCAACACCTTGGCATTCCCACACATAACTAAAACCAAATTCATAAAGAAATAATCGAATGTTTGATACCCAGTTGTTTTTTCCCTTTTGAGTCCAAGTCGTATAACATTGTGTAAGATTTCGTTGGTAGTCGATCAATGCTCATTTTTAATAATCTGAACCAGTAACGAATGCACCAAATTGCCGCGTTTATGTACAGTGGGAACCTGTTTGTTTCTCCATACACTAAATCATTTGGAGTTCTTACATGCACTCCTAAAAACTTTTTAAGGCCAAATAAGTGGACTGACTCGCAATGCATTCTGATTTTTCCTTCCAATCCCCACAGCTCTGATCCATATAGTACAATCGGTTGTATGTAAATATCGAAAATCTTAACAAAAAGTTCTAAAGAATTGTTATTCAAAAGGTATAGCTTTCTCAAAATATATAACAAACGATTCTTTGCTCTTCCAGACAGATCGCTGCAAGCGGCTACAAAGCTTAAATCGAGTTGAGAAAAAGATTCCAAGATACTTGTAAACATTAACTACTGGCATGGCAATATCATTGCATACCCATGTTTCCCTGGCTGACAAGTGACCCCCTTTCCTAAAAACTATTACATTACTTTTATCCATGTTTACCTTCAATTGCAGCTGGTCAGCTGAAGTCCTCAAACTATTTAGCTGTGTTTGCAAACCAATAACCGTTTCAGATAGTAAGACTATATCGTCAGCAAACAATAAGATAAACAGTTCCATATAATCTACAGTAAACCTAGCACCATATCTTCCGTTATTTATTACTTCTAGAGCTAGCTCGTTTATAAATAAAGAGAGAGAGAGAGAGAGAGAGAGAGAGAGAGAGAGAGAGAGAAAGAGAGAGAGAGAGAGCAAGCAGTCCTAATGGAACTTGAAAGAACAGAAAGTAAGCACATGTCCATAACGAAATCGAGGTTAAAAACCAAAACAAACAGACGAACAAATGAAGAAAGAAAGAAACAAAGAAGAATGAAAGAAAAGAAAGAAAGAAAGAAAGAAAGAAAGAAAGAAAGAAAGAAAGACACAAGATAGCAAAACCAAAAAAATACACAAACATACATGCACACAAAACAAAACAAAACCAAAACGCAAAAAAAAAAAAACAAAAAAAAAAACCAACCACCACCTTCTTACAAATAAGGCCGCCTTTGATCCCAAACATCCACATTTTATCTCTGCTTGGAACCTTTCATTGGCATAAGGGAAAAAAAGTGAAAGGGGTTCAGTTTCTGTTGTTAGTGTCGAGATCTCGCTGAGGATTCCTG
>CM031605.1:35278313-35280813 GCA_018398815.1 Conus ventricosus
ATATTGATGTGCGATGGGATGGACTAACCCAGTCGTAATGATAGCCTCGAGTACATTGATGTGTACTGGGATGGACTAGTCCAGTTGTAATAATATCCTCGAGTACACTGATGTGCAACGGAATGGACAAACCCAGTCGTAATAATAGCCTCGAGTACCTTGATGTGCACTGAGATGGACTAATCCAAATGCAGTAATGGCTCTGAGTAAGTGACAGTGTAGTGAAACTGCATCCGCTGTCCCAAAGTTGCAGACATTATGCAGTGAGACTAAAACGTCCGAACGCGTTTATGCCTCGACTTTGCAAGCCCTACGCCATGAAATGGACGGGCCCAAAGGCAGTGCCCGCTTTTCCTTTCTCCTCGGCTCTGCATCCAGCCCCCTTCCACCCACGCACGCATCCACTGGATGGACTCTTCAGAGTGCTTCATTCATCTTCACTTCTGATTAAGGCAAGAGACTCTGCAGCCTCTCTGGCATCCTCGACTCTAATGCGTCTGTGAGGAACTTCGTTCATCTGCTCGCTTTTCTTCTTTTTTTTTTTTTCTCTTCATCTGATTTTTCTCATTTTCCCTTCCTTTTTTTGTCAGCATAATTACTCCACCCAAGGCAAGAAAATAGGTTAGGGGGTAGGAAAGAGGGGACGTCAGAGAGAGAGAGAGAGAGAGAGAGAGAGAGAGAGAGGCTGTTTTTGTGACAAGGGGGATGGAGGTCACAACGCAACAGCAAGATGAAAATTCACCTTAACAGATCATCAGTGCTTGACAAAACAGATCATTCAGAGCCAGACAGGGTATTGTAAGAAAAGGATGAGAACAACTGAGGACTAAGTGACAATTTCTATGTAAGTACACATATCTATCTCCAAAAACAAAAGAAAACAACACAAAATATCTATACCATCCATTAAATGAGAAACATATACGTTCAAAAAAAGAAACAAAACAAATGATATATTCGAATACAATGCAATATTTACATATTCCCAACATAAATGATGTTGACAAATAGCAGAATTGATTCACCCGTTCCTCTGTCATGTCAGTGTACAAGTTCAGCGTATGCCGTGCGATAAACACGTGCTGGTGGGCATCTAGCGCTGTAAACTTTCGACTGTCGACGGATTTGCAGACGGGAAATTCACGTGCAAAGCACAGAATACAATACTGACAACACCTCAATAACAGGGTATAAAAGGGGTTTGGCTTCATTGAAAAATGAAACCAGAAACGAAAGGAAAGAATGCCAAATCTGAATAGCCAACAACGAGAAAATGCGATAGGCCGGTTGCAGGCCGGACAGTCAAGCGGCTGTTGCCAGATATTTCAATGTGGCCAGAAGCACCATCAGTAGGCTTTGGAACCGGTTTGGAACGACGGGGTCAACAGCAGATCGACCTCGTTCAGGACGGCCAAGGTGCACAACCCGAGCCCAAGATCGCTACATTACGCTCCGCCATGTTCGGGATCGTTTCCTGTGTGCCTCCTCTACAGCCCAGGCCATCCCTGGCCACAGACGTGTAAGCGGGCAAACCGTACGCAATCATCTACATGCTGTTGGAATGAGGGCTCGAAGACCTGTCCGAGGACCCGTTATGACTCGGCGTCATCGCCAGGCACGACTTCAATGGTGCATGCAACATGCAACATCTTCCCTGGGCTGTTCATCGTGAATGGAGACAGGTTTCTCTCTTGAGGGCACATAAGACCGTATGGCGAAAGCTTGGCTGTGTCTGGAGTGGCACTGTCTTCATCTGTCCGTGGGCAGGGGTGGTTGGGTCTGTGGGGTGTGCTCGGCAGCTGGAGGGTGGTGTTTTTCGCCGGTGGGCTCTGCAGTCATGAAATACGGGCTGGCACACCCATTGGGATGCTACTTTAAGGCTGTTATGAGCTGCATCCTATAGTCTAATTTACCTGTGTTCAGGAGCAGTTATGTCCCTTGATATCTTAATGGAGTGTCCTGCGCGTGCCTGTACCCATCGTCAACACAGCGCAGGCCTCCAAGGGTGGTACAGGACTGCTCTAAAGGCAGGTGAAGACAGTGCTTCACTGGGTCCTCCCCAGCACCTTCGGGTGTTTCTTTTTCTTCTTTGCCTTAACTAGGCTGACCCTGGAGAAAGGTCCAGTGACGGTGAGGAAAGACCCACTGACCACAGGGAAAGTCCTGTTGACAGTGGGAAAGACTACAACTTTGGATTCTCTCTTGAGGGCACATAAGACCGTATGGCGAAAGCTTGGCTGTGTCTGGAGTGGCACTGTCTTCATCTGTCCGTGGGCAGGGGTGGTTGGGTCTGTGGGGTGTGCTCGGCAGCTGGAGGGTGGTGTTTTTCGCCGGTGGGCTCTGCAATCATGAAATACGGGCTGGTACACCCATGGGGATGCTACTTTAAGGCTGTTATGAGCTGCATCCTATAGTCTAATTTACCTGTGTTCAGGAGCAGTTATGTCCCTTGATATCTTAATGGAGTGTCCTGCGCGTGCCTGTACCCATCGTCAACACA
>CM031605.1:35285813-35288313 GCA_018398815.1 Conus ventricosus
GTTGGAGATTGACATTCAGTTTTTTGTGCCATTTTTCACAATCCCTGAAATACTCCCCACCCCCCTTTTTTTCTCTTTTTTCCCCCTATCTAACCTTGTTGAAATTTCTTGTATATCTAGTGTTGTTACATTTTTTTAAAATTCTGGTGATATAGTATTCAATTATAAAGAACATGACAAGACCTAAAAATGTAAACATACTGCAATGGAATTGCAGATCAATATCAACAAATATTCAGGAGCTGATTCAGCATCTTTCAGATCATATGTACCAAGCATTAGTATTACAATCTCTTAATGTACATGAACAAAAGCTTCCAAAAATCCAAAACGTTTACTACCCTCCAATATACCAAAACAATGATGAAACGGGAAGGGTCGGTACCGCGTTGTACATTCGACAAAATGTAGAATACCTCGAAATAGATGCACCTTTTTCAAAAGACATTAAAAACATAAATGCTTGTGCAGTAAAAGCAAAATTCCATGGATCATTGATACTGAACATATTGTCGGTTTATTTGCCAAAAGGTCCTGACAATCAAAACACAGAGTGGATTCGTTCTTTACAAGACCAAAACGATAAATGGCTGATTGCAGGTGATTTCAGTTCACACGCCCCCTTTTGGGATAATGAGTGCAAAATCATAACGCATAACAGATTCCTTGAAAGTGTAGTAGACTCTTCACTCTGTATGCTGAATGATGGTAGTGTCACTCGAATCCCGGATATTTCATATCATCGGGCTTCAGCGATAGACCTAACTCTCATGTCTGCTGCAATCGCTCCAAGTTGTGAATGGGACACATTTAAAGACTCCCTAGGCAGTGATCATCTACCAATAGTTATTTCTATCAAAGTAAACACACTATTTCTGATCTTACAAAAGATCAAATCCCAAAATTTAATTACAACAAAGCTGATTGGGATAGATTTGAAAACATACTTTCTATTTGCAATTGCGAGGAGATGATGGTTGATGATGTTGATACAAACTACATGAAATTTGTTGATACTGTTTTGCGTGCAGCTGAGCTTTCAATCCCTAAATGTAATCCTGATAAATCAAGAAAATATACAGGAAATGTTTGGTGGAATGTTTCCTGTGAAAAAGCAAGAGTACAAAAAATGGAGGCTTATAAAATGTATCTAAAAAATATAACAATCCAGAAAAGATTGATGAAAAAAACAAAGCGAAAAATCACAGTAATAGAGTGAATGAAAAGGCAAAGGAAGAATATTGGTCAAATTTCTGTGAAAATGAGGTTCAAAATCACAAAGATCTCCAGAAAACTTGGAAAAAAATAAAAGAAATGAAAAATGGAATAAGTCTTCCTGGTACCCCTTAAAATTGGAAAATACGAATTTCCTTCAGATTTTGAAAAGGCTGAAGCATTTGCAGACGCGTTTGCAAATAATAGTAACTTTGAAGGCCTCTCAGAAGAAACAAAACTGCTTAGAGAAAAACTGGACGAAAACGAAGACAATGAAAACAGTCCCAATAACAATCACTATACTAATGCCCCTATTACTTTTCAGGAAACAAAAGATGCAATTTCAAACCTTGGATCGAAGAAAAAATCAGTGGGACCAGATGCAATTTCCAATGAAATGATAAAGCATTTACCAGTTAATGTAAAACTTTTAGAAGTTTATTTCTTCAAAAATGTTGGTTTGAAGGGATTCAGCCATCTTTATGGAAACAATCTACTGCTACCCCTATTCCCAAGGAGGGAAAGTCAAAATCAGAAAAAAATAATTACAGACCTATTGCTCTTACATCACACGTGGGAAAACTTATGGAAAGAATATTTCTAAATAGGCTTGAACACTTCTGTGAAAAAAATTGTATAATACCAATACAACAGGCGAGTTTTAGAAAAGGTAAATCATCAGTTGATCATTTAGTAAAAATTAACACACAGATTAAACATCTATTTCACGTAGGAAAAACGTACTTGCCACTTTTTTTGACATTAGAAAGGCATATGGCCAAGTTTGGCATTCAAAACTTCTAAACAAACTAAGATCAATAGGTATTTCAGGCTGTATGTATAACTATATAAAGGCATTTTTAAGTGAAAGAGCAATACAGACTAAGGTTGGTAATGCCTACTCTAATCAAAGACGTATACAGATGGGAATCCCACAAGGAGGTGTAATAGCCCCGATCCTTTTCAACATTTTGATGCATGATCTTCCAAAAGTGGTCTCAAATAATGTCGAGCTAGTACAATACGCAGATGATATTTGCATATGGATGAAAGTTACTCTAAAAAACCTTACACCGATTAGATCAATTAACTATATTAAAAAGATATATCAAAATGAACTAGACAAAATCAGCAAATACATGATTGAAAACGGACTAACCCTTTCACATGAAAAATCGCACATGGTTCTCTCAACTCTGGCTATGATCCTAAACCTCTACCCTCTTTTCAAATAAATGGAATGTCGCTTGAATATAAAAAAGTTGTTAAATTTCTAGGAGTAAGC
>CM031605.1:35300813-35310813 GCA_018398815.1 Conus ventricosus
AGCCTCTCATGTCATCCCCTCTATATCCCCAGCCTCTCACTGTCATCCCCTCTATATCCCCAGCCTCTCACGTCATCCCCTCTATATCCCCAGCCTTCACGTCATCCCTCTATATCCCCAGCCTCTCACGTCATCCCCTCTATATCCCAGCCTCTCACGTCATCCCCTCTATATCCCAGCCTCTCACGTCATCCCCTCTATATCCCCAGCCTCTCACGTCATCCCCTCTATATCCCCAGCCTCTCGTCATCCCCTCTATATCCCCAGCCTCTCATGTCATCCCCTCTATATCCCCAGCCTCTCATGTCACCCCTCTATATCCCCAGCCTCTCACGTCATCCCTCTATATCCCAGCCTCTCACTCATCCCTCTATATCCACAGCCTCTCACGTCATCCCTCTATATCCCCAGCCTCTCACGTCATCCCTCTATATCCCCAGCCTCTCACGTCATCCCCTCTATATCCCCAGCCTCTCATGTCATCCCCTCTATATCCCCAGCCTCTCATGTCATCCCCTCTATATCCCCAGCCTCTCATGTCACCCCCTCTATATCCCAGCCTCTCGTCATCCCCTCTATATCCCCAGCCTCCCCATCACCCTCTATATCCACCTCTCACTCATCCTATCCCCAGCCTCTCACGTCATTCCTCTATATCCCCAGCCTCTCACGTCATCCCCTCTATATCCCCAGCCTCTCATGTCATCCCCTCTATATCCCCAGCCTCTCAGTCATCCCCTCTATATCCCCAGCCTCTCACGTCATCCCCTCTATATCCCCAGCCTCTCGTCACCCCTCTATATCCCAGCCTCTCACGTCATCCCTCTATATCCCCAGCCTCTCATGTCATCCCTCTATATCCCCAGCCTCTCACGTCATCCCCTCTATATCCCAGCCTCTCATGTCATCCCTCTATATCCCCAGCCTCTCACGTCATCCCCTCTATATCCCAGCCTCTCACGTCATCCCTCTATATCCCCAGCCTCTCTCTGTCACCCCCTATATCCCCAGCCTCTCACGTATCCCCTCTATATCCCCACCTCTCATGTCATCTCTCTATATCCCCAGCCTTCCGTCATCACCCTCTATATCCCCAGCCTCTACGTCATCCCCTCTATATCCCCAGCCTCTCACGTCATCCCCTCTATATCCCCAGCCTCTCACGTCATCTCCTCTATATCCCCAGCTTCTCGTCATCCCATTCCCAGCTCTCGTTATCCTCTATATCCCCACCTCTCATGTCATCCCCTCTATATCCCCAGCCTCTCATGTCACCCCTCTATATCCCCAGCTCTTACGTCATCCCCTCTATATCCCCAGCCTCTCACGTCATCCTTATCCCCCTTCAATATCCCTCATATCCCGCGTCTCATGTCATCTCCTCTATATCCCCATCCTCTCACGTCATCCCTCTATATCCCCAGCCTCTCATGTCATCTCCTCTATATCCCCAGCTCTAACGTCATCCCTCTATATCCCCAGCCTCTCACGTCATCCTTCTATATCCCCAGCCTCTCATTTCATCTCCTCTATATCCCCAGCCTCTCACGTCATCCCTCTATATCCCCAGCCTCTCATGTCATCTCCTCTATATCCCCAGCCTCTAACGTCATCCCTCTATATCCCCAGCCTCTCACGTCATCCCCTCTATATCCCCAGCCTCTCATGTCATCCCCTCTATATCCCCAGCCTCTCACATCATTCCCTCTATATCCCCAGCCTCTCATGTCATCCTCTATATCCCAGCCTCTTATGTCATCCCTCTATTTTCCCAGCCTCTCATGTCATCTCCTCTATATCCCCGCCTCCATGTCATCCCCTCTATATCCCCAGCCTCTTACGTCATCCCCTCTATATCCCAGCCTCTTATGTCATCCCTTATATCCCAGCCTCTCACGTCATCCCTCTATATCCCAGCCTCTCATTCATCCCTCTATATCCACAGCCTCCAGTCATCCCCTCTATATCCCAGCCTCTTCGTATCCTTTACCACAGCCTCTTACGTCATCCCCTCTATATCCCAGCCTCTTAGTCATCCCTCTATATCCCAGCCTCTCACATCATCCCTTATATCCCAGCCTCTCACTCATCCCCTCTATATCCCCAGCCTCTCAGTCATTCCTGCACTCTACTATCCCTTATTCAGCCTCTCAGTCATCCCCTCTATATCCCCAGCTCTCACGTCATCCCCTCTATATCCCCAGCCTCTCATCACCCCCTCTATATCCCCAGCCTCTCACGTCATCCCTCTATATCCCCAGCCTCTCACGTCATCCCCTCTATATCCCCAGCATCTCACGTCATCCCCTCTATATCCCCAGCCTCTCACGTCATCCCCTCTATATCCCCAGCCTCTCACGTCATCCCCTCTATATCCCCAGCCTCTCACTCATCCCCTCTATATCCCAGCATCTCACGTTCATCCCTCTATATCCCCAGCCTCTCATGCATCCCTTATAGCCCCAGCCTCTCATGTCATCCCTCTATATCCCCAGCCTCTACATCATCCCCTTATATCCCAGCCTCTCACATTATCCCTCTATATCCCCAGCCTCTCACGCCATCCCTGTATAGCCCCAGCCTCTCACGCCATCCCTCTATATCCCCAGCCTCTCACGTCATCCCACTATATCCCCAGCTCTCAGTCATCCCTCTATATCCCAGCCTCTCACATCATCCCTCTATATCCCAGCCTCGTACGTCATCCCCTCTATATCCCAGCCTCTCACATCATCCCTCTATATCCCCAGCTCTCACAGTCATCCCTCTATATCCACAGCCTCTCACGTCATCCCTCTATATCCACAGCCTCTTACGTCATCCCCTCTATATCCCCAGCCTCTCATTCATCCCTCTATATCCCAGCCTCTTACGTCATCCCCTCTATATCCCAGCCTCTCAGTCATCCCCTCTATATCCCCAGCCTCTATGTCATCCCCTCTATATCCCCAGCCTCTCACATCATCCCTCTATATCCCAGCCTCTCACGTCATCCCCTCTATATCCCCAGCCTCTCACGTCATCCCCTCTATATCCCCAGCCTCTACATGTCATCCCTCTATATCCCAGCCTCTCATTCTCTATACGTCTCACGTCTCCTCTATATCCCCAGCCTCTCACGTCATCCCCTCTATATCCAGCCTCTCAATCTCCTCATATCCCAGCCTCTACGTCATCCCTCATATCCCAGCCTCTCACGTTATCCCTCTATATCCCAGCCTCTCGATCATCCCTCAATTCCCAGCCTCTACGTCATCCCCTCTATATCCCCAGCCTCTTACGTCATCCCTCTATCCCAGCCTCTCATCCTGTATCCACTTAGTATCCCCTCTATATCCCCAGCCTCTCACATCATCCCCTCTGTATCCCCAGCCTCTCATGTCATCCCTCTATATCCCAGCCTCTCACGTCATCCCCTCTATATCCCCAGCCTCTCATGTCATTCCCTCTATATCCCCAGCCTCTCACGTCATCCCCTCTATATCCCCAGCCTCTCATGTCATTCCCTCTATATCCCCAACCTCTCATGTCATTCCCTCTATATCCCCAGCCTCTCACATCATCCCTCTATATCCCCAGCCTCTCACATCATCCCCTCTGTATCTCCAGCCTCTCACATCATCCCTCTATATCCACAGCCTCTCACGTCATCCCCTCTATATCCCCAGCCTCTCATGTCATCCCTCTATATTCCCAGCCTCTCACGTCATCCCTCTATATCCCCAGCCTCTCACGTCATCCCCTCTATATCCCCAGCCTCTCACATCATCCGTCTATATCCCCAGCCTCTCACATCATCCCCTGTATATCCCCAGCCTCTCACGTCATCCCTCTATATCCCCAGCCTCTCACGTCATCCCTCTATATCCCCAGCCTCTCACATCATCCCTCTATATCCACAGCCTCTCACGTCATCCCCTCTATATCCCCAACCTCTCACGTCATCCCCTCTATATCCCCAGCCTCTCACGTCATCCCCTCTATATCCCCAGCCTCTGACGTCATCCGCTCTATATCCCCAGCCTCTCACATCATCCCTCTATATCTCCAGCCTCTCACATCATCCCTCTATATCCCCAGCCTCTCACATATCCCTCTATATCCCTAGCTTCTCATGTCATCCCCTCTATATCCCCAGCCTCTCACGTCATCCCCTCTATATCCCCAGCCTCTCACATCATCCTCTATATCCCCAGCCTCTCACATATCCCTCTATATCCCCAGCTTCTCACATCATCCCTCTATATCCCCAGCCTCTCACATCATCCCTCTATATCCCCAGCCTCTCACATCATCCCTCTATATCCCCAGCCTCTCACATATCCCCTCTATATCTCCAGCCTCTCACATCATCCCTCTATATCCCCAGCCTCTCACGTCATCCCCTCTATATCCCCAGCCTCTCACGTCATCCCCTCTATATCCCCAGCCTCTCACGTCATCCCCTCTATATCCCCAGCCTCTCACATCATCCCTCTATATCCCCAGCCTCTCACGTCATCCCCTCTATATCCCCAGCCTCTCACGTCATCCCCTCTATATCCCCAGCCTCTCACGTCATGCCCTCTATATCTCCAGCCTCTGCAATCTCGTTCTGCTCCCTACTATGCCCACTTTCTTCTTAAAGCAGACACGGGTGCACACATACATCAGTGCGCAGGTGTGTTTTCTGCCCACTGCTCCTTACCCTTTGTCATACATGATGTACACACCCCATCCTCACTGCTTACGTACACCAGGTGAAAGACAAAAATAGTTTGGAAAAAGAAAGGAACGGTCAGCATTAAGTAAAAGATGCAGTGATGTGTTGTAGGATTTACTTTAGAAGATGAGAGGACATAAGAAAGTTCCATTCGTTACGCTAGCCTGCTACTAAATTCTTCTAATCAAGAGATAATTTTTCTCGCTTAATCTGACTGAGACATGGATGCTGATAAAGTTTTTATTTTTATTTTTATTTTTTAGAATGGTTCCATTAGTTTTTAAAAATTGCTTCAGTTTTATAGGAATGTTCATTTGGGATTTTGGTGTGAATACTATAAACTTAATGGGTGTACAGCCCAGTTAAAGCTTTTGTGGTGGGTTGGCCTGAAAACAACATGTGTGGATTGGACTCAGAGAGTTTCAGCCAGTGCAGCATATTGCTTCTCTTTATCACTGGAACCACTTGTAAAAATCGACATTTAAAGTTAAGTAAGCTTATTGTATGAATGTATTCTTTAGCTTTGTATGCCTGTAGGTTTTTTCACGCACTGAGTCTGTATGCGGTATAAGGGAGTTCTAAACGCTGGTGTTTCAAAGCTGCAGAGTCATTTTACAGTCAGAAGGATTTCTGACATTTCTGTATTTGTTGTACACAGTCTAATTCAAGTGTAAATGTCAGTATGCTCCGCAGTCATTAAATAAATGATGCATATGCATATAGATTTTCTACTGCTGTGGTACCTTTGTCCATCAAAGGAACCATCTGCGAAAGTCTGTGTTGGGAAGCTGCTGTACGCAAGAGATGGGAGTAAGGGGTATGAAAAGGAATTTAAGTGACAAAGATAACTATTTTGACAACGCCACCTCTGTGATGCTTTAATTCATTGTGGAGTATTCAAGGTCTTCTCCTCAAGGCAGCTGCTTCCATGAGTCTTAGGTCTGCGACCACTTGTACCCAAGTCATCTTCTTCCCTGATGTGCTGTCTGGGCAGAAAACCCTTGCAGGAAACAAATCATCTTATCTGACGGAGGAACTCCAGGAGGCTGCAAATCAATGGCAGGTAATCCTGCGATGGTTTCCTGTCCACAGTGGGATTTCGGGGAGAAGAGGAAGAGGCTAAGCTTATTAAACTCATAAGCACATTTGTCTCCCACGCTGCACCGACATTAGGAAAGACTGAATAAGAAAGCGGTCCCTGTGAATATTTTTGTAAGACTCCTCCTCTGACACACACACCCACAAGTGGAAGCGTGCTTGAGTATGCATGCAAGCATAGACGAAGAGAGAGAGAGAGAGAGAGAGAGAGAGAGAGAGAGAGAGAGAGAGAGAGAGAGAGAGAGAGAGAGAGAGAGAGAGAGAGAGAGAGAGAGAGAACAATTGAACACAACAATTGAACACAACTGAACACAATGTTAATGTTTCAGGCCTCCGGCCTGTAGCAATGTGAGGTGCAGTGCACGCATAAAGAGAAAAAAAAAGAGAAACGACAACAAAAGTATATTTTTCGATGTACTAATAATGCTAATTTATGAGGGTAACTAATTATTCATACTGTGTGGGATACGAGTTCTTCTCTTTTTTCAGTACATGATAAATATACATAGCAATATCTCTTGTAATATGCACATTTTCGTTTGCAAGTAATTGATTTAGTTCAATAGAGTTCACGTTCTGAAATTGTCTGCGGTTCAGTATGTATTTTTTTCTGAAAGGCATATAAGCATTGTATCTCAATAGAAGGTGGAGTTTGTTCTCAAGTTGGTTACAAAAAGGACATGCTTTGATATTTTCTTTGTATCTGCTATTTATATTCAGGTCGTTGAAGCCAAGACGAAATCTCATGAAATACATTTTAAGTTTGTTAACCGTTAAATTGGTTAGATAAGGTTCTGGTCGTAAGAGAGACTTAAATGAATAATAGGTGTTGAAGCGATCACTTGAATTTAATTTGCTAACCCAGTCTTGCTGAAAACAGTCTACCATCCTTCGCCTAAAAATCTTCTTAAACATATTAACATTTCCGACCCTACCCATTACCACACTTCAGAAAATCAATATCTATCAAGACAACATTCTATATAGTATGCCCAATTATTTTTTATCGTTCTATCGTCAGTGCTATTCATAAGGCTGTTAATCAAGGAAAGATATGCTTGCTTGGGTATTCTATTCGGTTCCATCTGTTGTAAGGAGAACCAATAGCTAAGTGCTCTTAGTGCGCTGTCTATATAAAGACTATAGTGACCAGTCTCTCCGTAGACCGTTGCATTTGGTGTTTTAGGAATAAAACTTAACAGTTTTTTTTTTACAGGCAAACAGATGGACCGCTTCGATAGTTTTATATTGTGTAACACCTCATACCTCTGCAGAATACAGTAGCATTGGCTTCACCATCGTGTCAAATAGTTTTTTAAAAAAAGATAATCATGTCGATCCTACCAAAATTCCACATCGTTTTCATAATTTCTATTGTTTTATATTTGGCTCTCCTTGAATCTTGAATAGTCATCCACCGCTACTGCAAAAGATAATTTAGTAGTCAAGAAGAAACCAAGATATTTGTAGCTGTTCACCACTTCAATTTGCTCTCCTTTATAGTGCCATTTTTCATATTTGGACAAATGACCTCCTTTTCTAAAAATCATAACTTTGTAGTCTCAGTCAAATTTACTTTTAGACCCAATTTATCAGACGCTATCTGCAAATTGTTTATTTGGTTTTGTAAACCTGGAGGTGTAGATGAAATTAAAGCTATTTCATCCGCGAGAAGCAAGAGGAAAAATTCTCTTAAAGACGGAAGAAATTGAAAGCCGTGTTTTCCTTTACTATAAACTTCTCCTGCTATTTCAGTTATAAGTAACAAGATCAAGGGAGATAACAAGCACCCTTGCTTCAGACCGCCTGGGCATTCAAAGAACTCTGATATCTCAGAGCCCCATTTAACGCACGATCGAACAGATTTGTATATTCCCTGCAGCATATTTAACATTTTAGTAGATGTATTAACTTTTTCTAGCATTTTCCATAAACTTTCTCGGTTGAAGAGAGAGAGAGAGAGAGAGAGAGAGAGAGAGAGAGAGAGAGAGAGAGAGAGAGAGAGAGAGAGAAAGAGCTTTCGGATGATTTGATCACTCTTCATCATCTCTATCTGTGTGGAGAATATACTGCCCATGAATAACAAAAAGCAGTTGGAACGAACGTTCTGCCATATCACTCTACTTAACCTACTCTTTTCTTTATTGCCCAAAAGAGATATGTTTTGTCTTTTGGTGAATAGTTGGCCGTTGATTTATGTTGTGACTTCAGTCGCAGTTTGTGATCAGTTTAGGTATCGTCTTTCATGTCGTGACGTCAGCATTATGGGCCATTGAACTGGCGACCATTTGGAGCGGTTACTTAGATCAGAACTGCTACGGAAATGTGTACATCGCAATAACTCCTTGCTCATACATGGGTACCCCTCATCTCCTAGCTACCCAGTTCTCGCCCTCCTCCCTCTTCCTTTGTTTTTCTTTTTTGAAACAAAATTCGAAAATTAGTTAGATGTCTACAATACCCTGTATGTATGATGGGGCGTTCAACACTTCCTTACTGTCTAGTATTAGCAAATCTTTAAATGCTGTTAGTGAAAATTAAAACAAATCTTAAGTTCGAATTCTCTCTCTCTCTCGCTCTCTCCCTCTCTCTCTCTCTCTCTCTCTCTCTCTCTCTCTCTCTCTCTCTCTCTCTCTCTCTCTCACACACACACACACACACACACACACACACACACACACACACACACACACGCACGCACGCACGCACGCACGCACGCACGCACACACACACACACACACACACACACACACACACACACACCACTACCACCACCACCACCATTACCTCACAACACCACATTAAACCACGTTCTCCTCCTCTCTCCAGACATAATCTCACCACTTCCACACTCCTCCTGATCCCTACCCGTCAAACCATATCCCCCTCCTCCTCCATCCTCTCTGTGCTCAGCTCTTGGCTATTGGGGAAATTTAGAGTGCTCACCACACACTCACTCTTCCGTACACTGACGAACAGACGACGAATTAGTCTGTTGGTGAAGGTCTCTGCAGCAAACCAAATCAAGTGACAGGGGGTGCTGGCATGCGACTGGCTCATTGCCATCCGTGTAACAGAAGCTCAATGACCAACAGAATGGTAAGAGCTGTGAAACCATGACTAAGAGGTTTTAGTTCCTTACATGAAATCTTACACTCTGCACCCACTCCAGCAATATGACACATGAGGATAACCACCCGAGGAGAATGGAAAGAGGAGTGAGAGGCTAAAACATTATGCAACATGGCACAAAGTCCACCAGAATAACAACAGGTTTAAACGGCCAGAGAAATTGCCCCCTCCCCCTTTTTTGTGTGCCTGTGTCAGGATTAAAACCCACAGCGTCTGGTGTGAACGGACTGCTGCACTACTGAGCTATCAAGGAGATACAGAGAATATTGCCACGTCTTGGTGGTCAAGGGGTCCGGGTAACGCTTCCATCGAAAAGCGGGAGGGGGGAGAAGGTGGGGGCAGGGAGGGGGAAGTAAGAGGAACAGAAGTGAAGGGGATTGTGTAAAGGTTTTAAACCCACTTTCTAAACTCTATTGAAATGAAGTGATTCAACATCAGATCAGTATTTTTTTGTTGAAGCCTTGAAAAATGTGATGGAAAATGGTTGAATGACCAACGGAGATATTTAGGTGTGGAATTGGTGCAGACGAACAGAGAGAGAGAGAGAGAGAGAGAGAGAGAGAGGAGAGAGAGAGAGAGAGAGAGAGAGAGAGAGAGAGAGAGACAGACAGACAGACAGACAGACAGACAGATAGACAGACAGACAGATAGCCAGACAGAGGAGGGATGGCGGTGGGAGGTGAAGACAGGAGCGAGATCTGGGGTTGGGAGGAATGCAGGGTTATCTTCCCCTTTCTGGAATTGGATTGTCAATACGAAGTGAGCTGGGGAGTTCAGTAACTAGTACAGCGTCACCACAGCCATGATTTCAACCAAACTGGTGGGCTTCCTACTATGGAGAACGGTCTATGTGGGGATCATGTCTCTTCACTTCCACACCACTCCATCTGTTTATATGTGGCTGTCTTTTTTGTCTGTCTATTCTTAGTCCATGTCTGACTGCTTCTCTGGACTTCCATGCCTACCATTCTGTTTCTGTCCATATCTTTCTGTTAAGTGAGCTATCAATTGAATGTGCAGGCGCATACCTCTCTTCTCTCTCTCTCTCTCTCTCCTCTCTCTCTCTCT
>CM031605.1:35315813-35320813 GCA_018398815.1 Conus ventricosus
TACGTCCTTTTCCACCTTGCAATCTTAAAATGTTTGTTTCATATATAAGCGTGCAGTGTTTGCGTCTTCTTCCAGCACTCGAAATGTTTATGTCCTTTTCCAGTGTAAATGTCGACGTCCCATTGCAGCTTGCAGTGTTTACGTCTTTTCTCAGCACACAGTGTTCGCGTCCTCTTCTAGTGCATAATTTTTATTACCATTTCCAGGCCAAAGTATTTATGTCTTGTTCTAGCATTCAGGATTAGTGCCTTCTTCCAGCAGCAGCGTGTTGACGTCTTCTTCCATCATGCTATGCGCACGTCGTCTTCTGGTGCGTCTTCTAACAGTATGCAGTGTTCACGTCCTCGTCCATCGCATAATGTTGATGTCCTCTCTCTGTGCACAACGTCTAGGTTTTCTGCCACTGGCAGTGTTTGCGTCCTCTTCCAGCGTGCAGTGTTCACACATTCTTCAGGTGTAAAACGTTTACACCTTCTTCCGGTGTGCAATGTTTACACATTCTTCCAGTGTACAATGTTTACACCTTCTGGTGTGCAGTGTTCGTAACTTTTCCCGTGTGCAACGTTTACACCTTCTTCTGGTGTGCAATGTTTACATCTTCTTCCGGTGTGCAATGTTTACACCTTCTTCCTGTGTGCAATGGTCACAACTTCTTCCGGTGTGCAATGTTCACACCTTCTTCCGATGTACAATGTTGACACCTTCTTCTGGTGTGCAATGTTTACACCTTCTTCCAATGTGCAATGTTCACACCTTCTTCCGGTGTGCAATGTTCACACCTTCTTCCGAGGTGCAATGTTTACACCTTTTCCAGTGTGCAGTGCCTACGCTATCTTCCAGCATGCGGTGTTTACTTTCTCTTCCAGCCCATGATATTTAAGTCCCCCTTCAGCCAGCTGTGTCCTCTTTCGACTTGCAGAGTTTATGTCCTTTTCCGCTGTGCAGAGTTTACGTTCTCTTTTACCTTGCAGTGTTTACGACCTCGTCCACTATACGATGCTTATCTCCTCTTTTAGCGTAATGTACTTTCGTGGTTTTCTGCATGCAGTGCCCACTTTGCGCAAGCTTTACGTACTCTTTCAGCCAGAAATGTTTACCTCCTTTTCCAGACGTAATGTTTGTGACTTCTTGGCGAGCAATGTTTACATCCTCTATAAAATCACAATACTTATCTCCACTTCCTGCAGTTTTTTCCGTCTTTTGCCAGCGTAAAGTGTTTACTACCTCTTCCGCGTGAGTGATATTTGTGTCCTGCCCCCTGTCGTACATTATGTACGTCCTCTTCACATATTGATTACTTACGTCCTCTTTCACACTGTAGCGTTTCTGACCTCTCCATGCACGCAGCTGTGTGCAGCCTCTTTCGCCATGCAGAGTTTACGTCCTCTTCTAGCGTCCAATGTCTGCATTCTCTTCTATTGTGCATTGTCGCTTTCTCTTCCATCGTGAAATGTTTAATGCAATCTTCCAGCAATGTTACATTTTCTTCCACCGTGGATTGCATATGTCCTCTTTCACTGTGCAGTGTTTACTTCCTCTTCAAGTGTCCAGTGTTTACGTCCCTATTTTTTTTAGCTGGTAGTGCTTAAGTCCTCTTCGAGTGTCTAGTGATTACGTCTTCGTCTATCACGTAATGTTTATAATCCTCTTTTGCCGTACGGTTATATAGTCCTGTACCACTGTATAGGGTTCACATCCCTTTTCAGCCCACACTGCGTTGACATCCTCCTCCTCCATGCAGTGTTTAAGTTTTCTGCTACCATTCCATGTTTGCTCTCTCTTCCAGCGTACAGTTTACTCCCTTTTCTTGTATACCATGTTGGCTTCCTCTTCCAGCGCGCAGTGTTTACGTCCCCTTCCAGAATATCGAGTTTGTTTTCTTTTACAGCGCGCAGTGTTTACGTCCTTTTCTAATGAACGGTGTTGACGTCCTTTTTTTGAGGCGGTTTCCGTTTTTCCTTGTTGTTGTTGTTGTTGCTTTGTTGTTGTTTTGTTGTTGTTGTTGTTGTTGTTGCTGTTGTTTTATTGTAAAGTTCGCTGTTAGTTTGTTTTGTGTGTATGTGTTTTAATTGCTTGAACTGCGATTGTTTTCATTTTGACATCATCTAACTGCTTTAATTTTGTTGGTCTCATTCTGTACTTTTCATCCCGTATCTGAAACACTCCAAAAGCAGAGTAACCTAAAAGCAAAAGGGCTACCAAAACAAGGAAATCCCTTCACAGGCAATGGCCGGAAGAATGATTTCCATAGAGATAACACATTGTAGCTGTTCAGAAAAAGGATTTTCGTGTTTTCTAGATAATCGTTTTACGGCCAACAGAGCTTCCCAAAACATCGTGCAAGAAAGAAGTATCTTCAGATCAATAACACTTTTTATGACAAGGTACACTCGTTTTGGAGATGAAAAATTGATGATCTTTGTAACCAAAAAAACAACAACAAACAAACAACAACAAAAAAACAAAACAAAGCAAAACAACAAAGACGTCTTCCAGAAATGATATTTGTACAAAACCACTTTCTTTCGATCTTCCAGCCTCAGATCCAGGTCCTCTTGAGGGAGAGAGAGAGAGAGAGAGAGAGAGAGAGAGAGAGAGAGAGAGAGAGAGAGAGAGAATATGCGGATAGATGCGGATGCAGAGAGAGAGAGAGAGAGAGAGAGAGAGAGAGAGAGAGAGAGAGAGAGAGAGAGAGAGAGAGAGAGAGAGAGAGAGAGAGATTTTGCCTTTGCTCGGTTAATGCTTGTAAATGCTGGGTCAGCTCTGTCGTTCTGGTCTGGCATCATTTAATTTTTGCTCGCCATTTTTCAACTGGTCAATACATACACACATATTCATTAACTTCGACCGCACATCCAATCCCCACGTCCACTAACACTCAGGGGAAAGAACTTGTCTCTTTCCGTGATGTTTCAAGACATTTTGAATGAAGAGGGAGAAAGTCACAATTTAAACAAACAAACAAACAAACAAATCTAATAAATCAGGTAAAGCACAAAGAGTACAAGTCGTAAAGACTTGTCTTCTTTCAGATGACTATATTGTTCCAAAGTAGCGGGTGTTGTGTGTTTCTACTACATGGCGAAAGTCTGCAGGGAGAAAGGAACACGTATTTTTTCAATGTTCTTCTTCTTCTTTGCGAACGCCTACACGGTCAGTCCGGCCCTTGAGATGAATAGTGCCGTTTTTCTCCAGCTCTTGTAGACTGCTCCGCTGTCTGTTGTTCCTGCCCACAAGGACAGACTGGGGAAGGCACCACCTTGAGCTTTCGGCACAAGTGACCGTTAAGTCTGCTGTGCCCGATGCTGAGCCTCACCAGGACACTTTGTTGCTCTCTGGACAACAGATGATAATCATCCTTGGGTGTCCTGGGCGTTGTGACAGTCCGGATGATGCTTCGCATCTCGCTGTAGGTGATGCTGTTGTTCTACTGCTCCCCTTGAGCACCCTCCCTCGCCAGGTGAACAGCCAACTCGTTGCCTGGTAATCCACAGTGTTCCATGCTCAGAGACTGACAAAGACACATCTGTCCGTTCCCTGATGTTGTCCTCACATTTTTCCTTCTTCCTCAGTCCCTGCTTCATCCCTCTGTCAGTGCACCACACAGGATACCATCCCTCTGTCAGTGCACCACACAGGATACCATCCCTCTGTCAGTGCACCACACAGGATACCATCCCTCTGTCAGTGCACCACACAGGATAACATCCCTCTGTCAGTGCACCACACAGGATACCATCCCTCTGTCAGTGCACCACACAGGATACCATCCCTCTGTCAGTGCACCACACAGGATACCATCCCTCTGTCAGTGCACCACACAGGATACCATCCCTCTGTCAGTGCACCACACAGGATACCATCCCTCTGTCAGTGCACCACACAGGATACCATCCCTCTGTCAGTGCACCACACAGGATACCATCCCTCTGTCAGTGCACCACACAGGATACCATCCCTCTGTCAGTGCACCACACAGGATACCATCCCTCTGTCAGTGCACCACACAGGATACCATCCCTCTGTCAGTGCACCACACAGGATACCATCCCTCTGTCAGTGCACCACACAGGATAACATCCCTGAATCACTTTTCTGTTCTTGGCATTGAGGACCACATCGTCACATGATCTAGTGACACCACTCAATCTCTGGGAGATTTTTTTTAATATGATCCTTGTAAAAGATATCAATTAGATCCTTGTGCAAGATGTAGATTAGAGCTTGCCGTGACTTCTCATCTCTTAGATTAAGACTTATATATGGAGATTTATAACGGATATGTAAGTTTCACAGGCGTACAGATATCTAGAGATGACCAATGAGAGTACGAATTTGACATTTGTTAGGGTTAAGAGTTATTCTTGTTATGTCAAATGGAGTTCAGTTTGGTTAGCGCCACTATTGTCTGGGCTCTATTAGGCCAGGACCTCCAGTCTGCCTGACCTTCATTTGTGGCAGTGGCACGTGAGGCCAGGACTTCCAGTCTGCCTGACCTTCATTTGTGGCAGTGGCACGTGAGGTCAGGACTTCCAGTCTGCCTGACCTTCATTTGTGGCAGTGGCACGTGAGGCCAGGACTTCCAGTCTGCCTGACCTTCATTTGTGGCAGTGGCACGTGAGGCCAGGACTTCCAGTCTGCCTTACCTTCATTTGTGGCAGTGGCACGTGAGGCCAGGACTTCCAGTCTGCCTTACCTTCATTTGTGGCAGTGGCACGTGAGGCCAGGACTTCCAGTCTGCCTGACCTTCATTTGTGGCAGTGGCACGTGAGGCCAGTACTTCCAGTCTGCCTGACCTTCATTTGTGGCAGTGGCACGTGAGGCCAGGACTTCCAGTCTGCCTGACCTTCATTTGTGGCAGTGGCACGTGAGGCCAGGACTTCCAGTCTGCCTGACCTTCATTTGTGGCAGTGGCACGTGAGGCCAGGACTTCCAGTCTGCCTGACCTTCATTTGTGGCAGTGGCACGTTAGGCCAGGACTTCCAGTCTGCCTGACCTTC
>CM031605.1:35330813-35333313 GCA_018398815.1 Conus ventricosus
GGTTATCCTTATACGAAACCTAACCACTACTTAGTACAAACAAAAATAAAAACATTGACCATTTCATAAGAAATCAAACAGTACTTATTATCATACCAAACAATGATATAATTCATAACTCTATAAAGCAAAGATGTTAAGTGTTATCCTTTTCATGAAACACGGCCTCAGTTATTGTACGAAAACAAAGCGCTGGTTATGTACGAGTGTCAGCCAAATCAGGATAATAATTTCATCTGCACAAAATTATTACCAGCCGCTCTTGTTTACGACGGATACCAACAATCAGTTCTGAGCCACCTGTTCTTTAAGGATCAGTCAACGGAATGGTCGCTGGATGAACGTCTGTCTCATTCCAAAGACGCTTATACTGCCACCAAATGATGCCTGTCGTCCACGTGCTGAAAAATTTCAACGGGGCAGGATCTCATTTGGCGGGTTTTCTCATCGCGGCCTAACATTGTAGACAAGCTGCTCAACTTCAACAGAGGAGGTTGAATAATAGGAGGAGTCTGGATGAGCGGCTTGAAAGTAATGTTATTCACAGGATACAAATGAATAAGAAAACAAAGAAATCATTCAATCACATTTGTGAGATTTATGGGGCACCCAGCAGCTTTTCTCTCTCTCCCTAAAACAAGGAATTGTGATTACATCCTCAAAATATTCTTTCTCAAACATATGGGCAAGTACTATTTCTGGAGATGTTCTGCCCAATGAGGTTAAGTCAGTAAATTTGAAAAAAAAGTGTTCATTCTTACCTGACCTTACTTTGACTTTCATGAAAACGCACGTTTCTTATGAGCGATCTTGATTAACAACAGTTGGGGGCATGCTGCCTTAAGCTTAGTTTAGCTAAAGTCGTTGACGTGGAGAGCATGGATAGTAAAAACACCATGTGGAAAACCAGACGTGATTTGGCGATGAGCCGGGATATAATCCTGACCAGACTGTTCAAAAAAATTGTTTAGGAACAGAATGAGATCAGCATGCGTCAGAATGAAAGGCCATAACGTTGAGGAAAACACACCGTCAATTTCATTTTTATATTTTCCATCTGTCTGTCTGTCTCTAATCTCTCTCTCTCTCTCTCTCTCTCTCTCTCTCTCTCTCTCTCTCTCTCTCTCTCTTTCTCTCCTCTCTCTCTCTCTCTCTCTCTCTCTCTCTCTCTCTCCTCTCTCCCCCCCCTCCTCTCTGAGCCTCCTTTGCAACAAAGTCTCCCTCTGCCAGATTTGCAATTAACTTCTCTCTCTCTTTCTCCCCCCCCCTCTCTCTCTTACGAGCTTGACTTAGTCCCCGCCCTCTCTCTCTCTCTCTTTCATCTCTCTCCTTCAACTCACCCCCACCTCTTTCACTTTCACTATCTCTGTCATACAGTCTCCTTTGCCAGGACGTCTGGAGAGAGAGAGAGAGAGAGAGAGAGAGAGAGAGAGAGAGAGAGAGAGAGAGAGAGAGAGAGAGAGTAACTTCTATTGTGATGAAAGCAGGGAGGATTGCACACCGAGGCACACAATAACCCCCACGAGATGATGGTGTTTTATTTCTCCTCATCGAAGTCGGAGAGGGCAAGATTTCGTTTTTAAACGTTGCCAAGGGCTCCTTTTCAGAACGATGAAATACAAAAGAATGGGTCAGATACGGATACCCTCTCTCTCTCCATCCCCCTCTCTCTGTCTGCCTGCCTGCCTGTCTGTCCGTCTGTCTGTCTCTCTAAGTCAGCTTCCACTGCTGTGAAACCTCTTTTGTCTTTATCCCTCTCCCTCTCGTCCTCTCTCCCTCTCGTCTCTCTCCCTCTCGTCCTCTCTCCCTCTCGTCCTCTCTCTCTCTCGTCCTCTCTCTCTCTGCTCTTCTTTCAGCCTGCTGCACCATGAACTCTCTCTCTCTCTCTCTCTCTCTCTCTCTCTCTCTCTCTCCTCTCTCTCTCTCTCTCTGTCTCTCCTTATTCTCCCTCTGACTCTCCCTCATTCTCTGTCTGTCTGTCTCTCATTCCTCCCCCCCCCCTTCTCTCTTGCTCTCACTCGCTCACTTGTTTGCTCTCTTTGACTCTTCTTAACCCAATCCATCCTAACTCTCTCTCTCTCTCTCTCTCTCTCTCTCTCTCTCTCTCCTCTCTCTCTCTCTCTCTCTCTCTCGTGATCATCTCTCTCTCTCTCCAACTCACATCACTTCTCTCTCTCTCTCTCTCTCTCTCTCTCTCTCTCTCTCTCTCGTGATCATCTCTCTCTCTCTCGTGATCATCTCTCTCTCTCTCTCTCTCTCTCTCTCTCTCTCTCTCTCTCTCCAACTCACATCTCTCTCTCTCTCTCTCTCCTCTCTCTCTCTCTCTCTCCTCTCTCTCTCTCTCTCTCTCTTGCCTCTTTACCCAATCTCCGTCAGTTGCCCTTGTTTCCTATAAATTGTCTCTTTGTCTCTATACTCCGCCCCTTCCTCTTTCTCTCTCCTATTTCTCTCATACTTCAATGCTATGCGCTCACCTTTTCTATTTCCACTCTCTCACTCA
>CM031605.1:35345576-35348076 GCA_018398815.1 Conus ventricosus
GTGCAAATGGACGTGAATTCCGTCTAATACAGGCTTGCTGTAATCGTGCAGTATAAGAGGGAAAGCAGAAGGAGGCAGGGCAAGTGCAGGGAATCAGGAGAGGGCAGGGAAGGGTAAGTAGGGTGTCTGGGATGTGGATGGATGGAGGTGCGAAGTTAGGTCCAGTTCCTTATTCATAATAGCCCGTTACGTCCACCACAAACACCATCGTGAGGGGAAATGGATTGAACGGAGAGCGGCTGTCAGTCACACTCTCCTGTCACGCTCACACGTCTGGAAAACCGTCAAGTCAGTCCCCTTCATCTGTGCCCCTCCCTTTTCCTGTCCGGCCTTACCCCCTCTCCCCCTCCCCTTCCCCCCCTCCCCCAGCACGCAGACATGAACGCGCAAAGACACGCAGACTCGGACCAAAGATTAGTTCGCCCTACGTCCTGCAGTCTTTGCTCGGACGTAGACAAAATTAATGTACGCGCGCGTTCTCCATTTCTCTGTTCCCTCCCTAACCTTTCTTACCCTGTTTTCCAATGTTTTTTTTATCCCCCTCACCCATACATTTTCTTACCCCCCCCCCCCCCCAAACCTTGTAACTCTACTTTGTTTTCTACCTTTCCTATTCTTTTTAGCGACCTTTTCCTATCGTTGACTACTGTAACCCCCCCCCTCCCCATCCCCCATACATTTTCTATTTTTCTGCAGATCTTTCCTATTGTTCTTTTCTCGAAAATGTAGTTTGCAGTATCCTTTTCACGCAGCTTTCTTTAATGTACACCAGGCTGCAAACCACACGTTCTGGACTGTGGTGTTAACAATTGAACGCTTGTGATAGCAGATGGCCCAACACACCTTCCCTCATATGTGCCTAATTTCTCTTGTTAGTTCTGACCACATTACCACAATGGTCCTGAATTTCGTCCATTTGATCGTTTGTTAGTCCCTTTGATAAGTGATTAAATCAAAACACCCCTTTAGTTCCCGACTTTAAAAAGTCTTATATTTTGGTGACCTACCTTAGAGAAGTACTGTAGAAAAACTGTTTTACTTGAAATTTCATATTTAAACCTGACCTGGGGATATATTTGCCTTTCGGTTTGGTGCGTTTTGTTAACATCTATTATAAATAGGTGCAAAGCAAGGGAGGTAAGACCTGATCGGTTCAGCGGAGCAGCGTTTAACTGTGTTTCGGTGTTCATGTTTTGTGTCCTGATTATTCCCCCTTGTCCTGGCCTGTCACTGTTCCGCCACTGTTTGTACCTTCGTCAAGGAAGGCACGTCTTCCCTGCATCTGATGGTCTGGCTGTATTTAAGAAAGCTCACGCCAATGTCACAGTAAGAACTTCAGCGAAGCTTGGTGGAAAGACAAAACGTGGCTCACAGACAACTCTTTGAATTTTTGGTGTGAATCTGAATCAAAGAGTGGATGTCACAGGTCCATAGTACTTGGTGGCGATCTACGCTCTCTCCCAAAGGACTTTTCAAGTGTATTACTTTTCTATATTTTCGCCTCAATTCGCTTTTTTTAAATTTACCCCCCCCCCTTTCCCACCTTTCCTACTTATGCGGAAAATTTCTCTGCCAAAACCGGAAAGGAAGCCATTTTGATGACGCATGCGCAACACATCATTGTTTTATGCGACCCCAGCAGACGACTTTCTCGTTTTGACTGGCAATGGATAATGATTACAGCACTATATGTTGCTATACAAATCGATTTTTCCGCGTTTCATACAGGGAACGTCAAATTACTGTGTCGTGCTGCAGATCACTTAATACATTGATAACGACTTGGTCTTGATTTCTTCTTGCTGCACAGGGACTGTGACATGAAGAATCTGGGTGTGGGTGTGCATGGGGAGCCGGGATGAGCGGCGTGGACAAAGCGCCTCGCAGAGGAGCACAGGATTTGAACACGCAACAGGTGTATTTTTTATAGTATATTCAGCGCAAAGAGGAAGTGATCAGGCATTTATTTGATCGTAACCCTGTATCGGGTGATTTGATCCTCAAAGAACCAAACTGCAAGACAAAAGTCTGTTATCAAATGGTTTTACACAGACTATTTAAATCATGCCATTTGAATTTCAGAAGTCAATAATGAAAGTTACCAAAATCTAACGAAGTCATTACAAAGGCTACAGCAAACTTTCGAAAAATCGCTATCACTGATACTTGCTGAGGATAGTAGTCTCAAATCAAAACATAACCTTGGTTCTTCAGTCTTGTGGGTAACGTCTGGCTTTCTGCACGCTCTGGAAGCCCAGAATGGAAGGTATCATGACACTCTATCGCATTTCCGTCCTTCTCTGTTCAAGGCCTTGCATCAGTACGGCGATTCTCGGGTGTGTATACAATATCAAGATGTCTGCGTCTCCCACGGATTTGTCTCACGAGTCTCGTGGCTGAGTTCGTGGCAGGATGTAATAGAAAGCGGAGTCTGTGGAGCTCGAGGTGTAGCTTTCCCTGGGCATGACTGTCTGACTTTCTGCAAGAGTGTTCACATTAA
>CM031605.1:35353076-35355576 GCA_018398815.1 Conus ventricosus
CTGTCTAACTAACAGTATGTGCTCAAGTGGGTGGATGGGGAAAAATAAAAACAAATGCTTCTCAAATTGAGCCTTCAGCAAACTTAAAATCCCAATAGGGAGGAAACTCCCTAACACATAACTCCTGGTCATATACCGATATTTCGAAATTTGGTTGTTTCTCCTCATTGACCACAGAAAGTGGTAATTTGACTCCTCTGCCTTTTCGGTTTTAAGAAGAATGCTATCCCAGAAAAGGCTGGTGTGTAATACCGTAGTATGTTTGTTGAGTTTTCAAAAAACCAACCAAAGGTGCCACCTAAGAAGCAAAAGAAAATCATGAAAGAACAAAACAAGCTACATTTTCTTGTGAAAAGTAGAAAATATAAAAAAATAACCTCTTAAGACACAAGTGCTGAGGGCCAGTTCTTGGAATGAATCCGCAAGGGACTAAATTACAAAAAACTAATAAATTCCAAGGATAAGTACCGAGCACCATTCCAGTAACTTACAGAGCAGCTTGGTGTTGCAATGACTGCAAGAAATATTGAATTATAAACAAAGCTTGCTCTTATGTCTTAGATTGAAGAAATAGGGGGAGATACGCATTCATATCTGCAGTGGTAGTTAATACTGCCTAACTAACAGTATGTGCTCAAGTGGGTGGATGGGAAAAAAAAAAAAATGCTTCTCAAATTGAGCCTTCAGCAAACTTAAAATCTCCAAAAAGGGAGAAAACTCACTAACACATAACTCCTGGTCATATACCGATATTTCGAAATTTGGTTGTTTCTCCTCAGTGACCACGGAAAGTGGTAATTTGACTCCTCTGCCTTTTCGGTTTGAAGAAGAATGCTATCCCAGAAAAGGCTGGTGTGTAATACCGTAGTATGTTTGTTGAGTTTTCAAAAAACCAACCAAAGGCCACCTAAAAAGCAAAAGAAAATCATGAAAGAACAAAACAAGCTACATTTTCTTGCGAAAAGTAGAAAATATAAAAAATAATAACCTCTTAAGACAAGTGCTGAGGGCCAGTTCTTGGAATGAATCAGCAAGGGACTAAATTACAAGAAACTAATAATTAAATTCCAAGGATAAGTACCGAGCACCATTCCAGTAACTTACAGAGCAGCTTGGTGTTGCAATGACTGCAAGAAATATTGAATTATAAACAAAGCTTCAATTCCTCTTATGTCTTAGATTGAAGAAATAGGGGGAGATAAGCATTCATATCTGCAGTGGTAGTTAATACTGCCTAACTAACAGTATGTGCTCAAGTGGGTGGATGGGGAAAAAAAATGCTTCTCAAAATGAGCCTTCAGCAAACTTATAATCTCCAATAGGGAGGAAACTCACTAACACATAACCCCTGGTCATATACCGATATTTCGAAACTTGGTTGTTTCTCCTCAGTGACCGTGGAAAGTGGTAATTTGACTCCTCTGCCTTTTCGGTTTTAAGAAGAATGCTATCCCAGAAAAGGCTGGTGTGTAATACCGTAGTATGTTTGTTGAGTTTTCAAAAAACCAACCAAAGGTGCCACCTAAGAAGCAAAAGAAAATCATGAAAGAACAAAACAAGCTACATTTTCTTGTGAAAAGTAGAAAAAAAAATAACCTCTTAAGACACAAGTGCAGAGGGCCAGTTCTTGGAATGAATCCGCAAGGGACTAAATTACAAAAAACTAATATATTCCAAGGATAAGTACCGAGCACCATTCCAGTAACTTACAGAGCAGCTTGGTGTTGCAATGACTTCAAGAAATATTGAATTATAAACAAAAGTTTGCTCTTATGTCTTAGATTGAAGAAATAGGGGGAGATAAGCATTCATATCTGCAGTGGTAGTTAATACTGCCTAACTAACAGTATGTGCTCAAATGGGTGGATGGTATATATATAATATACCAGTTTCTCCTTCCCTCTCTTCTTCCCGTCCTCCAGTCCATCCCACAAACCCACTCCCGATCTCCTGTCACCTCACGGTTCCCCTTTTCTTTCAAACGCTCGAGATTTGTGAGTGACTCCTCCCTCTCTTCTTGCCCACATGAACATAAACAGCGCCCCTATCCATCGCACCTCACCCGCCACCCCCGCAACTCACTGTTTCTAGCTCGCCCCCTTTCCCTCTCCCCACAGATTCGATGTCTCCGCCTACAATTCAGGCAAACAAAATCGCATTAAATGTTTCAGTGGTCGTCTGTTTACCGTCTAAACACGTGGTATTGCCTTCACTGGTTTCCAAGCGTGCGTGCGCGTGCGTGCGTGTGTGTGTGCGTGCGTGCGTGCGTGCGTGTGTGTGTGTGTGTGTGTGTGTGTGTGTGTGTGTGTGTGTGTGTGTGTGTGCGCGTGTGCGTGCGTGTGTGCGTGCGTGCGTGCGTGTGTGTGTGTGTGTGTGTGTGTGTGTGTGTGTGTGTGTGTGTGTGTCTGTGTGTGTGTGTGTGTGTGTGTGTGTGTGTTGTGTGTTAATAACTGTTTAAAAAAAAGTCCCAACCTCTTAATTTCAGCTTTTATTTGGACGC
>CM031605.1:35370576-35372918 GCA_018398815.1 Conus ventricosus
CTGGTCTGGTAGCTGGGCAACGCGGCATCATGAATGTAGCCAATTCAGACCTTCTTGACCATGCCGCCAGGCGGTTTGGCAGATCCTGTCAGCATCTTTTCCAAGGGAACATAGTTTCGCTGCTGCTATGATACGAAGACTGAACCAAAGGGAGAGCTGTGCAGACTTCAACCAAGATTATAGACGGTAAGAAATTCGGGTATCTTGTTTATCTTACAATTTTGTGAACATTATTTCCTTTACCTTCTCGCAGTTTTTCTTTTCTGTCTGATCTTCTGTGCCATTCTAGTGGCACCGCCCTCCCGCCATTCACAAGGAGAGTCAATGGCAAGTCGTCAAGAGGCAACCCACCAGAGGAGACACTGCACTGCTGCCGAACCACTTCAGTGGAGTTCAGCGGTGCCTGTTCTGATTAACATACACAGGAAACCACCTACTAAGCAACTTAATGACGACGATGATCGCTGAGTCGTGGAGCAAGCATGAGTGAGTGATTGTTCCCCCCTCCGGGGGCACCCGTCCAACGACGATTACATGAGACTACTCCGATACTGGAGACACAAAGAAAGAAAGGAAGGAAGGAAGGAAGGAAGGAAGGAAGGCAGGAAGGAAGGAAGGCAGGAAGAAAGAACGAAAGAATTGCAGGAAGAAAGAAGAAAGAAGGAAAGAAAGACAGAATGAAAAGAAGAAAAGAAAACAAAAACGAAAAAAAAGAAAGAAAGAAAAAAGAAAGGAAGTAAAAGCGAATGAGAGAAAGAAAGAAAGAAAGAAAAAAAGGCATTTGAGGCAGGCCTGTTCGGTTCTTTATTACTGGATTTCCAGGAGGTATTTACACATGTCTATGAGAAACACCGTTCAAGGAATGAATACAAGAATCAAATCTAGCCAACCTTGAGAACACACACACACACACACACACACACACACACACACACACACACACACACACACACTTTCGTCTAATTTCACTTAATGTGGAAGACTTTAAATTGGAGACAACAACACAACACAACACAGAGTAGTTTAGACAGGAAAGGCAGAAACGTCATGCTGCGCACTTATTTTGACACGAAAGTTTTCTTTTACCTATCTCATGTGACAAAAGCCTTTTAGAACATAAAATATTAATGGTCTCTTCACAGTGATTTCCATAGCATCCGTTGATTTGTGTATTCGTTTGTTTGTCTGTCAGCAAGATTATAGCATAGCTACTCAACCGATTGCAACCAACTTTGGTGAAAAAGATGGAGTGTAACCCACTACGAATCCGTAACATGTTAATGCGGATCGGTGCTGCAGATCTGGATTAAACAGCCGATCAAGGATCTGTATAGCAAAATCATTTCAAATTTTCCAGTGAACATGAACAGCGTGAGGTTACTGTTACGAACTTATAACTGCCGTTCATAGACATACATTTATGGAATATCAAATTATTACAGTGATATAAGCATTAAAAGTTTAGAATTTTCCGTATCCTATTAACAAATGTATATGGGAAGTAACCCTTCCACTTCACTTTCCCCTGTCGGAGATTATATGCTTCCGCTCCTGACCATGTTGCTCCTCTTCTTCACTCTTCCTCTAGTTGCCTGTTTCCGATCGAATGGACTATAAGCTGTATACTCTAACCTTTTCTGCTTCGTACGTAAGTCTCAGTTCTAGTATGAGGTACCCTAAAAGGTCGCGTATCAGAAGAAGAGCAGAACCACCTGGACGAAAGTATGATTCTGATGTCCTCCAAATTATGATCTGTCTCGCCGGCGAGCTCCGCTCTGCTTCTCATAGGCGACGTCTTAGGGTACTACCTCACTGAGACTTACGTACGAAGATCTTTCAAAGTCCACTGACTCAGATTAAGCTCCCTGCAAACCTCCGACATTCGGATTCCCTTGTCTCTCTACGTTTGGCCTTAATTCGTATTTCTTCTCCCGGCAGTTGGACTGGTTGTGACACATCCAAACAGTGTATACTTCTGCACATGTGGGTTATGTTTGATTAATGTACATGTATTTTTGTATGCACTGTTATAGAGAAATGCGTACACGGTTTGCTCGTTCGTTTGATTGATTCTGCAATCAGTAATTGTTTTGTTTGTCCATGTGAGTCATTCACATGTTGTTGTTGTTGTTGTTGTTGTACCCTGGCTAAAAGACTCCAGGGATCATTCGAACAGCCGAAGTACTTGAACACTATGGTACAAATGCATCAGCTAGGGATGAGAACATTAGGTGTGTGACCGTTTTTGATTACCCCGCATGTGGGCAGCCACACTCCGACTTCGGGGGATTTTGGGACAGTTAATGTTATACTAGGAGCTTGTCACAACTGAAGACAATCGC
>CM031605.1:35388918-35396418 GCA_018398815.1 Conus ventricosus
GTCAGTCAGTACTTTCAATTCCTGCAGCCGGCCGTCGGAGAGGGACATCGCTTATTCTGTATCCGCTTCTTCGCCTTGTCCTCTCGACTGAGAAGAGGGTTAGAGAGAGAGTCTTTGACCCCGCCTCTTCGGGGTCACCTCGGTGGCTGGTAAGCATAGTTTCGTGGTCCCTGTTTGTTTTGGTTTGTTGTTGTTAGCCGGCTTAGTCTTCGCTCTTTTGCGCAATTTTCTTTTGTTTTCGAATGTAAGAGAAATATTGATTGTGAGACCTTTTCTCTGCGTTAATTCATCTTTTACCTGGGCCTTCTAAATTATTTCCAATTTTTTCTCTGTTTATGTCGTCTGGTGATGCGGTAGTCGGTGGGGAAAGGAGAGAACCTGGGATTCAGGGGTTTGGAAATTGCTTGGTCTCGCTCGTTCCCGCCCCTGTCACATTCGCCGGACTTTTATCCTTCGGCCTCCGTCTGTTTGTTGTGTGCATGGTGAGCGAGTTTTATGTTCACGAAGCGTTGGTGCGCATGAATTTTCATTCGGATGCCGTGGTTGGAGATTTGTGTTATTTTTTGAAATGTGGTTTATAAATGTGACTGTTGTGCCCATTGAATTATTATTTGCAAATGGTGCGGTGTGCAGTTAAGCGAATGGTCGCTGTGTTGATTTTTTCCTAAGGAGGAAAAACGTTTAAGCAGTGAGTGAGAGAAGGGTGAAGATAATTATATTTGTTTTATAACCTGTTGATTTAAATGCAGTCTTTTACCTGCATCGTGTTGAGAGACTTGAATCAATGTGTTATTCGTGTGCGTTGAATACACTTCCCCTCGCCCATATGCGAGTGCTAAAGATTGACTGCTAGGGTCAGACGGTACTTGACGGCAGGGTTCCGTCCCTTCTTCCTTCCTCCTTCCTTCTTTTTCCCTCCCTCTTCGACTCTCCTCCCAGTAAGTCCTCCCCCCCCCTCCCGGGGCTTCACCTGGAGCTCGATCTGGATGGTGCACGTTACTGGTTTGGGCCACGTTTGTGAGACATCGGAACGGGATGGTTGCCTAACGTGATCGAGGCCACGCACTTGGTCGGGTCGTGGGCTTGGTAGAGGGACGCCGCCGTCTGGACTGGCGGCCTGGTCCCAAGTCCAGGCCTCCATTATCGGCTACGGTCTCCCCCCCCCCCCCCCCCCCGGGACACGCTCGTCACTGCCGCTTGGAAGTCGAGGGTGTCGGCATTTGAGCGACTCCCTGCGAGATAGACACACCAACCGTGCTCGGAGCACCTAGTGCGACAGGGTGACTCCAGAGACTCGACCAGGGGCAGGTGTGTGACAACGCACTCCCTTGGTGTTAAAGAAGGGTCATATGCTGAAATATTTTCTTGTAATTGTGTATTTGTCATATGTGCTGGATGCTGTAAGTGGTGATCATCGTGCGTCGTATGGCGAAATACTTATTTATAATCGTCATGTTGTGGGTGCGGGAGTGCTGTTTGTGAAATGTGCATGTTGTGTGTAAGGTACGTTGGAGTGCGTGGATCGTGAGTGTGCATGTTGTGTGCGTTGGAGTGACTTGATCGTGATTGTGCATGTTGTGTGCGTGGAGTGCTTTATTGGTGATCGTGCATGGTGCGTGTGTTGGGAATGTTTATTTGCTGGTGTGAATAAATGGGGTGTTGTTAATCGTAATCTTTATTGTGTGGTCGCTTGCGAGCGTGTGAGGTCTGTCACTACCTTACACTCCCACCTAGACCGATCCTGTCAGGGCAGACTCCAGGGGTCGGTCGTGACAATTGTGGGGGCTTCGTCCGGGATGTGAAGGGTCTGGCTGTCTCTCTCTCGTTTGCAGAGTACCTGTTGTTTCTGTTGTGTTGTATATGTTTAGTCAGTTTGTCGTGTTTGTTCGTGGGTGTTGGCTGGGTGACTCTAAGTGTGAAGGGAGTATTGGTGGCTGACGGGATAATCTGGTGTGAATGGGAGTCGAGGTGAGACCGAGGGGAGTCGAACGCGTCCAGGACCTCTTTCCGCCGGGTACCCACGCAGGTACGGCCGTAAGTCTTGCCCTGCTGTTTGCCGCTCAGTCTCATTCCTTGTTTTGTATTTAGCCAGTTTTGTTTTTTTATTCTCTACCCGGGTTGTGTGGATTTCAAGGGGTTGTATCGGGGTGCTAGTGTTTTTTTTTTTTTTTCTCTCTCGGATCCCGTCTGCTATGGTTTTTGTTTTGTTTTTTTTTCGGCCAGCCCCACGCACTGTTGCTCATGCTGTTAGAGCGCGGTGTTGCCAGAGTGGGGGCACCGGACATCGTTTTTGTTTTGTTTTTTTTTTTCGGTGAGCCCCTCCGCTCTGGTGCTCGTGCTGTAGGCGCGTGTGTTGCAGAGTGGTGGTGCAGCCGGGAACTTGTCCGCACACACGCACACACACCATTCACACATTATACACCGCCCCTAAATATTTGTTTTTTTTTTCTCTAGTGGAAATTGTTTTCCCCCTGTATTTGGAAAACTGTTAGGATATTGTTGTCATGGGCGACGTACGGCGCTTGGTGGTCATGGCGACGCGGGCTCGTAGTAGAAGGGTATTCAATGTTTACTGTAGTCACCTACTATTAGTACCAGTACTTCGGACACGGTAACCTCTACCTATTTCCAGTGCTGTAGCAGGTAGTCCATGAGTACTTTTACTACTCTTCGCTGGGGGGTCTTCCTGTCGAGACCCCGACTGGCACTTCCGCTCGACGAGTGCGCCCAGGAGTATAGCGAAGCAATTGTTGGCTTCTGTTTGAGTCGCAGAGACCGAAACACTCTCTCTCCAATGTTCCCTCGTAAGGAGCATGCCCCAGAAGACTTTCCTTATGGGAAAGTCGAGACCCAAGGGACGGGTCAGACGGATCCATCCTCCCCGGGTCGGGAGTGGTTGATCCCCGCTCTGGATATCTCCTCTGTCCTTCTGTTTTGGAGCAAGGCAGCGTAGTGAAGAGGCTGCTAGGAGGAAGCCCTGCGTAGGGAAGAACGTAGGGAAGAGGCAAGGCTCCGTAGGGTAGAGCTAGACAGGATGGGAGGCTATGGCAGAGAGAGACGACAGTCAGGAGATTTTGAATAAGGAAGAGGCTATTCTTCGTAGGGAGTGATGAGCAGACAGGAGGTCAGCGTAGGGAAGAGGTGTGATCAGCGCGTAGGGAGGGGCTGCCCTCCGTTGGGAAGAACTAGACAGGATGGAGGCTCTTGGCGTAAGGGAGGAGATGGAACAACTTTCTCGCGGCCTCCCGCTTCTGTAAACAGGGGTTTAATCACCAGGCCAGGTGATGAGTTAGTGGCCCAAAGTTAAAGCTTCAGAGTCATACTAGTGAGGACATTGATATGTTCCTTAGAGCATTTCGACAAGGTTGCTTGTTCATACCAATTGTTGAGGCGCAAAGGCTATGCACCTTTTTTCTGGATTTCTGGTGCTGCCAAGGGAGCGTGTTGATCCTCTAATGAAGGTGCGCTTATGCAGACTTGCAGTTGGCTCTGCGTAAGCGTTTCCACCTTACACCAGAGACCTACAGGAGGAAGTTCGGTCCATGAAGAAGAATAATGACGAGGACCTTCGTGCAGTTTTGGTGATAGGCTGCGCAATGACGCTAGGGTACTGGCGTCAGTTAGCTAAGTGGAGCTGGAGGATCTGATCCTAATTTGAACAGCTCACCAACTCTTGTGTCACCAGAGTTGTGGATCCGGATAGGCGAGGGCACTCAGGATTTCACGGCTGCGATTCACACAGCTGAGGTGTTTGTGAAGCTGACTGGGCTTATGGGCATCGCCCAGATACGGTGAGGAAGCCTCCGCAGGATTGAATAGCAATTAGATTGCCGACAAATGCTAGTGGGGTGACATGGGCAGGAGTCCTCGGGGACTCCAGCCCCTCCGATTTTGTTTTCTTGTGGTCAGTGCCTGGCACATCAGGAAAGATTGCCCTAGAGCATGGCTATCATGGGGGCTAGTCCTTTCCAGACTTCCTCGTGCCTCGGCATAACGTGGTTGCATCCAGCTTCTGGGGATTTCCGAGATGCCCAGTGTTTCTCTCTGTTGTTGGTTCCTCTTGGTCGACACCAATCGGGATTCGGGAGCATCAACATACTTTGTCGGATTATTGAGATTTAGTTTCCTCTAAGGCCGGCGGGGCGTAATTATGATGTTGCGGGTTGGAGGCTGTTTTACCTACACCGTCTTCTGTACTTATTCCTATGCACACCCCCTACTTCTGTGGCGAGTATGGGCCATCGCGGTGTGAGCGACCTCTGTATTCCCTTATCATAGGACATCTATACCTTGCAGACGGACGCAGTAGTCCGTGGTCTACGGATTTGCCGGAAGGCGTGTGTGGGAGACACCACACGCGCCAAGTAAGAAGCAGTTCAGGAATTGCTGTTCCGTTTCTCCAGCCGATCTCTGACGACGGTTCTGGCAAGGGCCGATCCTGCTAGCTTTATCCGTCTTCAGGCAAGGGACTTGTTGTCAAGCCTACGACAACTTGTGGTATCGTCCCCGCTCAGTCGGCCGACACGCCAAGGTGAGCTTCAACGCTCCACAAGGGGATCCTCTTTTGGTTTCCACTCAGCAAGATTCGTGTGGCCAAACCGCTTGTGGTTCCCAAAGCTTGAGAGAGTCTGGCTACGGCAGGCCCACGATTCCCCCAGGCAGGGTCATATGGGTCCAAGCGGGACTCTCGAGCGAGTAAGACCAAGACTTCTTTTGGCCAGGTGATGATGAACTCACCAGGTTAGGCCAGCGTACTGCCGCAGTTCGATACTGCAACGGCCAACGCATACTGGGTCGCTTGATGCGTGTTCCCCTAGGGTCAGTGCCACGGGTTGGGGGAGCATTCAGCAAGGTTGGGGTCGAACCTGGTGGGAACCCTTTAATCCTCCATCGATCGCGGTCACCGCTACACTGGGTAGTGGTAGAATTCTGCGAGTCGCTACCCAGAGGCTGTCCAGCTTAGGACTTTCGATGTCCCCTACTGTTGCTGAATCTATCAGGCAGATTTGGACGCGCACTGGCGTCGCCCAAGAGAAGTACGGGCGGTAAGTTTGTACTGGAGAGCGATCTATCATCCTCTTCCAGTGCCTGGAACCGCCGATCGGCCGGCTTCTGTAGTCTTCGACTCTCATGAGTTAGGAGTGGAGCTGCAGAGTCATGCGTTCACTTTCCGTCAATATCAAGGGTTTCCCTGTATACGGATGCTGACTAATTAGACGAGTCGTAGTTAGCACATTGAAATCAGTCAGAGGGGACAACTCCCTCAACCAGGGGTTATATCCGACTTTGGGGTCTCTGTATCAGGGTGTAGTGGACAGTTGTAACTTACAGTGAGGTTAAACGGTGTGAATCCACCAATGGTTCGGGGAATGTTTACTTTCATGGTTGGAAGGTTGGCTTAGTTGTTTGATAAATGGAGTATATGTATTTCCCCGTGAGATTCTATCGTGGAATGTTTGTATATGGGATTCATCGTTTACTCTGTCGATCACAGAGAGTTGGGTTCCGGTTCCCATTGTTGTGAAGTTGCACACGCGTACAAGGTTCAAAGGAGCACTGTAGCTCAGAGAAACCAGTTGCTTTTAGAGGGGGGTTTGTCACGAGTTGTCGCGAGGCCTACGACGTTCGACCCTCTAGGTGGCGGACTTTACTTATTTGTTATTGCGTTGCTGTTGTGTCGTATCGTCCTTTGGGGTGGCTCTTGTGGTGCGTAGCACCTAGGTGTGGTTCAGCTCAACTTCGGTTTGCTTTCTCTCTCTCTCTCTCTATATTCACGCCCGTTGCTATTCATCCTGCAAGTTCACGGGTGGCGGTACTTTCTCTCGAACTTTTTCGTCTTAAAAATTTTTTTTTTTTTTATTTCGGCCTCTCGCCTGGTCTTTTTACTGTCGCACGTTTGCTTCGTTCTTTTAGTTGAAGTATGCTCACTCTGTGACGAAGAATGGCATGTTGGCCGCCATTGCTGAGGGAGGTTAGCTCATTCACTCGTGCGGAAGAGGTCTTGGGGGCGCCTGCTCCAGTCCTGATTCCTTTACCCTTATCGTCGAGGTACAGCTCTCAGTACTTTCAATTACCTGACAGTCGGCCTGTAGGAGAGGGGACATCGCTTCTTCTGTTGCCGCATTTCGCCTCTGTCCTCTCGACTGGGACAGAGGGTAGAGAGTAGTCCTTTGACCCGCCTCTTCGGGGTTCCACCCACGGGTAGCTGGTAAGCATCAGTTTGTGGTCTGTTTGTTTTGGTTTGTGGTTGTTAGCCGGCTTAGTCTTCGCTTTTGCGCAATTTTCTTTTGTTTTCGAAATTGTAAGAGAAATATTGTGTGAGACCTTTTCTCTGGTTAATTCCATCTTTTAACCTGGCCTTTCAAAATTATTTCCCAAAATTCTTTCTCCTGACTTTATGTGTCTGGTGATGGGTTTAGTCGGTGGGGGAAGGGAGAGATGAGAAAACATGGTGGAGTCAGGGTTGGAAACTTGCTTGGTCTCGCTCGTCCGCCCCTGTCACATTCGCCGGTCTTTTTATCCTTCGGGCCAACCGTTCTGATGGTGTGTGCAAGGAGAGCGAACGAGTTTTATGTTCACGAGCGTGCGTAGCGCTATGATTTGTCATTCGGATGCGTGGTTGGAGATTTGTGTTATTTTTGAAAGGTGTTTATAAAATGTGAAGTTGTGCCATGAATTATTATTGCAAAATGTGGTGGCAGTTAAAAGCGATGGTCGCGGTTGTGTTGATTTATTTCTAAGGAAGGAAAACGTTAAGCGTGAGGTGAGAAAGGGTGTGAAGATCATTTCATATTTGTTTTATAACTGTTGATTTAATGCAGTCTTTTACCTGCATGTGTGAGGAAGAATTTGATTCAATGTGTTTATTGTGTGGTTTTGAATACACTTCCCCTCGCCCATCATGCGAGTGGCTAAGACTTGACAGCAATGGTCAGGGGACGTACTGACGGCAGGGTTCTCAGTAAACCCGTCTTCCTTACTCCTTCTTCTTCTTTCCCTCTTCTCTTCGACTCTCCTCCAGTCTACGTACCTCCCCCCTCCGGGGGCTTCACTGGAGCACGATCTGGATGGTGTCACGTACTGGTTGAGGCCACGTTCTGGTTGAGACCACGGACGGAGTTGGTGCCACCGCTGTTTCGATGGCCAGCCTTGGTCGGGACCGAGGGCTGGTAGAGACGCCGCGTCGATGACCGCCTGGACCCCCGTCCAGACCTCAGTAACGGCTATCGTCCCCCCCCCCCCCCGGGACACGCTCGTACTGCCCGCTTGGACGTCGGAGGGTGTCGGCTTTGACGGATCATGCGAGAACCAACCCGGATCGGAGCACCTTAGTGCGACAGGTGCTCCAGCAGACTCGACAGGGGAGAGGGTGGTGCACGCAACTCCATTGTGTTATGAAGGGTCACTGCTGGAAATATTTCCTTATTATTGTGTATTTGTCATATGTGCTGGATGCTGTAAGTGTGTCATTGTGCGTTCGTATGGCGAAATACTTATTTA
>CM031605.1:35403918-35408918 GCA_018398815.1 Conus ventricosus
GAGAGAAGAAATGAAATGAAATGAAATGAAATGAAATTTTATTCAGGATAGGCCATAGCCCCTTCTGAAGGGGGGTATTCTCAAAACAAAGTATGGTGCGTGTAACAACAACAATAACATAACACGAAAATGCATGAAGTACAATCTGTTATACCAGCGCATGAAGTACAATCTACTGACCCAGGTATTAACTGCATTCTAATAAAGCGGTATTCATACAACATCGGCCCCCTTCATACACTTATTAAGTAAACATAACAGCTGCCTCTTAAAAGCTCTATACAAATATATGCAAAAATTCCTCACAATAATTTCATTTTCATTCGCCATTAGTAGACTGACACGAAACTGACATGGGTTAACATAATAATTTGAATGGAATTATTCCTGCCGTAAGTCACTGAGAACAGGGCAATGAAAAAAAAAGTGTATTTCATCATCGTTTGCCTTTTGACAGAGCGGCATATCAAACTGCTGTCAGAAATAACATTTATACCGTTGACAATGCGCTGCTATGTCTGACCCCACCAAATCTAAACTTCGTCATGTAATTTCTAATATGTCTATCAATATCAAGTGAAAGATACATTTCGCAATTATTAGATGATTTAAACGTCTGTACCATGAAAACCTATCATTTTCCCTGAATTTGTTCATGCCAGTACTGCCACCTGTTATCTATGAGTCTCTGACGAAATATTGCAAAAAAGGGTTTTACATTTTCCACACCCTGGTTCAGCCATACAAATCCAAAGCCATTTAAAAATAGTGTCTTACGACACTTGACGCCCATGTAGTCTTACACGTGAATCCAACCAAAATTTAACATTCTATAGCTTTAAAGGGTAACTGTTTATCAGTCATCCGTATTTAATCTTTAGCCAGTATCAAACACATTGCACACGTGAATTTTTTAAATAGGATAACGTCCGGTATCTCCATAAACTAACTCGTTGGGTGTTTTTTATGGGATTCCTAAAAACCTTTTTTAAGAGCATACAAATGAACCGTTTCAATATGAACAGCAGTCGCATCCATTTCCCCCACAATTCACACCACAGGGGAAAAGGGTTGCACCTGAGTATCAAACATTTTTAACATTTTACTTTAGCGAAGTATTATTAAGTTTGTAAAATCGTTGCAGAATAATTAGTAATGCATTTTTGCCCTGCTAGCGAGATCTTTACATGCAGCCACAAAACTGAGCCGGGTAGAAAAATTAATACTAGATATTTGTAACAGTTAACAAACATCCATTGGTTCCCCATTGAACGACCACCTCTCTCTTGCTGCAAAGTAACCTCCTTTTCTAAAATAACAACAATATTGCTCTTTCTCATATTCACCTTAAGTTGGAGTCTAGATGCTGCAATACATAAATGTTCAACTGGGTCTGGAGGCCAACTGGGGTTTCTGACAATAAAGCTATATCATCTGCTAATAACAAATAAACAGTTCAACAGTATCTGGAGACCGGGTTGCACCGTGTCTTCCGTTCTCTATTATTCTTGCGCTAATTCGTTGATAAATGGGGGAAAACAAACAGGACTACAGGCATCCCTTGTTTTACCCCTTTTGTGCACATTTTATATAGTCTGTAAATCTCCACCAATCTAACCCTCGCTTTTATACAATCATACATGCTCTTAATACATCGAGGGGTATCTTACCCTTTATTCCATTCTTTTTATGTATTGGCCAAAGTAATTTTCTGGAGGATGGGAAACAATTGCCCTTTTTGAAAAACAACGAAGGCCACGTATAATTTGTTTCTGTATAATAGCTAAAAGTGTAAACTTTGGTCGATAGTTGAATAAAACCTTTCTTAAAACCTGCCTGCCACTCGCCAGTGCTATTATTATGCGACCACTCTTGCAATCTACAGTTGATTATTGAACTATATAATTTTACTACCTATATCACAAAGTGATATGCCCCTGTAGTTGCCTGGATCGTTGACTTCACCTTTCTTGAATAAAAGGGATATAATCGACTCTGTCCAGTCATCAGGAAATATCCCTTTGTCAAAAAGTACATTAAAAAATATGGGCAAAAAATCAGTTACGGCATTTCCAGCGTTTTTAAACCCAAATTTTCCAACTATACTCAGGGCCCGCAGCTTTTCTGTTCTTTAGTTTTTTTAATCGCTGAGATTACTTCTGCTCTTGAAATTGGGCGGTCGAGGACACCTGCTTCACTATCATTATCAAGAGAGGCAACTTCTTCTACTTTCTTGCACGTCTTCTTCAATATTCCTTTTCGAGAAGTTCTTTGAAAAAGCCTATACCAGTCATTGACTGAAATATTATTATACGTATTACTTTTTCTTACTGATGTTTAGCATTTTGCTTCCGAACTCTTCTTTTATCGTTTTGAATTAATCAAAATTTCATTTAAAAAAGTAGAATTATATTCGTTCTCCTTCCTCTTCAAAAGATTCTTATATTCCCTTCGAGTTTTACAATAAACGTCTTTTGTGTTCATCGTCTTAGCATCTTTCTGGATATTTGCAGAAGCTGTTTCACGTCTTTTTTTTAGTTTTATAACTTTCACGGTCAAACCAATCATCATTCTGTTGATTAGTATTTATTCTCAAATTTTTTTTCTCATGCACTCTGCCTGTTCTTTTTTTACAAGCATTAATATGTTTAAAGCGGCATTAACATCATCATCATTGAGACTAACAGCTTTCTCAAGATTAATTGTGCACGTTGACTACTCATTGATCATGAAAAAGTATTAGCATATTCACCTTGCCATACATACTTATCAATAAATTGTGTCTTTTTCTTTATCTTTTCCATTTCTTACTTCATGTTTTTAAGTTTATGTTGAAACACAAGAGGTAGATGGTCGGACTCTATACGTTCATTCACACTGAGGTTGCACGATAGATTAACAAGGGTAAACAAGTCATAGGAAATTATGAAATAGTCCTTCACACTGTTCCCTGTCTCTGAAATGTATGTGAAACGACCTTGACGGTCGCCGTCACACACACCATTTAAATGCAATATCTAGCGCAGTACACATGCTTAACAACAGCTTACCATACCTGTCAATGTCTTATCTTCGGAACCTCTGTAAAATTTCAAAATGGTTGACTGATGGCGGCGAACGAAGCAAAATTAGAAATAGAGTTTGTTTTGAACTTTCCGCCAATGACATTGACAAACAAGCACATGACAAGACACGATGCATTTCAACCACTTGGGTCTTCTTCAGGCGAAAAAATAAAAACACATTTAACATGTGGGACAGTACAGACAAAACGAAAAAAGAAGAAAGAAAATGACTCATCCGTTGGAATCCTGCGGTCGGTGGGCGGAAATGACATGGGGGCCAAGGGGGATTATGGGGGAGGAAACGGAGGGGGGGGGGGGGGGGGGGGGGGGGTTGCGTCGGGGGAGGTGTGTGTGTGTGTGTGTGATATTTATAGGGTTGTGTGTCTAGTTTTTTGGGATGGTGTGGTATCTTTGTGATGGTTGTGGTATTGGTGGATTGATAATAATGGTAAGGGGAAAGAGGGGGGGGGGGGGGGGAGGGGAAACTGGGGGGAAAAAAAAAAAAAGGGGGGGGGGGGGAAATTTTAAGGGGGAAGGATAAAAAAAAAATTGGGATAAATAGATGGGGGGTTGCGAAAACTACTGATGAAGTGAGTGAAGGGGAGGGGTGGTGGGTGTATGTGTGTGGTGTAGTGTGTGTGTTGAGGGGTTTTGCCAAAGGGGGGGAAGTGGGGGGAGGGGTTTTGGTTATTTTTGGGATTTTGACCGGGGGGGTGTTGTGCCCATTGGCAATGAGATAGGATTTTTTGGGCACACTACACCCCCAACCATAAATACCAACAATAACCAAAACAAACCCACCACTTCCACTCAGTTGGCAATCCCCTACCAAACCACCACATACACACCCCACCACCACACCCCCTTCACTTTTTTTATACTAGTTACGCAACCCCCATCTATTTAACCCTAATTTTGTTTATCCCCCCCCTTTAAACCCCCCCCCCTTTTTTTTTTTTTTTTTTTTTTCCCTCTTTCCCTCCCCCCCCCCCCCCCTTTTCCCCTTCCCCTTATTATCAATCCACTTACCACAACCCCAAAGATCCCACACCACCCCAATAAACTAGACACCAACCCCCATCATATCACACCCCCACACACTCCCCCCACGAAACCCCCCCCCCCCTCCGTTTTCTCCCCAAAATCCCCCGGGCCCCATGTCATTTCCGCCCCCCGCCCGCTGGATTCCAACGGTGAGTTTTTTTTCTTTTTTTTTTTCGTTCTTTGTCGTACTGTCCCACATTTTAAATGGATTTTTTTTTTCGCCAAAGAAGCCCCAAGGGGTTAAAATGCTGTGCTTGTCATTGCTTTTTTTTAAAATGTCTTTGGGGGAAGTTCTAAACAAACTCTATTTCTAACTTTGGAACCTCTGTTAATGAAAGGGCCGTTGTGATGCTGAAAGGGCCTTTTTTGGAAATTCCTGGGCCCCTCTAATCTTTCCCCCTTACCTCTTCCCCCTTTATTTTTCTCTGTGCCACCCTTCCTCCGTCCTCGAGTTTAAAGGGGAGGAGAGGAGAGGAGAGAGGAAGGGGAGAGGAAGGAGAGAGAGAGAGATACAAAACTGGGTCTGAAAAAAGCAATCCAAAAAACCCTCTCTTCCTCTCCCTCTCTCTCTTGGCATAAGTGGGTTCATTTCACTGGAGAGAGAGAGAGAAGGGGGAAAGGGGAGAGAAGAGGGGAGAGGGGGGAAGGAGGAGAGGAGGAGAGAGAGAGAAACGAACGAACGAACGAATGATTTTAAAGATTTAAACTTCCAAAGCCCCTTCACATCAGGGGTTACGGGGGGGTGGGGGGTGTTCGAAAATGAAATTAACAAAGCACACAAACCCTAAAGACGAAAACACAGTGATAGGGAAACAAATCCGGAAATAATTAACAAAAACGAAACAATGTACTGTCATTGGACTTCCAAAAAGTTTATCCACTGTCAACAAA
>CM031605.1:35418918-35428918 GCA_018398815.1 Conus ventricosus
ACTTTCATTTTCTGTTTAACTAATTAACCGATTGAATGAAAACCGAATTTAAGCATTCTTCATGTCTGACGAGTTCATTATTTTGTTTCCAAATGATACACGCTACTGCTGCTAACGCTGTCTCTACCGCCATTGCGACCGCTACAAATGATAACAGTCATAGTAATACTATAATCAGCAAAAATTATAACAATGATAGTAACGCCGTGATCAATGAGAATTATGGGGCATAGATAGCATCCAAAGCAACATTCTTTTCTTCTATATCCAAGACTGTTCTTCCTTGTTTCCCTCTCTTTCTTTCTTTCTTTCTTTCTTTCTTCCTTTCTTTTCTCCTTCGTCTTCTTCTCTCTCAGTTCCTGTTGGCAGTTAATCCTTCTTTCCTTTCTTTCTTTTTTACTCACTTCATTTTTTTTCTCTGTTTTTATCCTTTCTTTCTTTCTTTCTTTCTTTCTTTCTTCTCTCTTCTTTCTTTGCTTTCTTCTACTCTCTTCGATACCTTGCTTTCTCCCCTTTCTTTCTTTTTCACTCACTTTCATTTTTTTCTGCTCTTTTTAAAAAATAATTCCTCTATCCCTCCTTGTTCTTCTTTTGTTTCTTTTTTTCCCTCCTTCCTTTCGTTCCTTTTTTCTTCTTTTTAACTCACGTTGTTTCCTTTTCCTGCTCTTCTTTTCTTATCCCTGCCCCATCCTTCCTTTCTTTTTCTTCTTTTCAGTGCTCTTTAATTTTCCTGCAATTTCCTCTGTCTTTCCCCCTACTCTTTCTGTCCCGTTTTGGCATCCTACGTGTCTTGCTCTCTTTCTTTCGTTCTTTTTCGCTTGCTTTCTTACTCCATTCGTTTCCTTTGTTTTCTTTTTGTTTGTGTGTTTGTTTCCCTGAGAAACGTGTTGTTGTTTGTTAAATCACTCGTGTCTTGCCATGCTGGTCGGATATTTGGCTGGAAGTGCTTTCAGAAATCGTTTCCACGCTCGTTTTTTCTTTAAATCTCTGTTGTTATTTTCTGTGCTCTCTCTCTCTCTCTCTCTCCTCTCTCTCTCTCTCCTCTCTCTCTCTCCTCTCTCTCTCTCCTCTCTCTTTCTCTGTCTCTGTCTCTCTCTCTCTCTCTCTCTCTCTCTCTCTCTCTCTCAGGTTTGTTATTTGTGTCTTCTATTTATGGCGCGAAATTTGAACAAATCTATCCATTTGGCTCATTTTCCAATGATATTCAAAACACATATGTTTGCACCTGACATCAACTGGTATATGTTTGGGTTGGATTAATCGATTACATTGTGTTATAAAAATAGATAGAGATTAACCTAACAGCACCCTACGAGAGAGAGAGAGAGAGAGAGAGAGAGAGAGAGAGAGAGAGAGAGAGAGAGAGAGAGAGAGAGAGAGAGAGAGAGACAGAGACAGAGAGAGAGAGAGAGAGAGAGAGAGAGAGAGAGAGAGAGAGAGAGAGAGAGAGAGAACTCGAACATCGAACTGGAACTCAAATTCGAACTCGAATATATATTCTGTTAAAGCCATAGTCCCATTTGAAGGCGTGTGTATAAGAAATATTGATTAACACATTTAAAGACAGTATATTAACACATATACAGTGTTCATGACAAAACATTATGATACAACGACAGTTCTCGCCTTGAATGCCTGATGCAAAAAGATAAAACGTTTCCTTACGAACACATTGCATAATGGGCATAAGAGATTACGTGTTTCATGCCTCTCATATCTGTAAAAATGTACCTTCAATGCGGAGGTACCAAAGCAAAATCTTATCATGATATATTTCAATTGTCTGTCAATATCTAAGTATTATTATTTCGGGAGAGAGAGAGAGAGAGAGAGAGAGAGAGAGAGAGAGAGAGGAGAGAGAGAGAGAGAGAGAGAGAGAGAGAGAGAGAGAGAGAGAGAGAGAGAGAGGGAAAGACAGACAGAGACAGAAACAGAGAGAGGTTGTTTTGATGGAAAGTACCAGACTGCTTCAACTTTTTCTTGGCAAAGTTCACATAAGACGAAAAATTGTGTACAGCGCACAGACGGTTTACGCGTAGTGTATATACACTTACGCTAAAGCGACAGCAGAGATGCCAGATGTGCTAACTTCATCCTGTGATGACTAAGGCCGTCACCAGAACTGCAGGCATGGTGATCGCTGTCATGCATGCCCTGTCACGCGCCAGCTGACATTTGAAGTCCAGCATTCCAATGTTCCGCTGCCACGGAAGGAACCAATGGGAAAATGAGCTTGTTAGGAAAGTGCACTTCAGAGAGCAGAGGGGTTATTAAGGACATCTTTCTCTCTCTCTCTCTCTCTCTCTCTCTCTCTCTCTCTCTCTCTCTCTCTCTCTCTCTCTCTCTCTCTCAGCAAGGACAGATTGGAAGAATAGGCACTGCCTAAAATCTCTATCGTTGAGTAATAAAGTTTTTGAGTCTTGAGTCTTGAGTCTTGAGTCTCTCTCTCTCTCTCTCTCTCTCTCGCTCTCTCTCGCTCTCTCTCTCTCTCTCTCTCTCTCTCTCTCTCTCTCTCTCTCTCTCCCTCTCTGCTTCAATGCTGGGTGCTTAATTGTTGTTGACTGATCGATTTATTTATAAAATAACAACAACAACAACAAAATTTCTTTCCTCATTTTGTTTTGGATTTTTTCTACTTTCACTTTCTTTCTTTGTTTGCTTTATATTTTGTTGTCTTTTATATTACCTTTCATTGCTCTCATTTGCTTGTTTATTTCTTTTTCTTCTTCTTCTTTCTTTCTTTCTTTCTTTCTTTCTTTCTTTCTTTCTTTCTTTCTGTCTGTCTGTCTTTCGTTCACACGCAATCATGCGCTGGAGTTCTATCAATTGAACAACAGCTCCTAAAGAATGGGATCGATTACATAACGGTAAGCAGTATAAAACGCTTTCAGCAAGTTTCTCAAAATTGTCGGGTATTGACGCTATGTAGCACTTGTTGACAGGAGGAGATATTCGATGACCTGCAAAAATAATGCTGTCTCCTTTCCCTCCTTGCCCCACCCCCTCTCCTTACTTCACTCCCCTCCCCCGAACATCCCTCACCCTCTCTCTCTCTCTCTCTCTCTCTCTCTCTCTCTCTCTCTCTCTCTCTCTCTCTCCCCCCCCTCTCTCTCTCTCTCTCTCTCTCTCTCTCTCTCTCTCTCTCTCTCAGGAAAAGGTACAGAGTGTAAGCCAATAAAGCATGGCTTCTTCATGGAAGAGAATGAAAGTTTGGTTACTAGACCGCCCGAGGAATGGAACGAAGAGATGACAATACAAAAATAACCCATTTGGACCTTTTAGCCTTCTATAGGAAATCGGAACACACATAGAAATTCGTACTCTTATTAATGTGTAATTTTTGTATGTGAGAAAACGTCTGAAACACATGTCAGTAATACCGAAAACGAGCCATAAAACAACTAAAGACACAAAACTGCACATGGTAACGATTTTTTTTTTCCAACACACATTGCAAAAGAAACAGGTTACCTGTTCTACAAACGAGCTTTCTTCAAATGTCAAACATGATAGAAATTTTTCTCAAATGGCCGTCAGTAGGCGCGTGAATATAGGACAGGCCGATGACAATGTTGATTTGTTTGCTGTTCGGGATATTAAATAGATAACACTCCTGTCAATATACATTAGCAAAGCAACAACGCAGTCATGTGATCAAAATGATGATTTTATTGAGAAGAAATAGATCTGCATACACACACACACACACACACACACACACACACACACACACACACACACACACACACACACACACACACACGCGCGCGCGCGCGCGCGCGCGCGCGCGCGTGCGTTTGTGCACACCCACCCACCCTCACACATACACACACACGCGCTCGCCGCTCATTTATTTTTACACACACACACACACACACACACACACACACACACACACACACACACACACACACACACATTCCCACACAAACTCACATGCACACATCCATGTTCATTCAGACATTATGCAAGCTTAGAAATAATATATACATCATTTAATCGGGCTCTATGACTTTAATTGACAGTCTTAGCATGTAATACTCGAGGTAGGATTTTCTTTCATCTCCCCTTCCACCTACTCAAGTGTTCAAGTCTTGGAACAAATTCGTATTTTATCTATAGCAGTGCAGACTCTTGCGGAATTCGCCGAAGAATTGTCACAATTTTTAAAAATCGTTGTTCTCTCTCTCTCTCTCTTCTCTCTCTCCTCTCTCTCTCTCTCTCTCTCTCTCTCTCTCTCTCTTGTGTGTGTGTGTGTGTGGTGTGTGTGTTGAACGAGCTGCCGATGCGAACGACCTGTAGGATTAGCTGAACGATGTTTCGTCAAATCTACATTGAATGGGTTATGGTTGTGGGGGCATACGTTCAGGAGCCCATGCAAAATTGCGTTCTGAAAGGTTAGAATAAAGAGTATTTCACTTATGTCTCCCTGTCTGTTCTGTGTGCCCTGTGCTGTCATTTCTGCTGGGTGATGCGTTGTCCTTGGCAACATGGGTTTGGAGGCATGGGCGTTGTATTTATTTCACCACGGGAGCAAGAGTTACCCTACTTGTTTATTGTTTACTGTTTACTGTTCCCTACTCTTTTAAGATATTTATTTCAGTTAGCTAACGATGTTCATTTCTTCCTTTATTTCGTTTTTTTTTTATGGCAGGAAAGGTCTTTGATCATCGCCTTCTGAACATGGTAAGTAAGAATGGCACGACAAGACCTCTCCTCCCCCCACTCCCTCCTCCCTCCCGAGACATATGTCAACACGAACAGGTTTCAACATCACTCTCGAAAATTGTATGTTCCGAGAAACGTAAGGCCATTTTCCTTATTTACGCCAGTCCCCGGCTGTCCAGGAAGTTCTGGAAGTGAACTGGAACCAAATTCTCCCTCTACTAAAGTCCCTGGTTTAACGTGGCTGAACATTGAAAAATCGATGAGAGGCCTCTAAACTAAGATTTTATCCAGTTGGGATTCGCAAACGCAACTTACCCATGGTTGTTAAGACTCGGTATACGAATGAAACCCGGCACTCTGGGCATAAACAGAAATTAGGTTTACGTCAAGCGGAGAGCAGACACAGCGCCAATCCAATGACGGGCCTGGTCTGCGGTTTAAAATGAGTAATAAACCACGAGGGGGAGATAATGATAATGACGCAGTGGAGACTCGCTTTCAGGCTCCATTGTAATTCCGCTGTGTTCCAAGCTTCGTGTTGCGATATTCATAATACGTCATGTTGCCAGCGAGACCCAAGAGATCCAGACGCTCCGAGTCATTTCTTTTTATTTGCATTCCTATTGTTTACCCATTCTTCACTTCCTGTCACTTGATCTTGAACAACGCATGGGCTATTATGCTCCATCTTCCAAAACAGAGAAACACAGGGGGTACAAACTTCCTCCCCACCACCCCCTGACTCTACCTACCCCTCGGAACCCCCCCCTCCCGCCCCCCCCCCTCCCCTGCTTCCTGCCTCTTTTGAAAATTCGTTCACAACCTTCCTAAACACAGGGCGGCATGGGACACACCTCTGATCACATTACGTGCAGGACGTCGTTTAGAAGGCAGATAGGCTCATGTACACAACATCAATAAAAACAAACAAACAAACAAACAAACAAAAACCATACGTGCACTCATACACAAAGGCACGGGAGCTCCCCTCAACATGCAAACATGTATGTAAGAACACACACACGCACACACATACACGCACACACACGCACGTACGCATGCACGCAGGCATGCACGCACGCACGCACGCACGCACGCACGCACGCACGCACGCACACACACACACACACACACACACACACACACACAGACGCGTGCACGCAAACTGGTGGGAGAGAGAGAGAGAGAGAGAGAGAGAGAGAGAGAGAGAGAGAGAGAGAGAGAGAGAGAGAGAGAGAGAGAGAGAGAGAGGTTAAACCGGACTATAAACAGTATGACAACATGGACTTATGTCTTTTTTGTTTATGTGTTTTGTCTACGAAAAACTTCTCACACACACACACACACACACACACACACACACACACACACACACACACACACACACACACACACACACACACACACACACACACACACACACAAATTCAGATGCACGCAATATATAGACAACAACCACAACCACAACAAAAACACCAACAACACACAGAGACACAAACAAACACACTCACACAGTCATACAGTGAAAGACAGACAGAGAGACAGAGAGACAGACAGACAGACAGACAGACAGACACACACACACACACACACACACACACACACACACACACACACACACACACACACACACACACACACACACAAACACACACACACTTAATCCATTTAACTTCTCAGGTATTTCCCAACGCTAGAATCATCCTTAGCTCAATAATACCTGTACGAGGCAAACACCACTTAAATACTGTGATAGAACCATCCAATCTGAACATGCAAAAAGCCTGTGAAACCCTGAACTCGGGCTTTATTGATAACTACCAACCTTCACAACTAGTACAGGTAAACCCAAACTGGCTCTGTACGCCAGTCTTATTCATCCCAGTGAAGCAGGCGCTGCTAGACTTGCACTGAATCTCAAGAAAACCTTTTTCCACTCTCAAGCCTTTGAGTCTAAATCAAAACCAAAAGAACATGTCGCCCCGAGATTTCGTGGTAATACATACCCAAACAACTTTAAAAACAGCTATCGTATCCACAGAATAGTCTAGGGAATACAGACTCAGAATTCAGTCAGCATAGCAAATCCCACCCCGTGACTGTCCTCCTATGGAATCAATGAATCACTATCCCCCTTTTTTCACAGAGAAAACCGCTTACCACAACAGATGTCAAGTACCTCTGCTAGAACGTTCCAGGGCCCAACCTCCCCACCCTTCCCTTTCACACATAACGAAGTTCCAACAAGTCAGTCCAGTGAATCCCAATCATATTATCCCCACTACTCTGGAACAAATACAGTTCCCTCTGTTCAAGGTGGAAGGATGCATGAACCGATCTTTAGACCCGACATTCCCGTTAACATGACACAAACAGTCCCTGCTAATTCCATACGACCAGTTTTTGAGATTGATGGCATACTACATGAATTCTCGCCAAATTTACGAGCGCCCATTTCCGTGTTGAGAACACAATGTGTGTGAGCATGCGCGCGTGCGCGCGCGCGTGCGTGTGTGTGTGTGTGTGTTCGTGCGTGCGTGATCGTGTATATGTGCACGTGCGTGTGTGTATAAATATTGCAGTTGCTGGACTTGAATGGACCCATCATTCTTTTGCAGACTCCTCTTTCGATTTTTTGCTGGATTTGTACTGACGCTTTTTTTTTTTAATTGCGTAGCGTGTCATAAGTAACGTGTGCGTGCATATACTTTTTCTCCTAATTACAAGTAAAAGTGTTCTTTTGTATTTTAGGGTATTCTAAATTACTGTTGTTGCGTTGGTTGAACAAAGGCCCGTTTTCTACAGGTTTTTTTTTTTTTCAATTATATACAAAATTTAAAAAAAAATGTTATTCTTTCAGGGAGCAGGAAAAAAACATTTTTTTTGGCGGACAGCCTATCCATATCTGACAAGGGTTTCACGCTTTCTGTTGTGTTCATGGTTTGATCATAATTTTATATTGTTACCAATATAGTTTTCCTTTCTTTTCTTTTTTTTCTTTTTTTTGTGTGTGAATATCTTTTTCACCGGCAATTTCTGGACTTACAACTACATGATCTGATGTATTAACCGCCTTTGATTTGCGATCGTAAGAACTGCGTGTAATGCGCCTTTTTTGTTAGTATACGCAGTGCACTTAAATAGTCATCATGTCATCTACTTTAGATACATGGCCTTCAAAAGAGGGACTTCGCATCGGTTATTTAAATATAAACAGTGCCAGAAATCGCTGCAATACTTCACAACAATGGTAATAGCTTTCATGTGTTTTGTATTGCAGAGTCTTGGCTAACCGATATGATTCCAGATTCTGATATGTGCATGCCAATTAGGATGCAATCCGATTAGACCCAAAAGCACCTAGAACAACAGGTTTACTCTTTACCTTGCTAAATCATTAACCTTCAAAAGAAAAGAGTATCTTGAAAAAATACAACGTAGAATCCGTCTGGATAGAATTAAATCTTAAACACTGTAAGCCAGTAATGGTTGGATTGCTATACAGAAACCCAGCAGAAACCACTGATTGGTTCGATAGGTTTAATTTAATGATGGATGCCGCAATACTGGAATCAAAGGAAATTATTCTTTTTGGAGACTTTAACATAGACTTAACTAACTGTGCCTGGGAATAAATGGAGTCATACTTATGCAATGTATTGGTTGGAACAAATAATCGATCGTCCTATTCGAATCACTGAACAAACGGAAACTCTTATTGATCACATTTACGTCAACACTAAGATAACATAGTGGAAATGTGTTCTGTACAGACAGGCTGTAGCAACCATTGTTCAGTTTGTCTAACATGGTCAAAGAAAGGTGTCAAAATTCCTAAGTCTGGACATAAGGAAATTTTTTTATAGACGCTTCACGCATTTTGATAAAAATGCCTTCCTAAATGATTTGCTTCACTGTGAATTAGATTACATTTATCAGATTAGGAACCCTGACGATGCTGTGAACTTTTGGATCAGTACATTCAATTCAGTATTGATAAACACGCGCCGTTTGTAAGAAAAAGAGTGAACATGTCATTAAACCCCCATGGTTAACAAAGGAGATAGACAATGAGATATACAAAAGAGAGCTTATCCTCAAGTCAAAGGATAAAGTGTCGTTCAGAAAACAAAGGAATAAAGTAAATTCCATGAAGAGAAAAGCAAAGAAACAATATTTTCAAAATTTAGTCTCGTCTTCTCAAAATTCAAACCTAATTTGGAAAGCTATCAATCTCTTGACTAACAATAATTTAAGAATGCAAAATCCAATAAAAGAAATATCACCAGAAGACTTCAACTTTCATTTTGCAAATATAACTAAGGATGTTATTGTAAATGATAAAACAAAGTACAATGATCTATGTATGTTAGAAAAATACTGTCGATGTAAAAATATTTCTTCGTGTTTTGACATACCACCATTGTCATTACATGAAGTATTTGATTTATTTAACACTCTTAAAACAGTCAGGGACAGGGACTTAGAATTGATGGCAAGATACTAAAAATCGCTTCATTGACCATTGCTGAGACACTCACTTACGTTTATAATTTGTGTATTGATAAAAGCCACTTTCCCTTAAGATTTAAACAAGCAAAAGTTATACCTTTATATAAAAAGGTGAACCCACCAATCTCTCAAACTATAGACCTATCTCAATATTATCCTGTTTTCTAAACCACTCGAAAAACATGTTCAAACACACCTATATTCTCATCTTAAATATTACGATCTGATTCATGAAAATCAATCAGGTTTTCGAGAAAATCACTCTTGTCACACTGCTCTTGTACAACTTATCGATAGATGTCTTACGAATATTAACAATAATGACCTTACTGGAATTCTTTTTGTAGATTTTGCAAAAGCGTTTGACGTTATAAACCACTCCCTTCTAATAAAAAAGCTTATGTGTTACAAAGTATCGAATACAGCCTTAAAATTCTTTACCTCGTTTCTCATGATCGTCAACAGCTTGTTGAAATGAACTCCAAAAGGTCAAAGTTACTCCCTTTACAATTTGGTGTCCCTCAGGGGTCAGTATTGGGACCCCTACTCTTTTCTATTTATATAAATGACTTACCCCTGTTTATAGAATGTTGTTGTGAATGTTGCTGATGATACCTCATTACAATCTCACAGTAGTAACCCTACTGAACTGGTAAATAACCTGCAGAAAAATATCAACAAGCTAATTACATGAACAGAAATGAGTCATATGTCCCTCAATGCTAGTAAAACCAAATGCATGTATGTCACTACACGCCAGAAACGACAGAAAATGACAATCCTCATTTGCGCCATTACATGCCCAAGGACAAAAGATTGA
>CM031605.1:35431418-35433918 GCA_018398815.1 Conus ventricosus
GGAGAAGGAAGCTGGAGGGGTGATGGTGGGTGCTCTTGTAATTGGAGTGAGACGAATAAAGCTGATGCAAATACTGTTAATTTCAAAGTGACGTAACTGCCGGCGGAAATTCAAGCAAACTTTAAACAAAAAGCATACCCTATTCCGCCGTACGAAGAAGCCAAACAAATTACAAGACAAAACACGACACATTTCGACCTCTTCGGTCTTCTTCAGGCAAAGACAAACAACATTGAAGACAATAGAAAACGAAGAACGAACGATCACCTATCTCCTCAAATTGGGCGGAAAATGTCTCTTTCCTCCGGCAGAAGAGTAATGTTTCTTTTACGTTTGATACAGATATTGTTTTCTTTTATTTGCTTCCTTTCAGGAAACATCGGAGATGTCATAAGGTGTTCAGCATTTAGCGGCTAACATGACTTCTTCAGGTAAGCCTAGGGTATATTTCAGGTGAACAGAAAGAAGAGGGGTGGGTGGGGTGGGTGGAGTTATGGAGGTGGGTGGGGAGGGAGGTAAGGTACCTTAAAGGGAAAGAGGAGAGGAGACAGGGAGATTTTTTCCCAGGCCAAACACGAGGCAGATGGAAGACAAAGGAATAAACTTTTTATTTTATTTTATAGAGTTAGGCCGATCTCCCGATCAAGCCTCTGTGACGTGCTCCTTCCACTTCCTCCTGTCCAACATAGCTGCCTTCATCTCATGTTTTCGAGGCCAGTGTCCCTTTTGAGAAGATCGATGAAGTCTGTTGTCTTCCTTCCCCTGTTCGCTCTCCCTCCAGTTGGCTGCCACAGTGCAAGTTGTGAAGCAACTTCCTCTGGATGTCGCATACAGTCAAGTCAAGATTCCGTTTTCCATCTCCCAGTTCCTCACCTCTACCCTATTCTTACCTGTCTCTCCTCCTCTTCCTCCCACCCCACTACCACTAACCCCCTTCCCCCAAATGCTGATGCCTTTTCTGTTCCAACTCCTCTTTGACTGAGAAGCCAACACCTTCCCCGAGTTATTGGACGCCAGAACTGCGAGAAATTCGCGTGTGTTCAATGAGAAAGAGACTGATTAACGATGCCCGGGAATAGAATTAGGATGAAGCACGAACCAACGAGAAGTAAACACACACACACACACACACACACACACACACACACACACACACACACACACACGCACGCACGCACGCACGCACGCACGCACGCACGCACGCACGCACGCACGCACGCACGCACCCACGCACACACACACACACACACACACACACTTTTTGTTGGGTGCCTTCTCATTGTGGTATATCGGCAAATGAACAAGTAGACAAAGTTGCAAAAAAGGCAGCTCAAAACCTTAGCGGCACAGTAACAATGAATGTTCGCTTAGATCTGGCAGAATGTTTCTCTATCATAAAAAAAAACATCTCATGATAATGCAACAAAAGCACTGAGGAACTCGGACATATATTATTATAACAATTGCATCAAATGTAATGACAAAAACAATGGGATAACATCATACAAAAGATTTATTTTCTCATCCAGGGAGATTGAAAGTCTAATCCATAGGCTTCGTTTAAACTCGTTTAAAACAAAATATTGCAAAGATATTATATGTATGTGTGGGGATTCTGTAAGTGTCAATCATTTACTGATTCATTGTCCCAAAACAAAAGAGCTTTTTACTAAATCAGGTATTGAGGGTTTTGTTGATGGATCGACTCCTTTATCACTATCTAGTATATTAAACAATTTTGTTACTCTTGAATCTATTTCTAAATGTTTACTAGGCTGTTCACTTAATATTTATCTTTAGAATTTGTGATTGTTACAGTTACAATTTTAGTTTAAGTTAAACGTTCTGATGAATAGGGTGGGGTGGATGGTTATGATTACATTCCTTACGTAGTACTTTAAAACTTACACTCCCTTACACTCCCTAAAAAATGCATCTCTATCATTCTTACATCAAGCTCACTCTACACTATAATATTGTCTGAATCACTTATAGTGGAAGGACGTTAAACTGAAGAACAACAACACACTCTCTCTGTCTCTCTCTCTCAGACGCACCGGTGCACGTACACGCTCACACCTTAAAACATTCCAACCCTCCCAGCCACACACCAAAGACAGTAGCTGGTGATGAACACGCAGATTCCACTGAGCATCCAGTGTGTTCCGGACAGCCCTGGGTTAGCGTGTATAAGGGAAATTTACTTCCGGTTCTCAGAACATCAAGAAGACAGACGGAAGTCTGTCGAAAGCTCCAAGTAAGTGCTATTCCTAGCTGAGTGACCTGTGTAAATCCGGTAGTCGTTATATACTCGTACTTAATTTCAACTTAACAAGGGAGTGATGCTCCGCCATTTTTGGTTACATGGTTCAGAGGGCCACCTGCAATACGAAACGAGGAGGAAATGATGAATGGATGAATTCACTGACATAAACGATCGGTAGATTAATGTTATATTTCTTTCAGAAGCTTTGTTGTCCAAGAGGCGACATCATCAGCC
>CM031605.1:35443918-35448918 GCA_018398815.1 Conus ventricosus
CCCCCCCCCCTCCGCCCTCGTTCTTGTCGAATAAGAGCTGTAGCAAGTCGCTTATGTTGGTTTTGGCATCTAGCTTGTACATTTGTTCTGTTCATATCTCTCTCTCTCTCTGCCCTCTCTGTTTGGTTTTGCTCACTGTCTATCTTTGGCTGTTTGCTCTCTCTCCCTCTCCCTCTCTCTCTCTCTCTCTCTCTCTCTCTCTCTCTCCCTCTCTCTCTGGCCCCCCCCCCACTCGCCACCTTCTGGGCAGGGCTGAATTGCAAGTGCATGTTTATACAGATCTCATTAGCCAAGAAAAGTAAACTTTAGTTTTCACCTCTCTCTCTCTCTCTCTCTCTCTCTCTCTCTCTCTCTCGTAAGGGATAAAGATAGGGATAAGGTGGGGATGAAAGGGAAGGGATGGGGCGGGTGTGGGAGTAAGTATTCGTACCTCCCTGTCCATTGGTTTGTTTTCCCTGTCCGTCTCTATCTGTATCTCCTTTTGAAGCTGATCAACGAGATGGAAGAATAAAAGAATGAGAACGAGAAGAAAAAGACACCAAAGAGAAGATACAGAGAAAAAGGTCAGATAAAAGAAGAGGAATAAAAAAAAAAGGGAGGAAAGAAGGAAAACAAAGTAAGGAAGAAGGAAAGAAAGGAAGGAAGAAATAAAGGTAGATGGACAGAAAGAAAAACAGAACGAAAGACAGGAAGAAGAACAGAAAGTAAGAAAGAAAAAAAAAAGACAGAAGGAAGGAAGGTGGGAGAAAGGAAAGAGAAAAAGGTGACTGTATGAGAGAGAGAGAGAGAGAGAGAGAGAGAGAGAGAGAGAGAGAGAGAGAGAGAGAGAGAGAGAGAGAGAGAGAGAAATGTAGAAGACGAAGGAGAAAAAGAAACAATGACAGAAATACGAGGAAATGAAGTAGCAGCAGCAGCAGCAACAGCAGCAGCAGCAGCAGGAGCCGTGGCAAGGTCAACAGCAAGCAGTTGCAGTAATGGTTGTGGCAGAAAAAGAAGAAACATCTTAAATGCCGTGAAATAATGTTTCTTTTTCTTTGTAAATTCGTGTAATCTCTCTGTCTCTCTCTGTCTCTCTGTCTCTGTCTCTGTCTCTGTCTCTCTCTCTCTCTCTCTCTCTCTCTCTCTCTCTCTCTCTCTCTAAGGTCAGGAGAGGAAAATGGAAATTATGAATGAGAGTAAAAGAAGCCAGTGTGTTTGGGTTTTATTTTCAGTCTTCTGGAATATCCCCTTTCTGTCAATGCAGAGTGGTTCTTTCAACAGAAATACAGTTCCCCTGACAAGTGGCACGCACTCATCGTGGCTGCTCGAACTGTCCCACCATGACAGGAAACCGTTGTTTGAGCTTAGGCGTGAGGCGTAGTTGAACGTTGTATTCAGACAGACTCCATTTCAGGTCAATTGAGCGTAGCTTCTTGCCTAACGCACTCGTGAAGTTTTCTTTATGTGGACTGCACGGCTGCACTCACAACGTCATTTTTTTTCTCTCCAGATCTTAAAAGAAGCCTTTAGAATAAGTTAACTTATATGATGTGTTCATGTTTATTTTGAAAAACATTTTTCTTTGTTTTCTTGAAGAGGGTGCTTGTGTTCTAGACCTACATTATTTGGATTCTTAGATGAGCATCATAACCAGAATAGGATAGTTTTGTTTAATTTCCCTCAACATTTTTACACAGCTTTTGTTATTTAAGGTTTGTAATCCGGGGTGTGGGGAAGGTCTGGGGGTGGTGTATTGTTGAGATTAAGTGGAGGAAATTTACTCTGAAATGCACATGCAAGCAACTCATGACAAAACCCAGTGTGCTACATACACTTCTGTCTGCAGACTCAAACGAAACAAAAAGATAATAAACTCCAATAAATCAGACTATAAAACGTGCAGCGAAAAATATCAGAGATTACAATTTCAGTCTGAATAATCCAACGATGTGAGTTCTAAAGAGATTAATTTGGATTCTTTATTTCCGTTTCAGACAACTGTAGTTATAAAAACAACAACAAAATTATACAACACAAACTTCAAGAAAGCATATGAAAATGCTCACTTATCTAAGAATATAGGTTTCTGGATTCTGGATTCGACATTAGAAAAGTAGTTACAGATTCAGAATCGAAAGCTTACTTGGAGAATATTTCGACAGGGTCGCCCTGTCGAAATATTCTCCAAGTAAGCTTTTGATTAGGAGTCTGTAACTACGTTTCTAATGCTCACTTATCGTTCTTCTATGTCCTCGGTCTAGCTCTTAGTATCTGACACAAAATGGACACTGGGTCTGCATCAAATTGTTGTCACGACCCAAACTTTCATGATGCTTCACGCCAAGCTTCTCTTCCCACCTAGCAACCCTGTGAAAAGAAGATAGAATGCCTTGGAAACTGAATGTGGCAGCCAGAAGGCGAGGTCATCAGCATCTTTCGATGTTACAGACTAACAGCTCAGAGCTCGGATGTATCTTTGAGTTGTGTAGCACTGTATGGACAGAGAGAATTCTCGCTGCTTCTAAGAAAACATTTTTTCATCCCTGTATGAAAATAACCTCTCTGCTTCGTAGAACACATTTTTTTTATCCCTGTATATAAAAAAAGTTAATTTTGTCCTGGGATTTAGGTTTTTCTTTAAGAATATAGTGACAAGGATGATGATAATCATCGCATGTGGGGTCTTTGTATTCTGTGCCATTTGTTATGAATAAGGCTTTTGAAAGATAAAATGAGATAAGAAAATTGATTTCATCTCCACAAAGGGAATTTGAGTCAGGTGCAACAATTAACGCAAAAAGCAGGAATGGGCAGATCATTAAGTATGTGTGTAACGCGTAATAGACATTTCTAAGATATGAATGATAAAACATTGCACTAGGTTTAACATTAATACACACATCACATTATAACATCACCTCTAAAGTGTACGACTCCTAGGTTCAATTTCCCATAATCTACTGGCCGTAGGGACAGTGAACTGACAAAGGTTAATCGAGTCTAGGGCACAGTATGACAGAAGGCGGAGCCCATCCTCTCCTTCAGCGCCCTTTACCTTCCCTGAACCGAATCAGGTACCCATTTACTGGTGGATGGACGGAGAGGGTTTTTAAGTAAAAAAAAAAAAAATCCGATCCCACGCGTGTTTTCAAACTGACGACTGTCGGCCCCACAGGCCTCTGACTATTTGACGAAAGGGCCCTCATAGGTTTTCTACCTTTAAGAACATAATCAGAATTGAACTGGAAATTAGAATGGGATCATAATATGGCCATTACACAATCGAGCAAATCGTAAAGAAAATGGACTGAGTGGGGCATGAACAGACGGGGCATATAAACGTTGTTTGCATAGGGAAGGAAACAAACACACAAACAAACAGCCCCCTCTAAACAGCTTCCACGTCAGACACATAATATGCCTGGAGAAGGAATCAGACAGACAGACACACAAACAAAGAAACAAAGAAATACCGAGCCACCTTCAAACAACTTCCACGTCAGACACTTGTTTGCTCGTCTGTTTGTTTTATGGAGAGCTCCTCGGACCATACCTGTATCGGGCAGCTTTGTGAGTGACGGTAGATGTGGAGCCTTTATGCTCAGCTTTATTACCAACTATACCATATGCCCCTACGCTGACGCGGCGCAATCGGTGAACTCGCACTTGTCAGAAGTGTCTATCTGTTGAACGCAAACCACTAAAACATAACGTCAACCACCCAGCTGTTAGCAATGTTCTAGATTTCCCCCGTTGGGCGAGGGAAGTTTATAGAAATAGTAGAAGAAGAAGAAGAAGAAGAGATAAATCACTCGAACACCATCCTTCAGTCCTTTCATAAATGTGATGGATTTGATCTCGAATTTTTACGTTTCTGTTTATGAGTACAGTGACATGCTATACTTGTCATTCATTTTATCAGTAATTGTTTTCTGTTGTTCTGTTTGTACATGATGAAAACAAAGTGACTGTTTCTAAATTGAAGCAAGGTAAAACTTCAATGTGAGCGAAAAGAAAACCAAGCGGAACTGAAGAATTTAATAGAATATCACACACACACACACACACACACACGCACACGCACGCACGCACGCACGCACGCACGCACATACACACACACTAACACTAGCTCAACTGACGGTTTAGGGATTCTTACTTGACTTGACTTAATCCTCTTCGCTCCATCGGGAGCATAGGGCCTTCACTGCAGATTTCCAGCGTGTGCGGTCTTGGGCTGCCCGCTTTGCCTCACCCCAGGACAGCTTGATGGAACTCAGCTCGCTGTTCAGCGTCCTACGCCAAGTTGTCACTGGGCGGCCTCGCTTTCTCTTTCCTTGCGGGTTCCAATCCAGTGCCTGCCGTGCGATGTTGTCCGGGCCTCGGCGTAGGATGTGTCCGATCCACTTCCACTTTCGGATTCTGATGGTGTCTCCGATTGGTCTCTGCTTGTCTGGCGCCATAGCTCCTCATTTGCAATTCTGTCAGGCCACCTGATGCGGAGGATCCGCCGCAGGCATGTGTTGATGAAGACCTGCAACTTGCGCTCCAGCCCTTTGGTGAGTCTCCAGGTCTCCGAGCCATACAGCAGCACAGGTCTTACATTGGTGTTAAACAGTCTCAGTTTGGTGTGAAGACGGACGTTTGCGCTCCTCCAGATGGGCTTGAGGGTGGTGAAAGCAAATCTTGCCTTGGTTATTCTGGCCCTGATGTCATCATCAGTACCTCCTGTCTTGTTGACAATGCTTCCTAGGTAGGTAAATTTCTCAACATCTTCTATCTGTTTTTCCCCTAGGCGAATTGCTTCACCTGGCTTGTGTTGGCTCTCATGGTCTTTGTCTTCTCCGCGTTGATCTCCAAGCCAGTGTTACTGGCTGTGCTGCGGAGGCTCTCGGTCTTCTTCTGCATGTGGTGGAGGGTGTGGGTCAGCAAGCTGATGTCGTCCGCGAAATCCAGGTCCTCAAGTTTCTGCATGAGTGTCCACTGGATCCCGCATGGTGGGTTCATCGCTGTCCTCATCACCC
>CM031605.1:35453918-35456418 GCA_018398815.1 Conus ventricosus
TGTCTGTCTTTTATGCTTCCTTTCTTTCCCTGTCTCTTTCTCTCCTTGTTCTTCCTTTTGTTTCTATTTACTTCTTGTACCTCTTACGAGCAAATGATGAATAGGACGAAAACAAACAACAAGCAAACGAACAATTAAACAAACAAAGAAACATAGAAACAAAAAACAAACAAACAAACAAATAAACTGCCGATCCATCCGATCATTCTGTTTGCATTGGAATTTGTATTTCTCCTAAGCAATTGAATTCTTGAGCTGCAGTGTTTTTGTCTTTTCTCTTCGACACCTTCTACTTTCGCAGCCCCCGCAGCGTGTGTGTCCGGCAGGACAGCCAACAGATTACAACGTGAGGGCGGTAAATTGGGGAAATTGCTTTCAGCCAGAGCCGTGGTCGGTGGCCAATATTTGTATTCACAGAGTAAAGAAGGGGATGAAGGGAAGGGGTGGGGGTGGGGGGAGGATTAGTTTGGTGTTTTATTTGGTTTCAATCTGTTTCTTTATCTGGAAAGTGGTATCATTTTCTGATGCAGAAAAGCGGATAAACAAAAAGTAAAGTCCTGGATGCAAGGGCCAGCCGCTGTGAAAACTTGAGGTGAAATCGAATGAACCCGTTCATTTTGGAGATCCGAGGGTCATATAATATTATCCTTAATCAGCACTTTTCTTTCATCTCCTGGGTAGTTTTTATAGCTTCTTCTCGTCTTTCCTTCAACATGTTCCATTTTTTAGTTTTATTTTCTTTCCTTCGTCTTTTTGTTGTTGTTCCACATTTCCTTTGTTCACTTTTAAAAAACTTTCTTTCTTATATTTTTTTTTGTGTCATTTGTTTTCTTCATTAAAAAAATCCCTGTTTTTTAAATTCCTTTTTTTAGACGTTTATTTCTGCTGTTTTCCATTATTTACCTGTGAGACTGTCTGATGCAACAGAATTTTTTTTGTAATCATTTCATATCAACCAAAGATCAGCCTTATTCATTCCTAAAATCACTGACTTGCTGTTCCTTTTCGCCCCATACTCTTCTCCTTTTTCCTCCCACTCCCCAGCTATTTATTGATTGTTTTATTTCCCTTTTCCCTTTCTCTGTTTCTTTGTGTCACTGTTTATATTGTGATTTTGGCTGCCTTTGTTTTTGTTTGTGTTCTTTAATTGTGTCTCTTGTTGTATGTTTGTGTTCTTTAATTGTGTCTCTTGTTGTACGTTTGTGTTCTTTAATTGTGTCTCTTGTTGTATGTTTGTGTTCTTTAATTGTGTCTCTTGTTGTATGTTTGTGTTCGTTAATTGTGTCTCTTGTTGTATGTTTGTGTTCTTTAATTGTGTCTCTTGTTGTATGTTTGTGTTCTTTAATTGTGTCTCTTGTTGTATGTTTGTGTTCTTTAATTGTGTCTCTTGTTGTATGTTTGTGTTCTTTAATTGTGTCTCTTGTTGTATGTTTGTGTTCTTTAATTGTGTGTCTTGTTGTATGTTTGTGTTCTTTAATTGTGTCTCTTGTTGTATGTTTGTGTTCGTTAATTGTGTCTCTTGTTGTATGTTTGTGTTCTTTAATTGTGTCTCTTGTTGTATGTTTGTGTTCTTTAATTGTGTCTCTTGTTGTATGTTTGTGTTCTTTAATTGTGTCTCTTGTTGTATGTTTGTGTTCTTTAATTGTGTGTCTTGTTGTATGTTTGTGTTCTTTAATTGTGTCTCTTGTATGTTTGTGTTCTTTAATTGTGTGTCTTGTTGTATGTTTGTGTTCTTTAATTGTGTCTCTTGTTGTATGTTTGTGTTCTTTAATTGTGTCTCTTGTTGTATGTTTGTGTTCTTTAATTGTGTGTCTTGTTGTATGTTTGTGTTCTTTAATTGTGTCTCTTGTTGTATGTTTGTGTTCTTTAATTGTGTGTCTTGTTGTATGTTTGTGTTCTTTAATTGTGTCTCTTGTTGTATGTTTGTGTTCTTTAATTGTGTCTCTTGTTGTATGTTTGTGTTCTTTAATTGTGTCTCTTGTTGTATGTTTGTGTTCTTTAATTGTGTCTCTTGTTGTATGTTTGTGTTCTTTAATTGTGTGTCTTGTTGTATGTTTGTGTTCATTAATTGTGTCTCTTGTTGTATGTTTGTGTTCTTTAATTGTGTCTCTTGTTGTATGTTTGTGTTCTTTAATTGTGTCTCTTGTTGTACGTTTGTGTTCTTTAATTGTGTCTCTTGTTGTATGTTTGTGTTCTTTAATTGTGTCTCCTGTTGTATGTTTGTGTTCTTTAATTGTGTCTCTTGTTGTATGTTTGTGTTCTTTAATTGTGTCTCTTGTTGTATGTTTGTGTTCTTTAATTGTGTCTCTTGTTGTATGTTTGTGTTCTTTAATTGTGTCTCTTGTTGTATGTTTGTGTTCTTTAATTGTGTCTCTTGTTGTATGTTTGTGTTCTTTAATTGTGTCTCTTGTTGTATGTTTGTGTTCTTTAATTGTGTCTCTTGTTGTATATCTTTAATTGTGTCTCTTGGTGTATGTTTGTGTTCTTTAATTGTGTGTCT
>CM031605.1:35463947-35466447 GCA_018398815.1 Conus ventricosus
AATTCATTATCTTTTTCTTCGTTCCCCTTCATCCTTTCTCTTTTTACTCTTTCCTTCTTTTGCCATCCGTCCAGCTCATCTTTCGTTATTCCTGAATGCTTTGATCTTCGGCCTCTTCAGAGTCCTAGTTTTTGTTTGTTTATTCATGCCTGCATTGCTCTTTCCTGCATACATTCAAAGCTTTCTTCTTTTAATCACACAGGTTCCTGTATTCCTAACTCTCTCTCTGTCTCTCTCTGTCTCTCTCTCCCCTCTCTCCTATCTCTGTCTCTCTTAACTTTCGTTTTTCTTTATTTCTTTTGATTTTCCTTTCTTTCCCTGATTCTTTCTTTCTTTCCTTGCTTTTGCGTTCTTTCTGTCATACTCCACTTCTTTTCTCGTACATTTCTTTCCTTTCCCCCCATTTATCTCTTGTTCCTCGTTTTCTATGTAAATGATAAAAAAAGGGGACAAAAATGAGCAAACAAACAAACTTGTCGACCCAACAAATCATTCTGTTTGCATCGGAATCTGTGTTTCTCGCCAGCGATTGAATCCTATAGCCTGTGGTTTTATCTTTTCTCTTCTACACCTATTTTCGAAGTCCCCGCTGCATGCGTTCGACACGACAGCCAATAGATTACAACGCAATGGCCGTAAATTGGTTAAAAAAAAAGGCTTTCGGCTAGAGCTGTAGTCGATGGCCAGTATTTGTATTCACAGAGTAAAAAAAAAAGAAGGGGTGGGAGGATTTGCTTGATGCGTCGTTTGGTTGAAATCTGTTTATTTATACGGGTAGTTATTTCATTTTCTGATTGAGTGAGGTGGATAAAATAAAGAGAAAAGTCCTGGTGTAGGGGTACGCTATTGTGAACAACTGGCGTGAAATCAAATTAAACAGTTCATTTTGGAAATCCTGGGGGTCTACAACATCATCCCTTAAGCAGCCATTTAAATTCATTTCTTGGGTTTGTGTTTGCCTCTTCTTCCGTCTTTCCTCCAGTCTCTTCCTTTTTCTCTCTCTCTTTTTGTGTGTGTGTGTGGGTTTTTTCCTGTTCTTTCTTCTTGTTTTCTACGTTGTTTTCATTCCGATTTTTCCCGGTTTCTTTTCTAAATCTTTATCGTTATGTTGTTTGTCTTTATTCAGTTATTAGCCCTTTCTTTCTCTCTCTTTTTTTTTTTTCAATTTCATACGAGACTGTTTGATGTTACAGACTTCTTCCTTATCATTTAATCATTCTTTTTTCTTCCAGGTGTTTACAGGCAAGTCGACAGTCCAGTTCGGGTGATGAGGACTTTCATTTACTCGGAGCCCAGATGCAGCCACAGAGCTTGGTCATCAATGGAGAGTCCTGTGACTGCAATATCTCGACTTGCTAGCACACAGAAGGGTTCTGTTGGGAGCATGTGCTCCACTGTCTAGTCTTCCTATTTGCCCCACTGTCTAGTCTTCCTATTTGCCCCACTGTCTAGTCTTCCTATTTGCCCCACTGTCTGGTCTTCCTATTTGCCCCCTGTCTAGTCTTCCTATTTGCCCCACTGTCTAGTCTTCCTATCTGTCCCACTGTCTAGTCTTCCTATTTGCCCACTGTCTGGTCTTCCTATTTGCCCCACTGTCTAGTCTTCCTATTTGCCCACTGTCTAGTCTTCCTATTTGCCCCACTGTCTAGTCTTCTTATTTGCCCCACTGTCTAGTCTTCTTATTTGCCCCACTGTCTAGTCTTCTTATTTGCTCCACTGTCTATTCTTCCTTCCTGTGACTCCATATCTCGTCTTGCTAGTTCAGGGAGGGGGGCTGGCTGAAGCATGTATTCCAACTGTGTAGTTTTCCTGTCGGCGGGAACAGGTTGGCAAAGGTACCACCGTCAGCTTCCGCTACAGATGACAGTGGCCGAAGTGAGATTTAGGAAAGCAACGCACATGTCTGCTGTAACCCGCCGAATTGTAAGCAGCGCCGATTTGTAAGCGGTTACAAATCGGCGCACATTGCATGACTTGTAAAACCGCCGATTTGTAAGCAGCGCCGATTTGTAGAGCGCTTAGAAATCGGCAGGCTAGGCCCCCGCCGATTTGTAAGCGCTTCTTAGAAATCGGCGGGTGCTTTACAAATCGGCGGGTTAAGCCCCCGCCGTTATGTAAAGTGCTTTACAAAACGGCGGGCGCTTTATATCCTGCTTCTTTGGATTAAAACAATAAACTATTATTACGCTTTCAGTGATTATTCAATTCATTAGAGGATGTGTTCCTATTCATTTGAAGTACAACACATATTACCATCATGGGTGGAGCTTTCAAACATGGAATTTCATTTGTTTGAGACAAGAAAACAGATGGAATCCAACCAACACTCTGCTGCGTGTTTTTTCTAGACTCTACTGAAGAAAACGTGTAGCAATTTTAAAACGATGTTTTGCAGGTGAGGATCATTAACTTGTCCAAGCATTCAACATGTTTAGAAATGAAAATAGGTTACTCATCAAAATTTGTTCAGTGCTCTGGAATTTGTCCGTTACAACTTGAG
>CM031605.1:35478947-35483947 GCA_018398815.1 Conus ventricosus
GAAAACACAAAATAACTCATTTATTCAAGACCCGAAAAACTTTCTAGATTAGGTATGTTTTCCAACTGCATAGGGACAGAGGGAAATTACCAACACAGAATGGCAGTATGCACGCCAAACATTATTATCAGAAAAAGGAATAATAATAATAATAATAATAATGAATACTTATATAGCGCCTATTCTCGGCTAGAGGCCAAGCTCTAAGCGCTTTACAATCCACACTCGTTTACACAACGGGCTGCCTACCTGGGTAGTGCCGACTGAAGAGCTGCCAGCTGGCGCTTCATTCAGTCGTTTCCCGTGTCATCCATTCAGTATCGTTCAATATCGATCACTCATTTTCCTTACTTCCTTCATTCTTTCCATTTCTCACGCAGGGTGCATGCTATGTGTAACGTGTCATCCATACCAACGGCCAAACTGGCCTACTCTTCCGAAAGTTGGTGATGGGATTTTACGTGTGTGCAAGATGTTATGCATGCGTTCACACACGGAACCTCGGTTTATAGTCTCATTCGAAGGAAACCATCCTCGACATCATATTGGGTTTTATGTGAGCTGGTATTGGAAAACGGCGATGTCACAACTGCCAGAATTTAGTATTCATGTCCAGAAATGTGGATGAGAATCAAATGATATGGTGAATGATTTGGATTCTGAACTGGTACAGCATCATCAGATTGATTGATGAGAGAAAATGGAAACAAAGGGTAAAGGGGGGGGGGGGGGGGGGGGGGGTGTAGAGATGTGGCAGTGGAAAAAGGGGTTAAGGAGAGAAAGGGGCAGCTGAGAGGAGTGCGGCTGGCAGCTTTTTCTCTCTTACTGTCAGCTCTCAAACGATAAATGACAGGGAGACGGAAATAAAATGGCCTGCGGCGATTGGATGGCTGTTGATGACTTAGTTATTTTCTGTTGTTTTATTTTTAATCAGAGAGAGAGAGAGAGAGAGAGAGAGAGAGAGAGAGAGAGAGAGGAGAGAGAGAGAGAGAGAGATTCATGTTTTCGAACACAGGGAGTAACGATTATGTCACGCTGATGGATTCATTTGGTCGTTTTGACCACCCTTTGTAACATGAAAAAGACACTTGCACAACCAACTAAGGTCACACATCTAGCTCTGTATGTCTATTTATATGCTTGTAAAATAAATTGTTAGTGCGACGATTTTTTTTCATTATCTAATTCATCATGTTCTTGTTCTTGTTCTTCTTCTTTGTCTTTGTTATTATTGCTTTTTTCCTCCTTTTTTGTGCTCTTTTTCTTTTTATTCTTATTTTGTTTTGTATTTTCAATCCAAGTTTTTTTCTTTCATAATCATCATCATGATCATCATCATCTTCTTCTTCTTCTTCTTTTTCTTCTTCTTCTTTAATTCTTGTTGTTGCTGTTGTTGTTGTTCTTCTTCTTCTTCTTCCTCTTGTTATTGTTGTTGTTGTTCTTCCTCTTCTTCTTCTTCTTGAATGAGACAAAGAGCAAAGCAAATTAACCTTTTTGATTGTCGCTGGCGCGATGCGCCCATACTTGCATTCAAATTAAAAGAAATTGCAAATTCATTGCTTTTCGTTGCTGTTTATTTATTACTTTTATTCTTATCCAAGTGGCATCACCTCCCAAAAATAACTAATTTATTAACAAACAAACAACAACCAACCAGCAAACAAACAAACAAACAAAGGAAATAAACACATCGAGAAATAAACGAAACAAAGTGAATGTTAAAACGTTTTCTGTATGATATGAATGTCAACAGACCCATACTTTATTAAAAGGAATCCGAGAAAAGAACTATGGGTGTGTGAACACCAACACTACAAAAAAAAATAAAAGCATGGCTAAATGCACACCCACGCCATTCAGAGATGAATATTCATCATGGGTCTTATGTCGCTGTGAATGGATGAATGCACAAGCAAATGGTAAAGAACACTTTTTAGCCCCTCATACAAAAGAGGCTAAGAATTAAAGAAAAAAAGTGAATGTATTTTTCTCATGTATAAGGCAAATGCGCACAAGTTTGATCCAGTACTGGCTAGATCTTCATCATGACCATCAATATCAGTTTCATATGCTTCTGTGCCTTTCTCCAAATTCTGTCCCTTGCTCTTCACTCTGATGCCCCAAAAACGTGAAACGTGAATTAATGATCATGTCACATTAAATGAATGTAGTTCATTACCCTTGGGCTTTTGAAAGGCAATAAAAAAGAGTACAGGTTTGAACAGCAGCTGAGCAACTGCCTGTGTGTGTGCTGGTCGTTATGTTCACAACCCCCTCCCCCCCCCCCCCCTTTTTGAATTTTTTTTTTTACAAAAATGCTTATCATTCTTATTTATGTAGCTGTCATCAATATTCCTGAAACGCTGTTTCCTGTCTTTGAAGAAAAGAAGAGGCATTATGAAAAATAGAGAGTGGGGAAGTCAACCCTTAAAGAGAACGGTACATTAGCCCACGGATGTTATCAAAATGACGGATCCGCTATTTTGTCTCGATTTGTATCTTCGCTTCCAGCTAGAAGCTATGGCAATAATTCAGCAACCAGACTGTTATGCTATTGTCTGTGACTGCTGGGCGAACTGGAGCTGTCGTTAATTTGATTCTGTTGTGTAAGAACTCGGGGAAAACGTCAGTGACAGGTCAAAGAGGCGTGGAAGGGTCAGCGGCTCAAGGTGTTGTGGCTAATATATCTCTAAGAAAAACGACAGGTCAGTCTGAACTCTTTGAGCACGATCGAATAGAAACACAATCAAAAAAGATGATTTTTTTTTATTCTACTGTTGTTTAAACGAATCATGTCTTTTATTTCACTGTTGTTCAAACGAAAGAAAATTCCCAACGTCTTCATAAAATATTCAATTAAGGTGCAGACAGAAGGACATTAGAAGAAGACATGACAAAACGCATATGAATCCTTTCTGTAAAAACAGACAAAAGTGCTAAATTAAGCATGCTCTGAAATGTATTTGAGTTGTGCCAGTCAAAAAGAGCGCATCACATATGCCAGAATGATCAACGTGCTCGCCCAGGATTTCTACCACAAAAGAAAATGGACATTGTGTGGGGTCACGTTTGGGTTAGTATTGGAAAATAGCAATGTCAGAGCTGCCAGATTTCGATATTCATGTCGAGAAATGTGGATGAGAATCAAATGATATGGTGAGTGACTTGGATTCCAAGCTTGAACAGCAATGTTGCGGATAGACGAATGAAAGTTTAAAGAAAAGGAAGTGGAGGTTATGGAGATGTAGGTATGATTGAAGGAGATGCAGAGAGAGCAAAAGGGTGGGAGAGGCAACGCAGTATTTTACCTCTTGCTGTTCATTTTCACAGGCAGAAATGACAGAAAGGAAGAACCAAAGGATGCATGGAAACTGAAAGCTACCGATGACTTTGCTTCTTTATGTCCTTGGATTCCTGGGAAATCAGTGGCAGAGAGAGAGAGAGAGAGAGAGAGAGAGAGAGAGAGAGAGAGAGAGAGAGAGAGAGAGAGAGAGAGATTCGGATTCGGATTCGGATTCGGATGATTTATTCACATAGGCCTAGGCCCCTTATGAAGGGGTATGGAAATAGTACATTGGAAACAAATGTATGCGACATGCAACAAAGTATACCAAATTAAGACAAATCATTTGTAACTTTTAAGAGGTAGCCATTTCTCTCATTTTAAATGCCTTATACAAAAATAACGAAAATTTTTTAACATCTATTGTTGAAGCTGACGAAATCAATAGGGTCAATCTAAATAGGGAAGGCTGCCTGTAGAATTTCGGCTTAATCAGTTCATTTCTAATGTCCATGGAGAGAGAGAGAGAGAGAGAGAGAGAGAGAGAGGAGAGAGAGAGAGAGAGAGATGAGAGAGAGAGAGAGAGGAGAGATTACTGGTGAGAAGGCCATAACCCCTCTTATTCTAGACCAGTTATCGTAATAAGTACAGTATTTTATTAGATAGCAGCACAATACATAAAAACACATAAAAGAAAAATGTTAAACTTCAGCATTGTTTCTGTGGTTGTGAGTTTGCTTTCATACATACATGCCAAGAGTCAGCTTCATGGATGGTTGTTTGGAAATATATTTAAAACAATTGCAACATGACTTGTCGTTTTTAACCGCTCAGTATTGAATAATATAACACAGAATGATTTTTTCTTTCACACTGTTATCACAGAACAAGCAAGTTAGGTATTGTTTACGTTGACATTTATAGCAGTAGAAATAGCGTGTGTATTTGAGAGAGAGAGAGAGAGAGAGAGAGAGAGAGAGAGAGGGAGGAGAGAGAGAGAGAGAGAGGAGAGAGAGAGAGAGAGAGAGAGATGGGGAGGGAGGTAAGGATTATAAAGGATTCCTCTTAAGCATTATAAAGGATATTTTTCTTCTCCCTTCTCCTCATCAAAGTAATCGGTTGCTATAAATGGATAAATGGCTACGATATTTCGTTGGTGCAATGGTCCTGAAGTGGTGACACTGGACCTCTAGTTTGTTTTCTGGCTCACAAGACAAGAAGGACTACTTCACACTGCCTGGAGTTTACAAAAGTGAAATGGGAAACAACGATTATGTTATGTTGTTGGATTGAATTCGTCACTCTGATTCTATGGAAGGGGAAAAAAAGGGGGTACACTCAGGGACAAGGTTACGTCTTCAGTTCTGTCTTCCTGTTTTCCAGATCAAAGTGTTACTCGAGCAATTCTTTCGTTCTTTCTTTCTTTCTTTCTTTCTTCCTTTCCTTCTCTATTACATCCACCTCCTCCTCCTCTTCCACCTCTTTCTTTTTCTTCTTCTTCTTCTTCTTCTTCTTCTTCTTCTTCTTCTTCTTCTTCTTCTTGCTTGCTCTTCTTCTTCTTCTTGCTCTTCGTCTTCTTCTTCTTCTTCTTCTTCTTCTTCTTCTTCTTCTTCTTCTTCTTCTTGCTTTTCTTCTTGTTCTTCGTATTCTTTTTCTTTGTTTTAGTCCTTGTTCTTCTCCTTTACCTTTAATTCTTCTTCCTCTTCTTCTTTTTTAT
>CM031605.1:35498947-35506463 GCA_018398815.1 Conus ventricosus
GCAAAGGACAATGTGATGACAGAAAAAAATTTTTTTAAACGCGGAGGGTCGGCGGTTCAAGGTGTTTTGGCTTCATGATTTTTTAGGACAGGCAGGTCACTCTGAACTCCCCGTGTAGGTTTGAATAACCCACACACACACACACACACACCACACACACACACACCACACACACAACCACACACACCCCATACTGTCATTCTATTCTGCATTGCCTATTATGAAAGAAACTCCCAAGCCTCTTCGTCAACCATTCTTTGAAATGAAGACAAAAAAACCACCGGAGGAGACATGACAAAACACAAGTAAATCATTTCTTCAAGACCAGACACAACCTGCGAATTAGAAATGCTCTCAAACTGCATAGCGACAGAACAGAAAATGGAGGCTATCACAGAATGGTCATTAGGCATGCTGAGGAATTCCATCACAAAATGTCATCCTTGACGTTGTCTGGAATCTTTTAGCTGGCATTGGAAACTGGCAATGTCCACAGTTGCCAGACTTTGGTATTCATGTCCAGAAATGTGGATGAGAATCAAACGACAAGGTAAATGTTTTGGGGTTTCTGAACTGGAGCAGCAGCATGAGAATTGGGTAACTGATGACTGAGAATGGAAAAAAAGGAAAAGGGAGGAATAAAGATTTGGGAATGCAGAAAGGGGGGTAGAGAGAAAATTGGTGCTCCTCCTCTCGTTCATTTCTTTCTCTCCTCTCCTCCTCCTCCTCCTCCCTCTCCTCCTCCTCCTCCTCCTTCCTTCTTCCTCCTCCTCCTCCTCTCCTCTCTTCTTCCTCCTCCTTTACTCCCCTCCTTCTTCTCTTTTTTTGAATGAGTTCAAAAGCAAAGCGTCAACCCTTTGAATCTCAGGGTTAACTATATACCCGGATATACGGTCAAACTCTCAGAATGTCATATTTGTTCTTCTTCTTAGCCGACGATTTCTCACATGCATTTTCTGTTAATGTGCCCATCACCTGGCCCAAAATAGCTAGTTTACTAACAAACAAAGTAAACGAATTATTACATAAATAAATAAATAGATTAGTAATGGGAAAGTTTTAACTATATCCGTAAGATGTGAATATGAACAGACACATACTTTAAAGGAAGCAGTCCATAAAGGATGGCGCGTGCCAGTCAAACTATGAGAAAGGAGCACTTTTTCTGTAAAACAAACAAAAGGAGCATTGGACGTGAGCATATCCATATTCAAAAATTTAGACAGTCATTATGTGTTTTATATTACAGTAAAGATGGCTGCACACCCGGATGGCACTGAACGCATTTTCTTCACCCGATACAAACAGGGCTAAGAATAAAACAGGATATTATTTAACTCATGTATATGTAAAAAAAAAAAAACACACACACACACACAAATGTCAGCCGCCGTGGCAATGTGGTTAGCGACGTGACTCCCGGCTGGGAGGTCGTGGGTTCGTTTCCCCAATGAGTCATGTGGTATTTTTCTCCCCTGACCGGCTCCTACCTGAGTTGAGTTTGCTAGGGACTCAGTTGGGAAAGGGGACTGGGTCCACACAGTCGAGTTTCATCACTTAATGGATGCGTTCTGAGAGTGTTGGTCAAATTTTCCTGACCAACACTTCAGGTGTCTGTATCTCTCGGGCCCTGGTTGACCCCGGGATATATTTATAAAAGGAAGCGTAGAGTACAGCCCTGTTATGCAGTCTCACACCGGAATGGAAATGGGTTTAGCATCATCTTCTTATCTCATTCTCTTCGATCAGCATAATAAAATGCACACAATTTGTTTTGCGATGGTCACTTTTTCATCATGATCATCAATATTTCCATCATTTGCTTCTCTGCCTTCCTCCACCTTCTTCTTTTTGCTCCTCTCCTTTCACCCGCCTGATGCCTTACAAGCGTGAAACTTGCATCGATGATTATATCATGTTGACTATATTTGTCTATTACCCTAGGGCTTTTGTAAAGGTATAAAAGGGTAACAGATTTGAACGTGGCTAAGGGACAGTCTGTCTGGTTTCTTGTCTTTTATTTACAGTTTTTTAAGTGCAGGAAGTCTTCTTTCTTCTTTCCGTGATTGTCATCAATCTTTCCCCGGAACTCTGCCGCCTTTCTTTCAAGAAGAGAAGAGAGCAGAATGAGAGGAGGGGGGTAGGGAAGTCGGGTCCTTAGAGAGGGAGAGCTTTTTTTGCCAAAGGATGCTATCAAAGTGAAGGACAACGATGTTGTCTCGATTTGTATCTTCACTTCTTGTTAGGAAGTCATGGCAATCAAGTGACGAGGTTGCCCTGCTGCTGCCCGTAGAACGCTGGGGGGAAATAGAAAATGTGCTAATTTGAAATTTGTGGAAATGCAGGTGATGTGGAAGAGAATGGAAGGGGTTTACCGGTTCAAGGTATTGTGGCTGCAAACATCTAGAACAGGGCAGGAGGTTTGACCTTCTTGAGCATGATCAAATATACACGCACTCAGAAGGTCATTTTCGTTCCCCTGTGTCAAAACGAAACATTTTTTGTTGCTGTTTCGCTGTTGTCATTTAGAAGAAAACCCCTAATTCTTGTGAAAAACAAAGAAAGTCTCACCTCTACATAACACATTATCTAAAGTGCAGACAGACCAGCGTAGAGGAAAGGAAACTATAACAAAATGTAAATTAATCATTTATTATACACCAGACGAAAGTGTTACATTAACGTGCTCTAAAATGTATTGGAGTAGGGCCATTCAAAACATCATATTACACATGCCAGAATGTCTACATGTGTGCAAGGATATTTATTACGAAAGAAAATCGACATTGTCTGGCACCATATTTTAGCTAATGTTCTAAAATGGCAATATCAGAGTTGCTAGACTTTGGTATTCCACACATACATGTAGTGAGGATTAAATGATACGGTTTCTTAACATAGATTTTGAGCTTAACAGCAAAATCAGATTTGGTGATATATAAAAAAAAGTCAGAAGGAGAAATGGAGGTTATAGGCATGCAGGTATCCCTAAAAAAATGGTAGAGAAGTGAAAGAGTGAGTGAGGGAACAGCAGTTTTTTCATCTCTTGCTTTCAATCTCAAAGGGGAAAATGACAGAGAGCAAGAACCAAATGATCCATGATCAAATGGCAACAGATGACTTTGTTTCCTTATGTCCTTGGGTTTCTGGGAAAAACAATAGGAGAGAAGAGGAGAGAGAGGAGAGAGGAGAGAGAGGGGAGGGGAGAGAGAGAGAGGGGAGGAAGAGAGGAGAGAACTCGGAACTCGAACTCGACTCGAATCGAAATCTTTAAAGAGGGTGAATAGATAAATGGAAGTTTTTTACACTATGCCCTAGAATAACAAAAAATGAAGGAAAATAATCAATTTGACAAAATTAAACACAGCATAAAAAAACAAAACAAAAACAAAACTTTTTTTTTAATATAAGAAAATAGTAAGAATCTCATTATTATAAATATTTCACAACCATACACACACACACCACACAAAAAAACAAAACAAAACCACATGAAACTAACATATGTAAAATGCACAGGCCATACTAAAACATTTCATAAGTATCATGTTGATATAGGGCTATAGCCAGCGGGCCACGAGCCCTTTGTGGGCAAAAGGAATATCAAACTTGGGGGATATAAGTAGGTGAAACATAATTTAAAATGGGGCTTGAGGTATTTGAAATATGCTTTTAAACGTGTTAAACTTTTTTCTGTTTAAATGTGTAGGGATTCGGGTTTATAATTTATCCAGAGTAAGTAGGGATGACTAAAAAGAAACAGTTGTGGTCGAGGGGTATATTGGGTTTTGCCTCGAATTTGATTAATGGAAATTTGTCATGAGAAGGTGGCGCAAGAAATTTTAATAATTATCATAAAGACAGCTTTATTAAAGCAGCATTTGCGATGGAGAATGTTAAGTCTTTATAATCATAGCTTGTGAGCGATTTCAAGAGTATGAGTTAAAGCGGTCTGTACATGGGTTTCTAGTGGTTTAGATTTTTGTGGCTAATCCAGCATGTAGAAACGGTAGTTAATGTCTGGTTGTAATATGCATAGAAATATACTTTTGGTATGTTGACAAGGGGATATTCTTGATTCGGTTTAACAAGATATTTTTTTAGAAATCTTTTGGACAAATTAGAAATATGATGGGCCACGAAAGATTATTTATCACTGTAAGGCTAATATTTGTGTGATTTAAGTCTTTTTGACTTTATCTTGTATACGTATTTAATAAATCGGTTTTCATTTCTGCGTTTTTGTTGGTTGTGTCATATAATTTTAGACTTTTGAGGATGGAGGGCCTATGGTTAATTAGTCATTTGCAAGTTTATTAAAGATTCATTCTGTAAATTGATAAATGAGTCAGCATCTTTGTCTTTATTTGGAGAGTAGTGTCATCAGCAAAATGTCACATGGAGAAGATATATGTAAAAGGAAGATCATTTTTAAACTGAGAAAAAGATAGGCCCAGGCTGACCCCTTTGGGAAGCATAATTTTGGCATAAGAGATGAAATAACGAATTTTTAAAGACTACTTGTCGCCTACAGTTGAGAAATGAGGATATGAGTTTGAAAAGCTTTGGGACAAACCATACATTGCTTTTTTGTTTTTTAACGTAGATTGTGTCTTGTGTCAATGCTTAGCGAAGCGACAAAAATTGTTCCTGTGAAGAGATCATTGTTTATGTTTTTTAAATGCCATTGTTCAATTATATTTGTGAGCAAGGTTGTGACAAGAAAGATTTTCTCGAAATCCGTTTGATTAGATGTTTAATAAATTGTATTCTTAAAATTTTTTATGGATACTATATTTTTTGTGTTTTTAAGGGTTTGTAGAATAGATAGGATAGATATAGGTCTGTAGTTAGAAGGATCAATGGGATCACCAGATTTTAAAAAGGTTAAAACTTTAGCATTTTGGGAAAGGGTTGGGATAAACTTTATCAATGGAAAGATTATAAATATATGTAAGATGCCTTGATATAATTTATTACGAAAGAAAGAGAGAGAGAGAGAGGAGAGGAGAAGGAGAGGAGAGAGAGAGAGAGAGGAAAAGGATGAGAGAGAGAGAAAGAGACCCGGAGAGAGAGAAAGTGAGAGAAAGAGAGAGACAGAGAGAGAGAGAGAGAGAGAGGAGAGATTTGGAGAGAGAGAGAGAGCAGCAGACAGACAGACAGAAAGACAGACAGAAACAGACAGACAGACAGATAGACAGATGGACAGTAAGCGGCAGAAGGGCAGAGATTGGGCACAGGCAGAGACGGAGAATTTCTACCTTTAAGGATTTTTTTTTCTTTTGTTCCTATAAAAAACAATATGATATGGATACTCATGCTTTGGCACTGGCTATGATATTTTCTTTTGCAACGGTCCTCGGTGGTCATACGTACCCCGCTTTGCTTTCTAGCTGCAGAAAGAGCACACTTCACACTGTTTTGGATTTACAAGCATGAAAGGTGAAGAAGATTATGGTTGTGTTGTTGGATTAATTCATCACTCTCATCCCTTGGAACGAGTGTGCGCTAAGGGTAAGGTCACGTTTCAGCTTGCTTTGGTTAGACGTTTCCGGATTAAAAAGTTACTTGTTTCAGTTTTTTTTTCTTTTTTTTCTTCTTTCTTTCTTCATTTTTTTCTGTATTTCCTGTCTCTCTTTCTCCTCTCCTCTTTCGACACAAAAATTTTCCATCATCAACATTATCATTATCTCATCATTTTTTTCTTCTTTCTTCTTTTTTCTTCTTCTTTTTTTCTTCCTCCTCTCTCCTCTCCTCCTCCCTCTTTCTTTTCTTCTCTTTTCTTCTTTTTTTCTTCTTCTTCTTCCTTGTGTTTGTGCTTTTGAATTTACGTTTGTTGTTGGGTCAGCGACAATGCATGGCCACGATTACTAGCTGATTGATATATGTAATGGGGAAAAAGGCAAATGGTCTGTGCTTTTGAATGAGGTTTTAAGAGCAGAGGGAAAGAAGCAGTATCTGAATCCAAGTAACAACAAGTTGACATTTTGAGATCATTAAATGTATTGGGAAATTCTCCCTACGGTTTTCTAACTTCGAAGTTAGAAAAAATAAAAGACGTTTACAGCTGAATAGTTGTTTAAGTTTATTATCATTTACTCTGTTTTCTGATGAAAAAGGGTTTGAGCAGTTTGTTGGTTGTCTGTATGCACAAACGAGAGAGAGAGAGAGGAGAGAGAGAGAGGAGAGAGAGGAGAGAGAGAGAGGAGGAGAGAGAAAAGAGGGAGAGAGAGGAGAGAGAGAGAGAAGAGAGAGAGAGAGAGAGAGTGAGAGAGAGAGAGAGGGAGAGAGCGAGCGAAAGGAGAGAGGAGAGAGAGAGAGAGAGAGAAGAGAGAGAGAGAGAGAGAGTGGGTGGTGTGTGTGTGTGTGTGTGTGTGTGTGTTTTGTGTGTGTGGTGTGTGGTGTGTGTGTTGTGCGGTGCGGTGTGTTTGTAACAAAAACAGAACTTCATTTTAAAATTTACTTTTGTCAGTGACTTGATTTTGCTGATATTTTTTTTTTTTTTTTCTTTCTTCCTGCCTTTTTCCTTAAAGTTTCAGTTCTTTTTGTGTGTTTTGGGTTTTTTGCATGTGTGCATGCGTGCAGCTACGTAGTAAGCATGAACGCGCGCGCGGTGTAGTGTTTTTTTTCAAGGAAGATGGAGGGAATTGGAGAAGCTCCCCTTTCAATCCCCAACCTTTTTCACCCTTTCCACCCTTGTGTGGTAATGAGCAATGCAGAAAAAAAGGGGGGAAGGAAAGGGGGGGGCGTAGTTATACACGATGGAGGGAAATATGGGGGTTTTTTTTACCCTGTTTTGGTAGTATACTTACCAGTCAGGGCAATAGCATTCACGAGTTAGTCTGCCCGCCAGCCGAAAATTTTTGGTGGCTGATGCAGTATAAGCAGCCTGGTCCCAAAACCCCCTTCCGCCCTGGAAGAAACCAGTGTCGCTTCCCTTACCTATTCATCGAGGCCCTGCGCGCAAGTTAACCCGAAACCTTTGGGGTAGTGGGGAAGGCAGGGGGGCTTTTGGTTGAATGGTAAAATTACTGCCCCAAAAAAGGGGTATAAAACAAACTCCCCATTTTGGCGTCATATACTGTAACCCTGTCAGACATGCAGAATTTATAGGAAAAAGGAGGAGGGCGATGCCCTGGGTTCCTGGGGTTACCGTATGGATGATTAGCCGCCACAAAGGATATCCCTTTTAACATCAGCCGGTCGCGGATGTCCCCCAAAAAAAATTTTTAAGGATTCTCCCAAAAGCCAGAAGGCTGCCTCCCGGAGGTGGGCTGGGAACAGAGTGCTGAAAGCTGCGAAGTGGCCGGCGCTCTGACCTCATGGGCCCGGGGACAAGGGGGGGAGGTCCCGGGGTGCCTGGGAATAGGCCGTTTGACCGTCTTTGGAGAGCCCTAGAGACAGTGCCCGCTGAGATGTCTTTCGTGTTACTGGGGTTTATGGAAAAAGAAGACGTCTTTGCGAAAAGCGCCTGGGGCGCGAGGTTCCCCGTAGTGTGTTAGACTTTTGAGAGGGG
>CM031605.1:35506563-35521563 GCA_018398815.1 Conus ventricosus
TTCTATTGCTGCGCTCTCTCTCTCTCTCTCTCTCTCTCTCTCTCTCTCTCTCTCTCTCTCTCTCTCTCTTCCTCTCTCTTCTCCTCTCTCTCTCTCATACACATATGAAGGCAGAGTCAAGGTTTGTTTGATTTTGTCAGAAGTACCAAATAAAGAAGTCCTGGGAAAGGCCCAGTGCCGAAACGCTGGAAAGAAGAACTGCTTGTTTTCTTTTCAATGTGTGGTTGTTTCTATAGATAGATAGATAAATAGATAGATAGATAGATCGATAGATAGATAGATAGATAGATAGATAGATAGATAGATAGATAGATAGATAGATAGATAGATAGATCGATCGATAGATAGATAGATAGATAGATAGATAGATAGATAGATAGATAGATAGATAGATAGATAGACAGATAGATAGACAGATAGATAGATAGACAGACTGACAGACAGATAGATAGATATGCACACATACAAATTGTCCCGACTACGACACCCCACACCCCATTCCCAATTCCTCCCTCCTGCACCCTCCTCCACTCACATCTCACGAGATATTGCTTCGCCATCTACTACCCTCATGAAATGCAGGTCTCTGTGCTATCAATGTTTGGGAGCTGGCTTCACGGCTCTGTTGAAGAGCATCAAGTGTGCAGTCAGACTATGCGAGGTTGAAACCCAGTGGTGCCTAACCTAAAACTGGCCATTGTTTTTACGCATCGTCACATAATCATAGTTGTTCTGGTGGCATCAGTGCAGTGCGAATTTGGTCACCCATCCTTCTCTCCCTGGACATGGAGGTCATCCACATCTGCGGTGTGTGTGTGTGTGTGTGTGTGTGTGTGTGTTAACGCAGATAGTTGTAATGCTGAGGGGTAATCATGTTGTAAGCATCGGTGTTCTTATGAAGTGTTTTATTCCTGATGAAGCCCTTGTGGCGAACGCTCGAGAATAAAAATCGTAGAGAACAGGGAAATACCAATCCTGGGCCACTTCCGCCCTCACCCAGTTTCGGGCGAAAGTAACCCAGGATTGGTATTTCCCTGTTCTCTGACAAGTAAGACTTCAATAACCAAAAAATAACGATTATCTACAAACAAACATACTGTGTAGGGTTATCCGTTTTCAATACTAATTTACTAAACTTTTCAGATTTCAGTTTTTGTTTAATCCTGTGTTTTTCCTGGTCATTTTCAATAACATCATTTTCACGCAAACATTCTTCAAATGAGTCTCTGTCTTTCATGTGAAATAACACTACAGTCTTTAACTGTTCTCTAAAGTCTTTTAAAACTGAGTTATATTTTTGGCATAAAATCCACACACTTATCCCAGCATGTCTTCCACTGAAAGCAAGTTTTGATAAAGTGTTTCTCTTTTTAACTATGTCTTTTTCTGCCGAACAGTCATCTATAATAAATAGTGTCTGCGTTCCTTCAAACAGTCTATAAAACTGTTCTAAACACTCACTCAGTTTATTGCTAGGATCAACTAAATATATGTCATTATCTGTCCATATAAACCTTCTATTATGATATGCTTTGTTCCATTTAAGTGTTGGACAGAAAACCACAATATGATTAAAATTATAACGATAAACTGTTTGTAACAGGTTGAGGATAAATATTGTTTTTTCACAACCAGTTTGCCCACAAATCAATGAGCAATGAGGAGTTTTTGTCATAAAGTTTAACTGCTCCATAGTTTTTATAACAGAGTTTAATCTAATCCAGTTATTATTTTTATCATACTCTCCGTCAAAACTTGTTCAGTATAATAAAACCCTACGAGGCCTAAATGGGTAAGATTAATCCAATTCAGTTCTGTAAGATTGTTTCTATTTAAGTCAACATTGATTTTGTTGCTTGTTGTTATGATCTTAATATCCTCGCCATTGTGAAGAACGACGATGGTAACGTTAAGACGTTTAACGTCTAAGTTTTGCCAGCCTAATATTAATTCCTTTTATAAGGTCGTCACTACCGCCCCACAACCCCATCCCTCTCCACATCTTTAAAGACAGAAATTTCAAATATTATTGTGAACGTGTCTCCTAATTTTCTGCTTGAAGAACTTGTAAATTAGTAGAAGTTTATATACAACTGTTTCTTTTCTGTGGAGGATGTACTGCTTTTTCCTATACGGCGCGTTATTTCAATTTCTTTTCGACTATTTGTTGTCTGGCATAAGACTTACATGTAAAGGGCCAGATTGAATGCTTTTCTGAAACTTTTTTGACGGTCAAAAAATGTAAATGGGCTTATGATTCGAAATTTTTATTTCCCATTCTAAATACGTGGTTCTAAAGTGCCATTTGAGGTCAGGTTTTCGAACATTTATATTCATCCTGGCCAACATTCTTTGGCTCTAGATTGCGCAGTTCTCTAGTTTTAGGAAACTTTGCTGTCGTCCAACCTCTTTGCGTTAAAATCACCATCCTTTAGTGTACTCAAAACCAAACAAAGTGCCAATCTACACTCACCATTTGTTTCAAAGTCCGCTAACGTCTGCAAGGTCTTTTAATCTAAGTTATACACCTCACAGCGCTAATGTAACTCCTGGGACTTCTGGCCCACGCTACATTAATTTTTTAGTAGCCGTATTATTTTATTTCCAAAACAATGTGTAGGTTATCACATATCACAACAATCCCCGCTTTGGTCTTTGATTTTTATATTAAATGTCCGACCCTCCCACAAACTAATCTTTTTAAACTGTAAATTAGGACTTGTATAATACATAATCGCAATAATGCAGCTTTTCCATGCTGGAAGAGCTTTTAAACAGTTTGAGGGCCTCCCATCATAAAGTATTCATCGAGAAGCTTAGCTCGTCTAAATGAACAAAGAAAATGAATGTAATGCAAGAACGAGGGATTTTTCCCCCTCATAAGTAGTTTGTCCTGGCTCAGCACTAAACCATGAGTGGTGTAAGATTGCTTGTTTAAAAGCCTAACATTTTGTGCGCTTAGCTCTCTAACTAAAAAGTAAGATACTTCTTCAGGCTTGAATGTTAACATTGTTTTTAGATTTGCATTGATAAGTTGAGAGTCATGTCAAAGTTACTCATTCTTCTTTTACGAGCAAAACCCTAATAAACAATCAGGTATTATTAACTGGCTAATTTTGGTCCCTGCTCTGGTAACTTTTAGAATCTTGTTATTCTCCTTGGCTTTTGCTTATATTAAAACATAAAACGTCTTTGTAAAATATTTCCCTGGAGCGCGACCATTTTGAGGCTCCGCATTCGTTATTAATACATGTCTAAAAACGAAGGACGTCATGAGTTTGTTATTGATACAACAAACCCTTATTTTAAAACAAATTAAAAATAGTGCTTCAAAAAATAACTGGCGCAAAATATTCTTTGGCCGCACTAACAATCTAAAAATATACAACTGCTACTCTTGACATTGCAGAGACCCAGACTGCCTCTTTTCATAAAAAGGGAGTACTCTCAATGAAAGCTATCATAACCCCCCTAATGAAAAATAGACACATCCAGAAAGCGTGGTTTAGTCAATCCGATGCAGTTTTATCAGAACAGTTAAACTTTGCTGTGAATTGTGCATCAACTGGGTGTTGGAGTGACGATGCTGATCATTATAAATCACCATGATTCCTTTGGTGAGGACAGTGAACAGACTTCATTTTCTATTACAAGCCTTTAGACGTATTTTGACTGAACTGCAAGCACCATTACCGAATAACCAATCTTTTAAATCCATTCAGCAACAGAATCGACAGAAGGCTTTTGAAAGGATCTGTAACGAATTCAAAATAACATCAAGACAGGCTTTAGACAAAAGTTGAGGATCATATCATGGCATAGCGCCATTTATTTTCAGGGCCCGCACAGAAAGTAAACTTTGACCGCGTTCCTCCTTTCAAAATTGTTCAGCCCGTGGTCCATAGAGCAAGAGCATAAAACAGCATGACAACATTTATCTTAGACACTTCTAAGGGCCTAACTAGGGCGGAATAGAACGAATTAACGACTCTATCGTACTTACGTTTGGTGTTTTGCTAGGTTCGCAAAGCACAGGCAATACCGAGCATAACTGACATCCATCTACTGCTTTGACGCCCCAAAAACAATACTTAAGCAAATTTAGAGGACGCCATAAATTTCTACAGTTTGATTTACCTTTTTCAAGTTATTAAAAGATAACAAAATGTTTTTACAATACGCAAGATCGAAAGTAGACTTTGCTGTTGGCACAGGTTATACATGCTGCCTAATCTGACCTCATACTCCAGAAGAATAATAATAAACTAAATAATGAAATTCTTAAAGCAGGCAATGAACGAAGGTTGGAAAAAACGACATAAATTCTGAGCCAGTAATATTACAAACAATAAAAGAACACCCTAGATTAAGAAGTCATCTAATCCCCGAGCCCAACCCCCCAAAAGCCATTGAAAGACTCAGCAAAGCTTGGCGACTCTGTTCGCGATGACCATGAATATGAAAAGACAGCGCTTGTACTTGGAATAACTGGCATAGGATAACTTGGGTCTTTATCTTACTAAATATTAACCCACTATTAAGAGTACTAATGCCCATAAGTGCTCGTGCCATAAAGCCAACTACTTTGCCTTGCAGTAGACAATAGCCAGCTGGACAATACTGCCTATATACCGGGTAAAGAGTATATAGCTTTACTGGCTATTTTTTTAATAAATTCCAAGATGATCAAGCTGTTTTTTACCCATGAAGTTTATTAGGTGGAGGTGATGGGCGACGTAGGCACTAACTTGAACTCCACCGTCCGCTGAGTAATACCATCACCAATGTACTTATGCAATCCTAAGGCAGTATAACGCTTACTAATGTGACTCCTTGCTCTCTAAAACAGTGTTCGTATTCCGTTTCTGCTAGTGCCGTGTCTTCATAAAAAAATTCTTTGGATAGTTTCTCTTTATTCTGCTCAATTGAGTCGTAATTGTTTTTGTTATAGAACAGCACTTCTAGTCTTGCTGATCTCTCTGATCAAGATCTTTCAGTCTTTGGGCTATTCTTTCTTTAATACATGTCCTAAGTTGGCGTCATCAGCCTCAACGAGTTTTTTCTTTTTCTCTTTTATAAGCTCAACTAGTTCACCTAGTTTTTGCTAAATGTTGTTAATTCGCCTCTGATGGTTTCTTAAAGCATGATCAAGGGCCGTTAGTATCTCGCTTAGGCAATGGGAATCATTTAATTGTTATAAACGCTGTTTCTTCTGAAAAACTGTTTTCTGCTTCTATTACATTTATTACTCCCCTGCTGATTGATTTAATCTTTAAGTTCCAGTTTTGCATTTGGTTATCTTCGGAGTTCTTGCATGTTTTTTATGAAGTTTAGAAACTGCACTCCGCCCTTAAATTTTCGGTCTAACAAGACCAAGGCGATTTGATCTATCACACTGAGTCTATTTCTCATGAACCCACGTCTAAAAACTTTGATGGGTCTTTTTTTAGTTGTAAGCTGAAAAGTTGTCCCTTGGTCGCTCCTCCAAACAAATATCATCTTTATTCCAAAATCATTTGGGTCAATAAATTCGGGAGGTTCTTGACCTAAAACTTTGGTACAATGATATAACCTACATTCTAGTTAATTCATGCCGCCATGAGAGCATTGAGCGATGCTGTGTCAAAGGGATCATTTCACCATAGTCCCGTCTCCACGTTCAAAAACATCATAACTTCCTTCCATCCTACATTCCTGCCATGGTTTTTATTAATAATTAACTTTTTATTTTGCTTCATAAAAATGCCGGAACAAGTACAGGCTCGATTCTTGACACCTCAAAGCAAACTGAAAGAACCCCTGGCGGAAGGAAATAATCGGAATATTACTGTTCCAAATAATCCATCTACAATTGATGCAGATCAAATTCTTACTGTCAAAGTTCCCAGACCAGTGAGCGGATAGAAGTGATTGTGCCAGGCTCTGCGCGTCTTTACTTTCAAAATAGCGCTCTCGATTCAACAACAGACCCAAACTGGACAGTTGTGCAGAATCTGGGGCGGGCAATCGTTAAGAAAATTTCTATAAAACTTGGGGGGCAAGAAAAAATTTTCTTTACAAATGCAAGACAAATTTTAACCTATTCTGATCTATGGCAAACCCGGGGAACAAAAGGGGCTGATCTTGCGTTTAAAGGGAATTGAAAATGAAAACCCACTAAAGCTTAAAATTTAGCGCCGAACTCGCCTCAGGGCTAAAAGCAGCAAAAAGGCCTTTAGCTGTAAATTTGCGTATGGAAATCGTTTTTCCATCCCTTAATTTGAGTTGTTAAAAGCGCATGCACCATACTTCAAGGAGCATTAAAAGACAGTTTGTCATACGAACAAACTTTTAATAAATACAAACGGTTATCAGAACATCAGACACCGAAGCAAAGTACAGCATTTCTGACATCTCGTTAGAGTTTGACGTTGTTAGCAACCTTCACTTAGCAAGGCAGATTGAACAACAATATCAGACAAAATTTACCAATATATTACGAAAGAGTGATTCACATCAACATATCCTAGAAGCAGGCAGACACTATATGGAATTTAGTTTTAGCGTCGCAGCAAATCGCTTAAAGTATTTATTGCTGTGTAAGATAAAAAACCGTTCAAAAGAGCAAGTGAAAAGTTTTTAATCCTAAAATAACGAAAGTGCAATGTACAATTGACGGTAGTCCTAACCAAATCACGCTAGGGGGCTTAGACCTTATCATCATTTTGACGAAATAAGAAAATTGTTTGGGGGTGGGGGGGGTAAAATCCAACAGCAGACCTAGTGTCTAAAGATTACATCTTCACAATGTTAGGCTTGATGATTATTTAACAACAAAAAAAGGGTTTATGGTTTGACCTAAGGTCAACAGAGGATAATAAGTTGTATGGAAGGGAGAAAGTGAGAGACAATAAACATTCAAATTGAAAAGAAGAAGAAGCCGAAAAACCGCTTAATGTACATTTGTTTTTATTATATGATGCCAGCTGAATATTGAAGAAAACAGATTAAAATATGTATTATACAAAATTATTTTTCATTTATAAAAAAGCATTCTTTTCAGGTTTATCCAAATGTGCCACAGCGCCGAGTTCCAAAAGAAGAGATGGGGAAATTTCTTAAAAAGCCCTAATAAAAACCTTTCAGATTAACAAAAAATTACACAAATGAAACAAAAACTAGAGCAGGACCTTTCAAAATACGCAAAACCAAACAAGGTATTCTTTCGCCTTTAATTCTGTTACCTATGTTAATACTGGAGCATCGACTATAAAGGCTCTATCAGCAGGAACGAGTTTTTGGCTCTTAGCAACGGGGATAGGCGCACCCGCAGCTTTACCTCAAAGGGGTTTGTCTTTAGTCACGGCCTGTGTTCATTAGCTGTGGTGCTTTCCAGCAAAAAAATAAAAAACTAAACATCCAAAAGCACACAGCTATGGTTCAACAATAACAGCTAAACTTAGCTCGTTTAAACGAAATAAATAAAGCGCTATTGACTCAAACTCACGGGTTTAAGAATTTAATCGTTTTCAGGCAATTTGATGACTACAAAAGACAAAAGTTTGATCTTCAAAGAAAGGCGGGACAAGTTTTTCTCAACAGCCAACCCCGGCAATAAAAAAGAATGCTTAAAAAAATAAACGAGACATTAAACTCTGTTCTAAACAGCTCACATTAACAACACCAAAAGGTTTTATACTTTAGTTTATGAGTCCAACGCAAAAAAGACCGTTGATAATTTTTCTGATTAAGTATTTTTTTTTAATTAAATAAATATTTTGGCTTAGAAAAGAAAGACAGCATGGCTAAGATATATGAAGGCAAGACGAATTGTTTGAAGGAATGCTCGAGAGAGAGCGTTTATCAAGAGCACTGAATGATATTTATTTAGAAGTCATTGACCCAACAAACGTACAGGCAAGTGTTGTACATGCTCTTTCTCAAGTTCCAAGTAACTAACAATAGACCCCCCGCCAGTAAAGTAATGTTATCTGTATTTAATCGCAAAAATAACAAAAAATGAAGAAAATCAAGAAGAATGGGTCTCAACTAAACAACAGACTATCTTTCTCTAATGACTTAACACCTGGTTGGGCAGACCAACTGCTTGCACATTTGACGGAGGCTGCCGCTGAAGAACTAAAATGAGAGGAGCTCTGGTTGGTCAGGAGGGCGAAGTCCTTAGAGATCAGATTAAAACAGGCTATAGTATCACCGATTGTAGGCAAGGCTTACATTCCGCCAACCTCGGTGATTTGGTTTTAAAGAGAGCAGTTTTAAAACATAAAAAATTCATGAACAACAAATGTTCATGTGGTGCGTTCCATGCAAGGCTGGCAGGGGGGGTCATGTCCGCGACCACGCAGAGAAGTGACAAACTTATCGGCAATACGCCAAAGATCTTAACTTCATGGAATATCCTTACTGTTATGTAGTACCAAATTGTTCATTTTTGAAGAGCAAACAAACCAATACTGTCATATCTACACATGGATTAGGAAACAAATCTACAGCCGATAAAAGTGTCAAGAACAGAATCCAACAATTGGCGAGCCAGACAAAAAAATCATGTTGACTTACTACTGAATGTTTTTCACCAGCGGGGCTGCACATTACACATTGATAACGAACAATTAGTAAACATAATGCAGCATACTTCAAAAGATGGGGCACAACAAGAATTTTCTGCAGAAAATGTTTAACAAGAATGCCATCTGTTCAAGCCGCAAGCGAACATAAGAAACATTGTATCGGCCCAGTTTGACTGTAATACAGAACTAATACTTACGCCCCCACCCGGATCTAAAGTTAGTTTTTTAGAACTGGAAAAAACTGCAACATTCACCATACGTAGTTTTCGCAGACTTCGAGTCGCATATTGGTTCCCTTATGAGGGCCAGCGCCACAAAAACTTCGAAAAACAGTCATAATGAGTAATCATCCGGAATTTGTTCATATTGCCTTCATTTATTGGTTAGACGGAATGGTGCTCATTCCAACGCCAGAATTAATACAGATGACCAGATGCGGCTAGAAGATTTTTACAGCGCATGCAGCAGTGCGTAATGATTTGGTTCTAATAAACTGAATTTATCTGAAATATCATGATGACGGCCTAAGACCAACAAAGTATGCCATCAGCCACTCACTGATGATTATGTGGTTTAGGCCCTCTCATCAAGCAGCGAATCCAACAGTAAAGAGACCTATTGATCACATTAGCGGAAAGTTCAGAGGATCTGCGCACAACAAATGCAATCTTCACTAAAGTTTGAACCTAAGACCAGGGAAGCTGCCCATCTTCTTTCATAACTTGCGATGTTACGACTCTCATCTTATATTGCAGAGCCGTAACCAGCGTTTCCAGGTTAGCAAGCATTGCACAGTCCATCAGAAAAGTACATGTGCTATCACTATAAATAACATGTCTTTCTACACTCTATGCATGCACATGATGGCTCATTAGAGGCCACTGGCTATGTCCTTAAATCCTGCTCAATAACGGAAGAATATTTTGACTCAACTCTTGTTAGAAAGGGTGTTTACCCTTAAGAATAACATGAACAGTTGGTAAAGTTTGAAGATACACACTTCCGCTAAAGGGCGTTCTTTTCCTAGTCTTGAGAGGAAAGGACATCAGCGCTCTGATTACCAGCATGCTCAGAAGCTTGGCAGAAGTTTAATTGGTAAAACAATGGGAACTTCATGATTCATACAAGATGCAGATGTATGTTTGTTGGCGGACGTCTTTTGAAAATTATAGAAAGACCTGCATGAAACATATAGCCTGGATCCTGCGCATTTATATTTCGGCGCCCTGGGATGAGCATGGGATGCTTTCTTAAAGTTGTACTTGATGTTACAGATTAGATTTATATCTGATTATGGCCATGATATTTCAGATGATGAAAACGGATTTGCGTGGATGAATTAGTATGGCGTCGCATCATTACTGTAAAGCAAACAACAAAAACCTAGATGATTTATGATCCAAGTAAAAGGTCTAACTATCTAAATGTATTATAGAATCAAACAATCTGAATGAGATGGGCAAATGGGCGCAATCACTTCCATTACGCAAAACTTTAAAATTCACACCGACAAATAATATTCAAAAGGCATTAAAGTGGATGGGCAAGTTTAAAAAGCCTGATCAACAGCTGGTTTCATTCTAGAAGTTGACTTAGAATATGCCTCAGGAACTCCATGGACCTGCATACTGACAACCATTAAGTCAGCAGAAAGTCTAAAGATGGACTCCAAGAAACCAAACCACCTAAACTTGTGCCTAATCTTCAGGCAAAAAAAATTATTTCAGTCATTACAGACTTCTACAATTTATTTAAGACTTGTTTTTAGAGTTACAGAGCAGTTTCATCGATAATAGCTTTGATCAAGTACACAGTTCAGAAACCATACATCATGAAGAACACTGATCTTAGAACTAAATCCACAGATGCTCAGAAAAAGACTTTTACAAGCTGATGAACAACACTGTTTTCGGAAGACTATGGGAGAATCCCCACAATGCGTAAAGATGTCAGATTGTCCCTCAGAGAGAATGAAGCAATTAAGCTAACTTAAAACCAAATTACAGGACTTAAAAGATTTCATGATCAGCTTTTTTGGCATAATGATGAAAAAAAAGAAAGTCAAATTAGACAAAAACCCGTTTTTATTGGGTTTACTTGTTTTAGAATTATCAAAGCTTATGATGTTAGAATATCTTTATGACTACATTTAAGCCCTCCGTATCCTGAGTCCAGTACTTACACAGATACTGATAGTTTTTGATATAGATATACCTCCTGAAGACATCTAAAAAGGGCATGGAAATTAGAAGTAGCTAAAAGGTACATGCGGGATGGTAACGACACATCTGATTTTTTATCCTAAAGATTCACCTTTGCATACATCCGTTAATAAGAAGGATTTTAGTAAAGATGAAGGAAGAATAATCTGGAAAGGTGATCAAGGAGTAAATGTGGGGTTAAGTCAAAAATGTACAGAATTCCAAGCAGGAGAAAATCATTAAGAAAGCAAAGGGAATATCTCGCAGCGTTGTGCATTCCAAACATTTCACATGGCAACTACAAGAAGCATTGTTTGGCAATAAGACTTTTCATCATGAAACGCAAAACTGCGATCTAATTATCATGAGATCAACACCAACAGTTGAACAAAGAAGTCGATAAGATAGAACAAACACAAACGTTGGTGTTTTAATCCAGAGTTTTCATAAGCTATTGGGCACTGTTGGGATGAACCGTAAATTAATTAAACTGAACTTGAGTCAGCGGAATTATCTGCAGTTACTTCTTTCACAAAAGATTTAGAGGAGCTGGTTGTTTTGTGTGTCATCTTCTCGTAAAATAATACACTGGCGGATTCATTTTTAACAAATCTTTTTATTTCATATGGATCAACCACTCACCAAACTGATCTGGTAGCCCTGATGCGAGTGTCCCCCTTCTGCTTCTCCCTGGTAAATTAAAGGTAGCCTTACTTTCCGTCAACCAAACGTTAATAGTTTGCAGGATGAAGACTCTCTTCAACATTACATTTATTGTTTATTCTTTTGATTCTTGTACTGTTTTAACCCTTTAAATTTTTCATTATTCATTGCGCGCAAACCTGAGGGCAGTCCTTCTACCCATTCTGTGTTGCGAGAGTTGTCAATAGCCTCTGTGATACTGGTAGGAGAAAAGTCTTTCGCTAACTGTTTGTTAAAGTTTCAAACTAAAGCCTGCGATCTGTGAACTCCTGGAATGCCACTTTTAAGGGGGGGGCGGTACTCTATGTTTCAACATAATTGATTCACTTTGCCCCATTAAAATTCTTTTCCATCATCGCTTGAATCATGCGAGTTATAAGTTAAAGGACCTCTTTAGTTAAATCAAGTAGTAAGGCAACAGCAACTGCAGAAGCACTCTTTTTGAGTAATGGTTCAAGCATCTTTATATCTTGGAAGCCATGTCACTCTGACTGTGAGTGCGTACTTAAATCTTTTTCGTCTAAATCCTATCAGAGGTAAATATAAAAGATCCATTTGAAATGGGTGTCCGATTGGAGGTTGTATTGACAAAGTGGTCTCTGTATTCGTCTAGTCGCTTGTAAATAAAATTTGCCAAATCGTCTAGTTTAGATACCATTCATTTGCGTTGTTCACTGACTCCCGCTAGCTTGCTTAGATTTTTAATTGCTGTTATTCCCTTCCCAATAACCTTTGGGAATAATAAGATTTTTTGTTCATTTTTTATTCAGCCAATTTTATGTAGCAACACACTACACGACGGTCATACCAAAGGCAAAAAACGCGATTCTTGCATCTTTTGTTTTTCTGATGGTGAAAAAAGATCACTGATTTTTTGGTGGGGGGCAATGTCTCGATTGGTTTGCCTGATTACAAGATAATATTGTTTTTATTGCTTGATCAACATTTTAAATGTTAAGCTGCATGCCCCTGTTTCTTTCCAGTGAGTGGCATTAATAAAATCTAACTGGCTGCAAGTCACTGCCTTTTCATAGCGTCTTGCTGCAGCTGCTATTGCTCCATAGCTTTGTTATGGTCTTTTTCTCTCGCGTCATTCCCCAGTTTACTAAATGCGAAATTACTTATCCGCTAAAAGCAAGCGCGAATTCACCACAGCGACGTCCATCACTAATGCGAGTGAAGCCATTTTTTATAAATGTATTTTTTTTCATTACATATTTATATAGTCTGGAATTATTCTGGCTTGACTAAGAAAATCTTTCGTGGCAACCGAAGACTGCAATGATAGCACTCAGCTTTGGGCTGAATCCCTCAAAGTCTAGTTTGCCCAAGATCTGCCGGTTTAATTCTTAACAGGCTTTTTAACCGAGCATTGAGTATCCAACACATAGTCATCCCAATAACAGCAGAATGGGTATACAAGGTTAGCACAGTTTTTTCGGTGCTCATTTTTATAAAATAAAATAATTATAATTTAATAAAAAACTATGAACAGTATGATCTCCTACAGCTACAAGGCAGCCTAAACCTTCCTGAACTAATGAATGACCAAGTTGATGATCAATGCTATTATGCCCAAAAAGGAAAGCTGTATTCTTTGGCAGCATGTGGGAAAAACAAAACAGTTCCAATCGGACTGAATTCAGCATAGAACCAGATACAACAGATTCCCCGCAAGACAATATTTACAGTATCATAACAGGTATGAAGCGCAGCTGGGTCTAGAATGGTGATAAGTGTGGGGCAAACGGTTCTTAGTTTGTACACTAAACCTAGTCAGTAGATTTGCTCCCATTGAAATCGAAACAAGATCTTACGTATGATTATAAGCAAGATCCAGTTTTAAACAAAGTCATAGAGTCTCTCGGGTGTGACTATACAACAGAATGGAAACATTGTTATCGCGCCAGCGATCATGGATTAATAACTTTTAATCATATAGATTTTGTTTCCTTCACAATGAACGAGCTGGAAAATCATCAGAACCAGAATCAGGTGAGAAAGTAACCAAGCCAGAAATTCAGCAGAAAACATTGAATCAGGTGAGAAAGTTAACCAGAAAAAATCCAGGCGTGTTGGAAGCAGGAAAAAAATTAGTCAGAGTTAACAACAAAAAAAAATTAATTAGTAACAGAATATAACTCATCATAAAAACATAACAGCCCGGCCAACTGCCAAACAAGTTGATTCAATGCCCACTATAAAAACTCCATGTGATACAAGGGCCCCACATACTTCATGAAAATTGAACTTAACAACTGTGCCATTTTTGCGCCATTTTGCTGGCTGTTGGGGGCAGTTATTTGCGGCTATAACTAATAACGATGGCAACAGAACAAAAGCAATCAAAGAAAATCCGAACCATTAAATGCAGAAAAAGACAACTGCACGCCAAAACCGCCAAATAACAAAGCAACCTTTTTTGATCCATTTCAATGTAATAATGATATTTAAATTTTTTTTATAAAAAATAGAACAAGGCGTATAATATAAAATGATCAAGACAATAAATAAAGAACATGGAGTCCTATAACAGGACATTCCCATAGACCAGAATTGTAATCAATGGGTTGCTTCGGATGTAAAAAACTTCATTAAAAACTATTGCAGAAACGCTGAGCAAGACATCCTCAACGATGACGCGTTTTATTTATGAGGCGTGTTGTGTACTATCTCAGACAACATTTACTATTTTAAGATAAAAACATAGCTTGATATTTTTTTGATAATTTATAAGATAACTTAATAAGAACTTAGTTTACTAAAAGATGACTTAATCAACGACTTATCAAGAACTTGATCAAAAACATATTAAGAACTTAATTAAGACTTGTTGTTTCAGAACTTATTAGAAAACCTTGGCGCAAATAATTAAAAAATTAGAAGATAACTTAAGTAAGAACTTGGGATGAACTTAGAATAGACTTAAGGACAACTTAGAAGTAAATTAAGTAGAACTTGAGAATAACTTGTTAAAAACTTAGAAGGAAACTGAGTGTTAGTGCATGCGTGGGTGGGGGAGGTGTCTTGCGTGGGGGCAGGAACAAAACAAACAACAAACAAAAACAAACAACAAACACACAATAACAGTCCATGGTGGTGGGGTGGGACGTGCCGTGCGTGGGTATGCCAAAACAACACCAATCCAAACAAAACGTGGAACTCCTAGGGCCACTTCTTGCATATTGTGACTAAACAGTTGTGTCTCGCTCGCAATCCTCAATCCAACCCCAGTGATCACATAGGGTCGTTTGGGCCTAGTTTGTCCGCTGAGCTTGCTGGTGGTGCCGCGCTTTGGTAGTCAAGCGATCACATAAGGGTCGTTTGAACCCTAGTTTGCCACCGAGCTTTGCAGTGCTCTGACGTCATTGGCGGCAAGCGATCACATAGGGTTGTTTTGGCCTAGTTTGCTGTGCTCCTCTTTTCTCAACCAGGCATTGCAACTGGCTTTTGGCAGAGTTACGCAATTACTGGCTGTAGCCAAGCTTTCTATTGCGGCCTCTGAATCGCCAAGTAGTACATCCGTC
>CM031605.1:35531563-35539063 GCA_018398815.1 Conus ventricosus
TTCAAAGCAATAAATCATTTTGTTCGTTCTCTCTCTCTCTCTCTCTCTCTCTCCTCTCTCTCTCTCTTTCTCTCTCCTCTCTCTCTCTCTCTCTCTCTCTCTCTCTCTCTCTCTCTCTCTCTCTCTCTCGCTTGTTTTTCCCTACCAACCTCAACCCTTTCCTTTTGAATTTATGAAAACCTCTAAGATAATAGTAGCATGCCTTTATTTTAGTGTTTACAATACCTGAGTCAGGGGACATATATTTGAATACCACTGGTCAGGTTCTTGCGCGCTGCAATCCATCATACAAGCATGTGCATCATGTCCCTCACCGAAAGCTCTTTAGAACGGAGAGAACCTGTTGAGAGAAACGAGCACTGACATCTTGCTTTTAGCTATGTCGTTTTCAGTGCTCCATCATATCACGACCCCGCTGCTCCTTCCAGCTTTCCTATCCGCAGCCACTCGTAGGTTTGTTCCACGGGAGCTCTACCACCGGCAGTGCACTGGGAGCAATTAATATTGAATCACCTTAAAGGTCTACTTTAGAGATTTTCGATAATTTGTTAAAAACAGGTCTACATGTCATATAACTACAGTATGGTATTCATTTTTTTTTAAATCGCCGGAAGAATTTAATAGATAAAAAACGACTTTTGCACACCTGTTCAAACCCCGCGCGGTAGACCGAAAACCGTGACGTCACTTGATGGACTGGCCGTCAGCCGCGACCTACACAACAAGCCAACGCCAAGTGAAATCGACACGAGTTGCGATCCCCCACAGCCTAAAAAGTCACAAGGGGGTGGCAGATATTGTGCTGTAGGCGAGTGCAGCAGCTCAGCAGGAGACGGATATTCTTTGCACACATTTCCATCTGATCCAGATACTCGAAAGAAGTGGATTCGGTTCGTGCAACCATGCCGGGCAGCTAAAGTTCTTTTTACCACGTCAGTTCCAGCTGGACCGCGGAAACGAGCTATTCCGACAATTGCCGAGCCCGTTCGAGTGGATCAAAAACTTCGTCTGCATTGTGCGCGTATACTTTGAAGGCGGAGTGGTAAGCTCGTACAGATGAGTACGATAGTCGCACGTTTATTCTGTTCTTATCTATGGACAGATCACACTTGTTAAATTGAATGAACACGTTAAGGCTTGAGGAAGGAGAATCTCCGCTCGCCGTACACGCGTGATCGCATCAAGAAGTCAGTCGGTAGCCTCCATCGAGACTTCGGTAAAGTCCGTACGCCTTCGGAATGCTGTGTTCGGGCGTCCAGCTGGAACTGAACTGACGTGGTAAAAAGAACTTTGCGTTCAAACTGATAAGGTAAAGGCCTTGCAGAGACATCCCCAGAGTCACATTGGCCGACGCAATCATAGTCACTGCTTTTACATGATAAATTAAATACCGAGCGAGATGTGCAAGAACCATCAGAATCGCTTTCTGTCGCCGTCGCTGACCATCATGAGAGCAGTTAAGCCATGCCAAGATTTAGTTGATTACCTCCCGTTTTCTTGATTACAGGTGAAAATGCCCACTTTCGCGGATCGATTTCGCGTGATCGGGAGCGAATCGGATGTTTATTTTACCAATTTATCAAACATTTCATATTTCTGCATAAGCTGACCAATTATCGAAAACCTCTAAAGTAGACCTTTAAAGGCAACCCACCAGGCGAGTCACTGCATGCACTGCTGCGGAGTCACTTCGTTGAGAGTACTGACATTGTGGTAGGCATTACGTATCCACAAGATATGCATCTGCACACACAAAAATGAGATCTAAACCGCACACCATGGATTTTTCCAGGGTTTCTTTTATGTGCTGATTCATAGAATTATAAAGTGCCTTGGACTATGAAGGATGTTGGATCAGCTCAATGATAGAGAACTGAGTCATAGTTCGACGTCATGAGTTCCCGTTCCACACACACATACACACACACACATACGCGCGCGCGCGCGCACGCACGAACGCACGCACGCACGCACGCACGCACGCACGCACGCACGCACGCACACACACACACACACACACACACACACACACACACACGGATTTCCATTGTCTATCGCAGTGTGTTGTCGTTAAAGTGGTGAGAGTGTAGCATAAGATAGGCATCTCGTGTGTATTGTCTTGGGAAGGATTACCGCATCTACCACATTACTTCTGGTGGTAATATGAACAGTGAGCATAAATATCATCTGAATCACGTTCACGTTCAACGTCCACACGCTATTTGGGTCATAGAACAGACAGCAGCATCCTAAGAGAGAGAGGTGGAGAATACCTAACGCAAGTCTCTTTCCACTAGAATGACAACACTGTAAGATAGGAAGCAAAGATGGCCATTTCTGTTAGTGCTAGCAAGGTTTCAACACGCAACGTCTGACGGCTGAATACGGCCGTTTACTTCTGAGCGAATCAGGCACCCACAGAAGGTGAGCTAAGGGTTAGGTGGTTCATTAGAAACCTGTTGACTCTGATCGCTTTTTGCAATGAACACACTCCAAACAACACCTAAGACAACTTCCAATCCTGAGTTGTTGCTGAAGCTTGATGGTTAAGCATAAAGCGAGAATCCCCAATTCTTGGCACAATCTGCCGGCTTAATCCTCCTATGAACATTGTCAGCAGCCATCCAAAATGCAATAACAATAATATTAATAATAATGATAATAGTGATGATGATAATAATAATAATGATGATGATGATGATGATGATGATGATAGTAATACTACTAATAATACTGATAATGATGATAATAATGATGATAATAGTAATGATAATGATGATAATAATAGAATAATAGTAATAACAATGATAATAATAACAATGATGATGATGATGATAATCATAATAATATAACAATAATGATGATGATATGATGACGACGATGATGATGATAAGGATAATGATTATAATAGCAGAGCATACTCAGTGAGTGAACGTGGCAGAAAAAAAGAAGATCTAAAAAGTTCTGGATGCGCAGGAATGGTCAGTAGACTTACGTCCTGCGTATGACTAAACGCCGGGACTGGCCGGGATCCCTGACTGTCCTAAGAATCCCTCACGGCACCACAGTATACTGTGACTTTCAGTTTCTGTTTCATGACGGAGGTACCGCACAGTGTGGAACAGCCAAGGTCCGTCACAACTCTCCTGTTTCACCAGGTGCCTATACTGTTCAGGGGGGAGGGGGTGTGTGCATCTAAGTAAGTACATAGTAAATAAATAACCAAGGAAAAAAAAACCTGACGGGGGCGTGGAAGGTGGGAAGAGGGGGGGGGGGGGGGCTCTTGGACGAGGAGTAGCAGGTGCGTGACCCACGTCACCCTGACGCGTTGATCGGGCTTTCATCAGCAGTCACAGAACAGTGAGTGGCCGAACGAATGATACATGGCAGGCACCAGTTCTCTGTATGCCGCTCACACACCATGGATCAGGGTACTTGTCTACTGACATCGCAGCAGCAAGCGTGACTCAAACTGCAAAGAGGTGAGACAGCTTTGTGCGTACCATGGAATATGGAGATCGTCTGCGTGATGCCCAGTCTTCATTTCATCAAGTTGTGTCCTTTGTCGAGCCCTTGTTCTGGTCTGTGCTGTGTGGGAAGTGATAAAACTCCATGATGTATTCCTTGTGTCTGACAGGAACGGTTATTGATGCTTGACAAAGTTGTCTCTTGTCAATTTTTTGTTAGATGTGAACGGAAACTTTGTGTGTTGTGCTGTTGTTGTCTGCGCGTTTGCTGCTGTTGTTCTGCTGTTGTTGCTGCTTGTTGTTGCTGCTGTGTTGTTGCTGCTGCTGCTGCTGCTGCTGTTGTTGCTGCTGTTGTTGCTGCTGTTGTTGTTGATATGGAGCCTCCAGCAGTCCATGTTGTCCCATTTTTATCATTTGTCATTTATATTTCTTAATTCATTCATCTTATTCTATTTTGTTAATTAATTTATTAATTTTCCTTATTCATTTATTGGTTTTTGCTGATCTGGAACTGCTATACTCTTTTGCCATTCCTTTTCTCTCGACTCTCATTCTGTTGAAAAACAAATCCCAGTCACGCACAGTATCTTTGCCCGCATGTCTTTCCCGCTTGTAATGAAAAAAAAATTGCTTGTATTATTCAGTTTAAACGAATGTTAACAAGAACAGGTATTTTATTTTTTCCTTGTTGTTACTTAGTATTTTGTCTATCTGCATCTTTCATTTCTCCAAGCCAAAATGTCGAAGAAAAAAATACACACTGCAATTAAAAATGTTCAGCGCCTAAGTTACATAAAGCCATTATGGCCCAACCCAAACAAGGATAAACCTAGTCTACTCGGCGATGCAAATTAAAACGAAAATTGCACGATGGCGCCTAACACATAGACGTTGGAGGACAAGGGGTCCCCACTTATTAAGAGCGAGAGAGAGAGAGAGAGAGAGAGAGAGAGAGAGAGAGAGAGAGAGAGAGAAGAGAGAGAGAGAGAGAGAGAAGAAGGGAAGAGAGGAGAGAGAGAGAGAGAGAGAGAGAGAGAGAAAGAGTGAGAGAGAGAAGAGAGAGAGAGAGAGAGAGAAGGAGAGAGAGAGAGAGAGAAGGAGAGAGAGAGAACAGAGAGAGAGAGAGAGAGAGAGAAGGAAGGGGAGAGGAGAGAGAGAGAGAGAGAGAGAGAGAGAGAGAGAGAGAGAGAGAGAGAGAGAGAGAGAGAGAGAGAAGAGAGAGAACTGGCTAACCCTGTTACAGAAGAAAATGTCGTACGAGTGCTCATGGACTGACATATAGATAATATCAGAGATGGACAAAATTGAAAGGATTCCAATACAGCGTACCTTTTCCCCCTTAAAAATAGATATTGAGAGCAAGTCCCTATGGTTGTGTATTTCCCCCAGAGTACAGCATTTCCAAATTATAATTGAAACTGGTGTAGCATGCCATTTTGTCCCCAGCAAGAAACGTATCTACCCCACACTCATCTCCTTCCCCCTATCTACTATACACCCACCTCTTTCTTTCTGTCTGTCTGTCTGTCTGTCTGTCTGTCTGTCTGTATCTCTCTCTCTCTCTCTCTCTCTCTCTCTCTCTCTCTCTCTCTCTCTCTCTCTCTCTCTCTCTCTCTTCTGCCCTTTCCGCGGGAACCCATTGCGGATTACAAAAACCAAACCACTGAACGCCAGGGATCATTGGAGTGAAAGTCTGATAAACGCAAATAGAGTCAGCCCGAAAATATGAACACACATCTAACATCTTTCTGGGGAAAGTTCACAGACAAAATTCACTAAATTTAAAACGAACCAATTCAACATTCAAAACTGAAAATATCGACAATTGATTACCAGTACTTTTTTTTTCAAAGCCAGAGGCTTTTGTCACTCTGTATAAGGATACACGTCCACTTCCCTGGGTGGACGTCCGCTTAGTTGACATTCCGAGGCATGCAGTTATCATTATTATTATTGTTATCATTATTATTATTATCATTATCATCATTATGAATAGTCATATAGCGCCTATCCTAGAGACCAAGCTCTGAGCGCTTTACAATCCACACTCGTTCACACAACGGGCTGCCTACCTGGGTAGTGCCGACAGAAGAGATGCCAGCTGACGCTTCATTTAGTCGTTTTCCATGTCATCCAGTCAATGTCGTTCACTCAGTTTCCTTATTTCCTTCATTCTCTCCATTTCTCACGCAGGGTGTATGCTATGTGTAACGTGTCATCCATACCAACGGCCAAACTGACCTCTTCCGAAAGTTGGTGATGAGATTTTACGTGTTTGCAAGATGTTATGCGTGCGTTTACACACGGAAGCTCGGGTTTATAGTCTCATTCGAAGGACTGTATGGGAAATGGAATCAGAACCAATGTTAACTCCGAGGGAAAAATCTCCCTGTTCCAAAACGGTCCGGTGGAAATTCGAACCCGCAGCCCCAAGATCACCAAGATTACGAGTCCAGCGCTCTCCCACTGAGCTAGTCCGGTCCCATTTGACGTTGTAAATTCGAAACCCGCCAGCTTTCAAACACAAAATTGCCATTTTCACTTCCTGTCTACGTGTGTTGTCGTTCTGGTGGTCTTAGTGTTGCATTATATAGCTCTACCGTTCTTACTGTTGTGTGACAGCTATGCATGCGATTTCTGACGTGTTCAGGCATTAAACCAAAAAGTAACAGTGAATGCCTGAATAGATTGGCTGATGAGAACAGTAGCCAAGTTAGATGACGACGAAAAAAAAAGATACCCCCTCCACCCCCCCACCCCCCCACCCACCCACCCCCCCACCCACCCACCCCACCCCCCCCAAAAAAAATAAATAAATAAAAGAAGAAAAAATGTAATCTGACTTTTCGTGCTATCTATCTATCTATCTATCTATCTATCTATCTATCTATCTATCTATCTATCTATCTATCTATCACTATCTATCTATCTATCTATCTGTCTATCTATCTAATCTACCCATCCATACTTTCATCCATTCATCCATACATCTTTCCATCCATCTGTCTATCTATTTATCTGTCTGTATACCTATCTGCATACACGGGCGCTCATGGACATACATGTACATATACGTACTTTTATAAAGTCATATTAATGTGAAGACAAAATAGATGACAAACGTGTACACAGCTCATGCACGCACGGACACACACACACCACACACACACACACACACACACACACACACACACACACCCACACACACACACACACACACACACACACACACACACATAACACACACACACACACACACACACACACACACACACACACACACACACACACACACACACACACACACCACACACACACACACACACACACACACAGAGACAGACAGACAGACAGACAGACAGACAAACAAACAAACAGAGACAGAGAGAGAAACGCACACATACCCACAAACATACACACCTGACCAGCCGCCGTGGCGAAGTGGTTAGCGTTGCTGACTCCAGGTTGGGAGGTCGAGGGTTCGATTCCTATCAGAGTCATATGCGATTTTTTTGCTTCGACCGGCTCCTACCCAGAGCTGAGTTTGCTACGGGCTCAGTTGGGAAGACTGGGACCACACAGTCGAGTTTCATCCACTTAATGGATGCGTCTCTGAGAGTGTTGCTCGAATTTCCTGACTGCAGGTGTCTGTATCTCTCGGGCCTGGTTGACGCCGGGATACATTATGAAAGTAAGCGTAGAGTGCAGCCCTGTCATGCAGTCTCAGACCAAAATGGAAATCCGTAGCATCATCTTATCATCTTCATTTTCATCAATAAGCATTAAAAAAAAAAAGTCTAAAATTCTGTGGAACTTCATGCCCTGCTCTCATGGTGACCTCAATTTCAATATCCTCTTCTTGTCTGTGGCTTTGGTTTGGTTCCGTCGGGGTGACCGTATTTGCAAGTCCATGGACGTGGTGGCGCCCACCGGAGGGAGAGCTCACTCACGCCGGCTCCGCGACAAAACAATTATTGTCGTCAGTAGGGGGCAAAGTAGATAGTGTCCTGCGTATGTTGGATCAGAACAGGCG
>CM031605.1:35543889-35548889 GCA_018398815.1 Conus ventricosus
GTGTGTCCCAGAATGGCTGAAAAACTTAGAATCTTCCAAGACAAATCCATTTTCCTCGTGTTGACGAGAGTGAACAGGTTGTCATATGGTCCACTGGCTCGTCGGATTCCACTGCGGACTTCTTCATGTGTGATCTTTGTAGGAGGTATTCAACTATCTTGCTGTGACATCTCCCCACCCACCTCAAGGGTATTGAGCAGCGACAAAAGAAAACCAAAGCGAAACAGGAGGAAGGGAGAACACACCCGTAGATTGAAATAGTTTGCTTCTTTTTCGGTTGGTTGGTAAAAGAAACACATGCGAAAACTCAAACACGCAGAGAGAGAGAGGAGAGAGAGAGAGAGAGAGAGAGAGAGAGAGGAGAGAGGAGAGAGAGAGAGAGAGAGAGAGAGAGAGAGAGAGAGAGAATCAAACAAACTTAGGATACTGTGCTAAAAATACTTAACGCATTGAAAACTGTTGATTTCATATTTATTTTTGCGATTTTCACGTACAACACAAGAATGTACTTGGAACAGTGAAGCACAAAAAACGCTCCATAGCTGCTTTCAACAAAAATGAAAAAACGAAGTACTTGCTACTGAGATTTAGTGTTTGAATGTCATATACACACTTTATTTGATTTGGAAGGAAAGTGCCTTCTCTGCAGGGTATCCGTATCGCGGCATGAGAACAATAGCTTCCATATAGACATGTAGCGCTTGGATTGTCACAAAATTAGTTTGGATGTGATTTTGCATGGGGAGGATACTAGGGAAGGGGTAGAGAGGGACAATGCCACTGAAGAACATGAGACAGCAGAAAAAGAAGCCAGAAAAGGTTTTAACACGGGAACGTTGGACTCATCGATGGCAGCAAGAGGATGAAAAGGGACTGATGACGAATTGACAGAAAGAAAGAATCTTTGCAATTAACTGAACGAAATTGGTCGAGATATTTGTTTACTGAACTTCATTCAAAACTGGGAGGAAAAAAATCACTGCTTTAAATAGATCACAGGAAATGAAGTAATCAACTGATGGAACTCATTCAGAAATTAACTGATTGAAATTGCTTTAATGAATGAAATGAGAAGCTTGCGGAAAACTAAAACCTAATTGCGTCAGTTCTGCTCGGGATATTACGGAGAAAGATGATTGTCACGTGCTGCGTTGATTCTTTTTGGACCAGTGCTATACACATTTTGAATGGTTTAACAAAAATGACCAATTAGTCAGAGTCATCAAGTAGAACAGGGTGGGTTTTTTTTTTTTTTTTTTTTTTTGGGGGGGGGGAGTTTTTTGGTGGCATCAGTTATCGGATGAATGGAGCACCTAAGGCGGTGATTTTCTTCTCTTTTTTTTTCCTTTTTTCCCTAAGGCCAAAATCCACCTCTTCATTTTTTGGTGCTTCACACTGTTCTCTTCATCAGCCAAAAAAAAAAAAAAAAAAAAAAAGCAGGAAAAAAAAAAAAACATAAACAATTTCCACTACTAAAGGGTTTTCCCCCTTTTTCTCCAACCAGTCTCTTACACACCATGCACAGTCTGTATGTTCTCTTACAAACGGACATATTTTTGCTAATTTTAATGCAGGACAGTTTGTTAGTTAACCCTCTTTGCTACAGCTGGAACTGAATGTATAGACAAAACATCTCCAGTTTGCTCAGTCTGCTTTTGTTTTTGTTTTTTAATCTCCTTCTCCATAGGTATCTCCAGGTGCCCAGTGCCCTGCGCGTACATCCTGTTCCCTGGTGGTGTCCGTCTGTGGACAGCGTGTAGACGTCTGGTCTTGGTCATCCACCGGACGTGGCCAAGCCATTTCCAGCGTGTCTCCTCCACCGCCATCGCCATGTTATTAATGTCTGTGTATTTGTTCACTTCTTTGTTGATGACACGCAGTTCCCACAGACTGTTGAGGACTTCAGCGAGACACTACCTAACTAGGCTGTGACCCGGCTCTTGATGGCTCTGTCGCTTCTGCAGATTACTGTGGCATACATTAGGAGAAGTAGGACTGACCGGACATTTGAGTTACATGTTTCTCGCTTGGTGCTGGCCTGTAGGGCTGATGATAATTGCGTGTTTACATATGTTTGCGCTGTGTTAAAGGCCTGTGCTGTGAGGCCGAATCTGGTGGAAATCTTGTTGATGTTGCTGTCAGATGAAATGTAGGCAACGACAATGAAATTCATAGAATAGCCATGAACAGAACATGGACCCTGCGTTATAGCACCGATGGAGCTATAGGAATGAAGAAACGGTGTAGTGTGCAAAGCTCTCTCTCTCTCTCTCTCTCTCTCTCTCTCTCTCTCTCTCTCTCTCTCTCTCTCTCTCTCTCTTTACATATTTTCTTTTATGAATAATATCAAACTGGATGGTCGAGATACTGACCTATTTTGCTTGTATTTCAGGCTTTCAATTGATTGATGTTTATTTTATGCTTGTTACTTTCGTTTTTTGATATGATGATTTTGTGTTGTACACCCCATGTCACAAAGGCTGTATAGCTAATGACATTAAACATGTTCAGTGTTCAGTGTTCTTTCTCTCTCTCTCTCTCTCTCTGTTTTCGGTAGGGGCTCGTTGTTCTGATGAACTCTGAATACCATGTCTGCCAATCAGAGAATGTTGTGCATGAAATGAGGAACTAATGGGGGTGGGGAGGATGCTTTTTGACCGCAATCATTTAAAGACATTCATCTCGTTTAAACTGAAATGAGGTTATGACATGCAATATATTTGAAGACATGGGCGTTAAATCACCATTATCATTATCGCCATCATCATCATCATTGTCATCATCGCCATCATCATCATCATCATCTCATCATCATCATCATCATCATCGTCGTCGTCGTCGTCGTCGTCATCATCATCATCATCATCATCATCATCATCATCATCATCATCATCATCATCATCATCATCATCATCATCATCATCATCGTCGTCATCATCAACAAAACCAACGCTCAGGACTAAAATGAACAAGAGTGGTCCTTATCTCTGCTGAATCACCTCCAGACAGAGAAAGGTCGGCCCTGGTAGCAAGTATTTAGTCCTAACAGGAAGAACTGTAGAGCAGAGTGGAGTGGAGTGGGCTGGAGTGGAGTGGAGTAGCGCAGAGTAGAGAAGAGTATAGTGTAGTGTAGTGTAGTGTAGTGTAGTGTAGTGTAGTGTAGTGTAGTGTAGTGTAGTGTAGTGTAGTGTCGTGTCGTGTCGTGTCGTGTAGTGTCGTGTCGTGTCGTGTGTGTCGTGTCGGTCGTGCTGTGAGTGTACTGTCGTGTCGTGTCGTGTCGTGTCGTGTCGTGTCGTGTCGTGTCGTGTCGTGTCGTGTCGTGTCGTGTCGTGTCGTGTCGTGTCGTGTAGTGTAGTGTAGTATATCATGTTGTGTCATGTCATCTTATGGAGTCTCAGACTACTGTGATATTTTGGCATATTATCTTGTGTGTGTGTCTCTATATATATATAGTATATCACATCATGTTACACTATACTGTATTGCATTACATTACATCGCACTCTACTGTTATTCCGCACAGGATTATATTACATCATTCTATCATATATAAACAACAGGCCTTCTAATTCTTCTTCTTCTTCTTCTTCCTAAAATACTGGTTCACTCAAAAACGAGTAGGTCACCAGCGCGCGCCTATACCATATCATACTATATCACATTGCGATACATCGTCTATTTAGATGTGGCTCCAAGAAGTGAAAGAAGATTCTCTTCCTATTTAAACTTCTGGCATCAGATACCAGACAACATGTCGATCCTACAGGCCAGCATCACCTCCTAGACAAGCTGAAGGCGTTAGCGAAGGCTAGCAATGCCCAGTTCTGAATTCTGGCTGGAATTATGTTGTCAGTAAATCGCAGCACCGGACTCTTAGCTGTCACCCAGGGTCATATCGCGTAATGCCTGCCAGGGTGAAAGACTGGCTCCTGATTTAGAGACTGCATGTCCGGTGTGTGGCGGTGGAGACTGGTTGAAGTTTGGGCGAGGATGGCGTCTTCGGTGTCAGTGACATCTTGATCCCCAGCTGTTGAATTCCATGATCGATGACCTCTCAGAACTAATAGCACCCTGGGTCTTCTTTGATGTGTAGTTGATGAGGTCAACTGCTATTGTAAAAAAAAAAAGAATGTAATGTTGGGGGATCAGCGTCTGAGATATTAATCGTGAAATTATCTGCGTAATTGATGAGATCGCCTGCTTTTGCTCCCCCACCCTCCCCGTCCCACCTTCCCCATCCCACCCTCCCCATCCCACCTTCCCCATCCCACCTTCCCCTCGTTGCTTCCCCATTGTCCCACTCACAATTCCTGTACTCACCCAGGCCAAACAACATCAATTTCTGTACTCACCCAGGCCAAACAACATCAATTCCTGTACTCACCCAGGCCAAACAACATCAATTCCTGTACTCACCCAGGCCAAACAAAATCAAAAAGAAAGAAAAACATGCACAATGGCACAGGAATAAGTATATGCAGATAGACAGGAAAAGATAGACAGATAGATAGATAGATAGATAGATAGATAGATAGATAGATAGATAGATAGATAGATAGACAGACAGACGGATGAATGGATAGGTAGATGGGAAGATAGACAGACTGACAAATAGATAGGTAGATAGATAGATAGATAGATAGATAGATAGATAGATAGATAGATAGATAGATAGATAGATAGATAGATAGATAGCCAGACAGATAGAGAGAGATGGTTGAATGATTGAATGAATGGATGGATAGATAGATAGATAGATAGATAGATAGAGAGAGAGAGAGAGAGAGAGAGAGAGAGAGATGGATGGATGGATAGGTGGATAGGAAGATAGACAGACAGACAAATAGATAGATAGATGGACAGACAGATAGAGAGAGAGGTTGAATGATTGAATGAATGAATGGATAGATGGATAGATAGATAGATAGATAGATAGATAGACAGACAGACAGACAGACAGACAGGCAGACAGACAGACATGAACATAGACACATCATGAA
>CM031605.1:35553889-35561389 GCA_018398815.1 Conus ventricosus
GAACCTAGTCTTTCCAACACTGTCTGCAGTGCTTGCTCTGCAGCGTCCGACCATTCGACCACTGCCGGTTTCCCTGCCTTGACCAAATCACTGAGAGGACTCGTGATTGCAGCAAAATTTGGACAAACTCCTATAGAACCCAATAAAACCTAGCAGACTCCTGACTTCTGTTTTGGTCTTGGTCTCTCTGAATTCATCATCTTCTCCACCTTTCCTCTTTCCGGCTGCTTTGTGTCGCCTCCGACAACAAAACCTAGGAACTCCAGGCTTGGAAAACCAACCTGGCACTTTGTTGGTCTGGCTGTGAGATTGGCTTTCCTCAACCTCTCTAAAACTGCTCCTAGCTGCCTCATATGCTCCTCCCATGTCTCGGACGCTATCAGAATGTCATCCATGAAATTCACAACGCCTTCCAATCCCGTCAATAACTTCCTCATCATCCGAGAGAAGACTGCAGGCGCGTTGACCAACCAAAAGGGAGTACTCGCCACTGGGATAGCCCCATAGGAGTGGAGAATGCTGTGACTTCCTTTGAGTCCTCACTCAGGGCTATTTGCCAGTAACCCTTGCTCAGATCTATCCTGGTGAAATACTGACTCTTGCTTGTGGCGATCTGAGCGAACAGGTCTTCCATGTTGGGTATGACCTCTGCATCGACCTTGGTGACACTGTTCAGACGTCTATAGTCGACACAGAATCGATGCTCACCTGACTTTTTCCTCACTAAGACGACGGGTGCACTATATGATGATTTGGACGGTTCAATCACCCCAAGGTCCAACATCTTTTCTACCTCCTCCTCGATCACTTGCTTGGTGGCATATGGGATCGGGTAGGCTTTCACATGTACGGGTTTCTGTGATGTCAACTCCACCGTACATGTCTCTAGAGTTGTCCTGCCTGGTTTATCAGTCAGGGACGCCCTATACTGTTCTAGGAGCCCACTAACTTCCTCCTGTCTCCTACTGTCTAGCCCTTCATACAGTGACACATCCCTGTATGACTCTTCTCCTGGAAACTCAGCAACAAAATCTCCCCTTCTTCTGCTGGGGCTCCTTCACCTCCATCAATGATTGCTGCTGCGCCTATGTGCTGAGTCTCACGCTGAATATATTTGCGGAGTAGATTTGCATGGAAAAGTTTTGATTTCCCATTCACATCGATTCGGTAGTCCTGATCTACCTTTTCAATGATGGTGAAGGGTCCCTTCCAATGCATCAGCAGCTTGTTGTGATCCGTGGGAAGCAGTAACAGGACTTGATCTCCCACCTTGAGGAATTGCTTCCTCACCTTCCTGTCATACTGCTTCTTCTGGACGACCCTAGCCTCCTGCAAACTCTCCCTTGCGACCTTACATGTCTCCTCGAGCCTATTGCGTAGGTCCACCACATACTGATAGGTGGTTTTGACCTCTTCTGACTCCTGTTCTCCGGACCACAGCTCTTTGAGAATGCAACACCGGTCCCCGAACTGTCCCGCCCATACAGCAGCTCAAATGGCGAAAAGCCTGTGCTTTCCTGAGGGGCTTCTCTGTAGGCAAACAGTGCCGCTGGAATGTAGCGGTCCCAATCTGCTGGCCTTTCCTCACAGAGCTTCTTTAAGATGCCCTTCAGCACACCGTTGAATCTTTCCACCAAGCCATTGCATTGTGGATGGTATGGGGTAGTGAGCAGCTGTGTGATCCCTAGCAGCCTGTTGACCTCCCTCATCACGCCTGAGGTGAACTGTGACCCCCTTCACTGAGAATTTGTGCTGGCACACCCACGCGAGAAAAGATGTCTACCAGCCCTTCAGCGACCTGTTGCGTATCTACGCCTTTCAATGCAACCGCTTCTGGGTATCTGGTCGCGTAGTCCACCAGTGTCAACACATACCTGTGCCCACCTTTGGAACAGGCGCGATTGGGCCAATCAGATCAACAGCCACTCTCCTGAACGGTGTGTCAATTAAAGGGGATGTTTAAGAGGTGCCTTCCTCTTCACCCCTCTTGTGGCTGACCTTTGACACACATCACATGACATGCAGAACCGCTTTATGTCTGCCATTGCTCCTGGCCAATGAAAATCATCAAAGATTCGGTCAGCTGTTTTGCTGGTGCCGAGATGACCCGCCATGAGCGACTCGTGACCCACTGACATGACAGTGTCACGATAACCTGCTGGTACCTCTAACTGAGTGGTCACCTTGCCTGTCTTCCCCTTGGTGAACACTCGGTACAACAGCCCCGCCTTTCACAAGAAATTCTGTCTCACCTCCTCTAACCTCCTGTTTTCTCTCCACCTCTTGCCAACTCCCAAGACTTCACGAGCGAAGGGTCTTGTTCCTGCGCTGTGCCTAAACTCATCAGGCGACACATCTATGCCTGACTTCCTGCCGGAACGACTAACGGTTTATCAACCTTTTCCTCCCTCCTGCTCCGTGTTTGAACTGCTGCCCCTGTAGCAGTCAACAACTCAGGATCCCCTGGATCCCTTGCAACCTGGAATATTTCCAATGATCAAATCATGAAGGGTTTCTCCATCACCAACGCAGACAACTCGCCTGAGAAGTAAGGGGTACGTACTTCTATCTTAGCAACTGGAAACTCCCTCACAGTGCCATCGATTAGAGTACAGGTCTGGATTTGCCCTGTCAAATCCCCTTTCTCGACCAGCGTTGTTCTAACTACACCACATGAACAACCAGTGTCTCGTAACACTTTCACCCTCTGCTGGCCAATCCACCCTTCTCCACTGGTAACGAACCACTCAGCCTAGTGCCCTCCATCCTGACACTGACTGCTGTCCAGTGCTAGCCATAGGCTGCACTCCACCCTCTTCAGACTGAATCCCTTTGGTTCCACTGCAGGTCGTTTCCCTTGACGACCCTTATCCACCTCTTGCAAGGCTGCTGCCTTCTGGAACCTCATGCGACAATCCCTCGCCACATGTCCCTTCTTGTGACAAATGAAACACCTAATGTCCCTTTGCCCTTCCTTCTGCCCCACCACTGGGTTTGCAGACTTTGCAGAAAACTCCCTGGTCTCCTTGCACTCTTCTCACCTGTGCCTAGCACCTGTTTCTCCTGCACCTTAGTGCCCAAACGTGCCTCTCTATACACCTCTGCGAACTTCAACAACTCTCCTGCTGTCTCTGGCTGTCTCTCTTTCAAATGTATGGTTAACTCAGGGCCGCAACCTGACAAAATCTGTTCCTTCATAACTAGCTCTTTCAACCAGCGAACTCCTTCTTCGTACCACTCAACTCTAACCATTCTCAAAATAGTGATCTAGACGTGCACCAAACTGAGTGTACGTCTCACCTGCTTGTAATTTAGCTGAACGAAATTTCTTCCTGAACCCCTCCTCTGTGAGGTCAAATCCTTTCATCAACGATTCCTTCACAGCGCCGAAATCAGACTGTTGTTCCGCTGGTAACGCAGTGAAAATTTGTAATGCCTTACCCGTCAATAGCGCTGACAAAATGACTGCCCACTCTTCTGAAGGCCAACCCTGACTGGTCGCAAACGTTTCGAAACGACTGATGTATGCATCAATCGAATCGGTTCCTTCAGAGAATTTTGGCAACTTGGGTCGGGGAGCATAGCTGCGCACAGAGTCACTGGAAAGTGAGCTACCATCCTCGGTGGTCTCCCTTTGTATCCTCACTTTCTCTAATTCTAATTGAACCTTTAATCTTCCGTTTCCTGCGTTTCCCTAGCCTGATTATCATTAGCCTGAATCCTTAACCTTTCTGTTTCCTGCGCTTGCCTTATTTCTCTCTGTTTCCTGCGTTGCGCTAGCTTTAGTCCTTTCCTGCTCTGCTAATGCTATCTCTACGGCAACACGGCGTCTTTCCGCGCGTTCATCTCTTTCCATCTTTTGTTGGTTTCAACGAATGCACGCAACTCATCTCCTGAGTAACCTAGATCATCGAGCGACGCTCACAAGTTGTTCATAGGGGTGTTCTTTTCTTCCGCCATTATATCTCCTTTTTTTTTTTTTTTGAACAAGATTTTATTACTACGACAGCCAAACTGGTGGTTACCGACACGAGTGACGTAATAGCACATCCTATGAATGATAATATAGCTTGGGACAACGTAGTTAGTTTTATAAGACGCCCAGCGCCTGACCCAACTATGAGAGCGAATTATAGCAATCTGTGCGAAATAAGTACTCTGGGGCTGAAATGCCAAGCCTAGTATTAACTATCTTGGAAGCAATGCCAAGCCTAGTGTTTAACTATCTTGGGAACATACAGTAAGACAACCCTTGTCTTAGGATTACAATACTTGAATCCCACCCAGCTTCCTCTCTGGGAAGTTGAACAATTATAATAAATGGGCCAGAATATCCTGGCAGGCTCGCCAATAAATTGTCAACCTCGGTGATGTCGATGGAGGAAGGACTAGCGCACAGCCCAAACACACTCACAGCTTGCTTACGATCTCATTCATATATCATGCATTCGTCACATCAAACCACTGGTAAAGTCTATAACTTTACTACACATGTTCATAGAACGAAACATCAATGCGTATGGAACAAATGAAATAAAACATTCTCTCTTTCCTGAACTTCACAAAATCATTTATCTAAAACATCATTAACTAACCCGGGTATAAATAGATTTCTACTTTACCTGGCCAGGTGATCTTAACTATTCACGAATCACTGTCTTTTCTTTCTTTTCTTTTTTTTTTCTTTTCACTGTCACTTTCACAACAACGACACAGCTGCTGGCACTGGTGTTGGTCTGATTGCACCGGTCAAGCTGGACTGCTGGCACCGGTCAGGCTGGACTGCTGATGAAAGTGGCGCTGGCCAAGTACGAGGTCGAACCCCAGTGAGGATAGAACAGTGACTATCAACATCGATCTGTTCTCCTTTCTTTCTCCTGCATTAATAATAATAATAATAATAATAATATATAGATTTTTAATACGCAATTCTTGGAATCACTCATTGCGCTCTACAATCAATACTCATATACACAACGGGCTGCCTACCTGGGTAGTGCCGACTGAAGAGCTGCCAGCTGGCGTCATTCGGTCGTTTCCCGTGTCATCCAGTCAATATCGTTCAATATCAATTACTCCTTCGTTCTTTCCGTTTCTCACGCAGGGTGCATGCTATGTGTAACGTGTCATCCATAACGTGTCATCATTAACGCATTGCACTCTCTCTCTCTCTCTTCTAGTCTGCTCTTATCAAATGGACATGGTTGCTTTTCTTTTCTTTTTTCTTTTCTTTCTTTTCTTCTTCATTAATTAGCAACTCTCTCTCTCTCCATATCTCTCCTCAGTCCTTCCTCTGCAGACTATCTCATGCTAATCTCTCAACTTGGTTCTCTTCTCTCCTCCCCTCATCTCTCTCTCTTCTCTCCCCAGAGATTACACTCAGACCTCTCCTCTCTCTCTCTCTGTTCGTTCTCCCCCTCGTTCTCCCGTTCTCTCACTCTCACATCCTCTTTATTCGTTCCGATCTCTCCAAAAAGGGCGAGTACCATTGGTCAGTATTTTTACCGCCCTGACACCCGAAGTTATCTCCCTCTAATTCCATTGGATATTCAAATCATGACAGTCACGCCGACACGCCTTACTCTCTGTGGTGGTCAATTGGTCATCTAATTGATTAGCTAGATTTCACCCCCACCACACACTACCTTCCCCCCTTTCCTACTTATCTGGCCCCATGTGGCTTAAGTCGTGGACACTGGTCAGTGTAAATTGGCTAGCTGAGTCTGGGTGGGCGCCACGACGTCTGATTAACAATGACGCTGGTTCCACAAAGTGGCCAGATGAGCCTGAGCCAGGCTCTACGACTCGTCTCGCTAGACATCGAGGCGTCGGTCAAAACGGCTTAGTCAGTCTGGGTGGATCGGACCGTCTCCGTGAAGCCTCTCCACTAAGCTTAATTGGCCGGATCCGAACCATGGGGCCGTCCGCCTGACGCCCAGAATATTTGCGTTAGAGCTTAAGTCCAACTGGGCTGGTGGCGATTGACCACGAGTTTGGTTGAGTTTATTTTGACCGTGACACACACACACACACACCTAATATCACGTTATGTGGCAAGACGTAAAACAAAACAACACACACACACACACACACACACACACACACCACACACACACACACACACGACACACGCGCGCGGCGCGCGCGCGCGCGACAAACACACACACACACACACACACACACACACACACACACATATATATATATATATATATACATATATATATATATCACTTCATTTTAATACTATTTTTAACAATATATATATATATTATATTATATATATATATATATATATATTTACCAGTTTAAAATAGGATTTTAAAAATGAAGAGGTTAAAACCTACAAGCTTGTTTCAAGCTAAAAGCGCTCTCCTCAGGGTATACAATTGTATACCCTGAGGAGAGCGCTTTAGCTTGAAACAAGCTTGTAGGTTTTAACCTCTTCATTTTAAAATCCTATTTTAAACTGGTATGTCGCTCCCTACATGGTTGAGCACCTTTTGCGTCCTGAGCGGCTTTTAACCCTGATTTTTATATATTATATAATATATATATATAATATATTATATATATATATATATATATATACGCGCGCGCGCGCGAGCTTAAATTCCACAACCATTATGTTGCTTAAATGTTAATTAGTGTTTATTTTTTGGATTGAGGGGGGGGGTGGGGGTGGGGGTGGTGGGGGGGGGGGGGTTTGTTTGGGGGGGGTGGGGGGGGGGGGGGGGGGGGGGGGGGGGGGGGGGGTTAAGTAGTGGATTGCCATGTAATTCTGAGAAACAAAGCCTTTGGGAGTTTTGTTTCAAAGGGAAGTTCCTAAATTCAATCTTTATTGACGCTGCAAGACGACGGCGCAAGAGCTTACCACGTGACACCACGTTCTTCCATCTCTCTGGCACCACTTTCGCACATTATAACACACCTCCTCACCCTCCTCGCAAAGAAAGTATTACAATGTCTGAGTCCATCTCGTCGCCAGCAAGTATGAACAGCATCAAAACATCTGTTGATGAAACTCAACAGAAGCACATTGGTGAGAAAATTCACATTGAAAATTAGCCCCACAGTTCAGTCCCCTGAACCCGAGAACACGAACTACAATAATCTGTCGTCACGCCGCACTGTCTGCATATACGTCGCGTTAGAGACCCCCCCCCCCCCCCCCACCGCCCCTTTACCCTAGCCCCTATTTACCTCCCTGCCTTCCCCCTCCCCCATCTTGTTCTATTATTTTTTTTCTTTAATTTTTCATTTTTATCTGTTTTAATCTCTTGGTCTGTTGTGAGATAGTGATACCTAATTCCCCAAATGGAAGTAGTCGATGAGATGTTAGCTCATTCCCTATAAACATCTTGTTAGGGTCATACTACACTTCCTTTTTCTCTGTTTTGTATGTTCCGAACTTGAAAAAAAACTTTAATCATGATTTTAAGACTTTTACACACCAAATGCACAACAAGACGAAAATGGTATGCACAAAATGCATAAACT
>CM031605.1:35583889-35588889 GCA_018398815.1 Conus ventricosus
AGAGAGAGAGGAGAGAGAGACCAGGTGAAATTCATTAGCAAAATGACCGCTACCCTGTCGACACCTCTGACCTCGATCAATTTCTTTCCAGGTGATTGGCGTTGACTGATGATCCCATTTGCAGTGACACCGGCTGGCCAGCTGAACGTGCATGGTGTCGGTTTCTGACAGTAACAGATCTGTGTGACGGAGAGCTTTCCTTGTCAGTTTCTGCTGAAATGGTTTAGGCTGCGCTTATATCTCAGAGAGAGAGAGAGAGAGAGAGAGAGAGAGAGAGAATAGTGAATACACGTCAATGTGACATGCACCCATATGCACATAACAGTTATGCACAAGCAGATGAGCGAATGGTTGCGATGTTTTTTGTTGTTGTTTTGTTGTTGTTGTTTTTCTTTGTTCGTTTGTTTTATTGTTACAGTCATCCAGGACTCAGCCCACTGTGAAAGATGACCTGCCTTACGCGCGCGCGCGCACGCACATGCACATGCAACACACACACACACACACACACACACACACACACACACACACACACACACACACACACACACACACACATTGATTTAGAAGCTAAAGTCATCAACACGGATGAGAGCACAAACAAAATGCATAAGCCAACCAGCCTTAAGAAGTATTTCTTTCACAACGATGTTGCCTACACACGGTAATGGATGTTTCTGCTTGTTTGTTCCTATTCTCTGTGCTGCTTGTTTTGCTTTGTTTGCTTTCGTTGTTGTTGCTTTTGTTGTTTCATTGAGTTTCTTTTTGTGTAATGCAGTACATTTTGGAACTCTTGTCACTATGCTATTTTGCCATTACAATATAGTGATCTGAAATTCACTGTGTTCTCCCTGAGCAGAACATCGTTGCCACAGCACAACTAGTACTTGATTTTCTACCTGTTTACCTGTTGTCTGTCTGCATATGTATGTATGAATATAATATATATATATATATATATATATATATATATATATATTATATAATATATATATATATACATACATACATAATATAGACAGATGCACACACACACACACACACACACACACACACACAGAGAGAGAGAGAAGAGAGAGAGAGAGAGAGAGAGAGGGGAGAGAGAGAGAGAGAGAGAGAGAGACGAGTCCCATCCAGCGGACGAAAGGCCTCGGAACCGGCCGTAAGAATGGACCTGTCCTCAAGATGGATTACACTGGTTTCCATATGCTGTTAGTTAAGGGTTTACCATTGCTAATATATAGTATTTCCCAATGTTTATGTTCTCCTTTTCTTCCTTCCCCTCTCCCTTCTCCCTCCCTTTTATATTTGTAATCTTTGCCAAGTCATTAATGTAAGAATGGAAGAATTGTCAGCTTACACTTGTTTTCCTCCACTACCAAAGTGTTCAGCATGATATTGTTTGTTCAATCAGTGGGAGATTCCATCTCTTAGGAGAGCCCGTAAAGGCTGTTCTGCGCAATTCCTAGCTGGTGACAGTGTTTGGGTTATTAAACAACAGAGCTGACCACTCTGACTGTTGGACATCTTTTAACCTCCCTTACATTCTTGAATGGATCCTCAAACATAGGCCCATATATCCCCCCCCCCCCCCTACATTTTATACTGTGTACATAATATTTTCAGTTTTTCAGCAACTTATATCCTGACCAGACTTTCTGTTCTTTTACTCTCTACTCTTCGCTGCCTGCTTTGGGGTGCTGTTTTGGATTCTATTTTTGAACACTTGGTGGTGAGAACACCACAGAATTATAGACAGTGGTGTATCTTCATTTAATGCCAACTGGCTATAGTCATCTGACGATTCCGTTCCAGCGGATAATATCCCCCTGGGTTGGCAATATGTGTGGATCTGTCTTCACGATGGATTACAGTGGTTTACATATACTACTAGATTTAGAAAGAGAGGGTGTTAGTTACTGACATTGACAAACATTGTGCTTCGTTCTCCGCAGTCAGTAACGCCATTTTCAAAAAACTATACTACTAGTTAAAGATTTAACATTTATGATATCTTTCTCTAACTTATTTGTTTTCTTAAGCACCGTTCGTTTTTTATGTCATCAATGAAAAGATGGAAGAACTGAGAGCATGCATCTGTTTCCCCCCACTGCTATTATATACTGCCGAACTAAAGTTAAGGGCCAGAAGAAGAATCATCTCTCATAACCCCAAAAATCAAAGCAACACCTTCAACTCTTGAAATGTATTAATACGACATGTAACCTTTCGATTCATGTAAACAAAATCACCAACAAAGAAATTTCATTCGCGCAGCAAACGTCCGAATTACCCCACCCCCCTTTGGAAAGTTGCAAGAAAGTTCTTTCAGTTTGGTCAAGTTCAGTAACGGGTGTGCCCACCCTGGGCTGCAAGGCATTCACCGATCCGTGAGCGCATTGAGTTCACATGGTTCTGGAGCATCTGTTGAGAGATTGCCATCCACTCCTGCTGCAGGAACCGGAAGAGCTGGTCGACATCAGCAGGTGGGGGGTGATTGTCCCTCACCGGCGCCCAAGGATATCCCAGAGGTGTTCTATGGGCGCCAAGTCGGGTGATCGGGCTGGCCAGTTCATCCTCACAATCTGCTGACGCTGCAGAACATCTTGGTCCACCCTAGCGCGATGAGGGGTCGCGTTATCGTCTTGGAGTATAGCGCCGGCACCCATGGCTTGCAGTGTAGGGAGGATCAGAGGCGTCACGATTTCATCCCTGTACCGTACGCCGGTAAGATTGCCTCTAATACGGTACAGTGGGGTCCTCCCGTGCAGATGGAAGCCAGCCCACACCATAACTGAACCGCCTCTGTCATCTTCCTGGACACAGGCGTCGATGAAACGTTCACCTGGAGGTCTCCAAGCGCGTATGCGGGCATCACAGGAAGACAGAGTAAACCGGGACTCGTCTGTAGAGAGTACCCTGCCCCACTGCTGTCTGTTCCAACGTCGATGGTTTTGGCAGAACGCCATCCTGGCCCGGCGATGACGTGGTGTGAGGGGCACACGGACGGCAATTCTCCTTGAGTGCAGGCGCACTCACGCAGACGACGGGTCACTGTCATGCGACTTATGGTGACGTTGGTAGCGGCCCTGAGGTTGCCTATCAACGTCCTGCGGGTGATGGTTCGGTGACGTAGAGCCAAGACCTGGAGGTAGCGATCGTCTCTTCCATCTGTACATCTTGGCCGCCCAGACCGAGGTCGCTCATCAGTACTTCCGGTAGTCTGGAAGCGTTGGTGGAGCCGCTGAATAACAGAGTGGCTAACTCCTAGCCGTCTGGAAACTTCTCTGCCGGAAACGCCGTCCTGCAGCCATCCCAGCGCCCGTCCTCGATCCACTGTTGTCAGTTTCGTTCTTGGAGGCATGCTTAATCAGAGCTCTGGTACGCGCCCCTAAATACCCATTCCTGTGCAACTTTCGTTGAGAAGTGTTCAGTATAGCCATGGTTTGCTCGTGCAAAATGCCAAAAACCTACTGCAATACTGCTTCTTCAGCTAAATTCGAGCAAAGTTTCAAGAAAAGTCTCGTGTTTTGACAACCTTTTCACTGCCCCTAAAAACGGTGTTGCTGAACTGCAATTCTTGCAAAACATGGTCAGGCACGTGCAGCAGTGGGAAAGGCTTTGGGAAAACCCAAGTTGACCATTTTTTCGTCACGCGGTGTTGGCATGAAAAATACACACGGAAAGCTGCTGAAATCAGAGGCCGGCCCTTAACTTTAGTTCCGCAGTATATGTGTGTCTTTAGCTGTCAAATCTGATTTTGAAAGCAATTTTGCTAAAAACAATATCTGTGTTGTTGGCAACAGCCATGATTGATAGTTAGCGTTGCGGGTAAGAAGGTATTGGATTCTTTTCCCGACAAAACGATTTAAAGTCCAGAACATCTCCAACCCGGAGTTGAAATAACTTTAGACCCGAATGGGGGAAGACTGGACTGGAACTGTACAGTCGAAATTCAACTGAATGTGTCTTAAAGAGTGTAGCTGACCTGTCCTCACCAACACAGAACACGTCTGCATCTATCGCCAGGATATACCATGAAAAGAAGCGTAGTGTACAGCCCTGTCAATTCGTAGCCTCTGGCCGGAGTGGCAAACCATTATTTTCATCATCGCAATCAACGAAGATGGTCTTTCATGTTCTCCTCTCTCGCGGTGTCCTTAGTGTTTATTTCCCCTGCTTTGGGGGGGGGGGGGGGGGGGTTATGTCCTTGATGTGTGCTCTTGTCGATATAGGCAAGTTCATGGGTTCTGTTAATGGACGGACATGATAGCACATCCTCTGGAGGAGGAGGACACTCCCTTAGGCTGGCATCGCGATCCGGCAATTACTGCCGTCAGTATGGGGGCTCAGTAGGATATGTTGGATTAAAGCAGGCACCTCTGAACACCGAAGTGACTCGGCAGCATTGCAGTGTGTCCTCTCTGGTAGGTTGCCTCATGACGATGTTGACGGCTTCCTGTCAATTACCAGTGTATGAGCTACCCGGGTGTAGCTGTGAGCGATAAGCCAAAATGAGCGGCATGGTGGTATTGACACTGATGTGCCACAGATATGAGAGAAACACACACACACACACACACACACACACACACACACACACACACACACACACACACACACACACACACCACTTGACCCATGCAAGACTTGAACCAGGTACATATTATTCTCTCGCTTCCTTGGGTGGCGAGTTGTCTCCTGGGCCACCTTAATGTTCCAATCTTTCAAGTTGAGCCTACACTGTACTCACCTCTGAATCCGGGGTAGTCGGGCCCAGCATCTCGCTCAGTTTCAGTCTACCAAAGATATAGTATGTTACTAACGTGGGCAGCCCCACTTCAGCTAATCCCCACGGACATTGCGTGTGTGAAGAAATGAAAGATAGATTTAGAGAATGGTGCAGGAGGCTGGGGAAAGGGGGTGAGGATGGGATGGGAGTGGGAGGGGGGAGGAAGCTTTTGGGTAAGACTCGGCAGAAGCTTGATTTACGGATAAAT
>CM031605.1:35598889-35601389 GCA_018398815.1 Conus ventricosus
CAAATGTTTTTGTTGTTGTTGTCATGTTGAAATGTATGTTGCGTACTCCTGTGGACGGGCCGAGGGCCCCACAATAAATGGCGCAGCGTGAAAGCGCGCGTTAAGCGTCAAGCGTCTATCTCTCTGTCTGTCTGTCAATCAGTTGAGAGGACAATCAGTTGAGAGGACAATAGGACTTTATAAGAAAGAACATTAATTCTACTTAAATATTGAAAAGCTTCCTTTTTCGAAGAATATTTGCTTCTGTGATAAATTTAGCAATAGGTTTTAAGTTGTTTTCACTATCACTCCGTAACAGAGTGGCTAAGTCACGTTCTTCTGCTAATACTGATTTAAAGGTCTACTTTAGAGGTTTTCGATAATTGGTCAGCTTATGCAGAAATATGAAATGTTTGATAAATTGGTAAAACAAACATCCGATTCTCTCCCGATCACACGAAATCGATACGCGAAAGTGGACATTTTCACCTGTAATCAGGAAAACGGGAGGTAATCAACTAAATCTTGGCATGGCTTAACTACTCTTGGATGTGACGTCACATGATGGACTGGCTGTCAGCCGCGACCTACACAACAAGCCAACGGCGACAGAAGCGATTCTGATGGTTCTTGCACATCCCGATAGGTATTTAATTTATCATGTAAAAGCAGTGACTATGATTGCGACAGCCAATGTAACTCTGGGGATGTTTCTGCAAGGCCTTTACCTTATCAGTTTGAACGCTAAGTTCTTTTTACCACGTCAGTTCCAGCTGGACCACGGAAACGAGCTATTCAGTTCCAGCTGGACGCCCGAACACATCATTCCGAAGGCGTACGGACTTTACCGAAGTCTCGAGGGAGGCAACCGACTGACTTCTTGATGCGATCACGCGTGGACGGCGAGCGGAGATTCTCCTTCCTCAAACCTTAACGTGTTCATTCAATTTAACAAGTGTGATCTGTCCATAGATAAGAACAGAATAAACGTGCGACTATCGTACTCATCTGTACGAGCTTACCACTCCGCCTTCAAAGTATACGCGCACAATGCAGACGAAGTTTTTGATCCACTCCAACGGGCTCGGCAATTGTCGGAACAGCTCGTTTCCGTGGTCCAGCTGGAACTGACGTGGTAAAAATAACTTAGTGGCCCGGCATGGTTGCACCAACCGAATCCACTTATTTCGAGTATCTGGATCAGATGGAAATGTGTGCAAAGAATATCCGTCTCCTGCTGAGCTGCTGCACACGCCTACAGCACAATATCTGCCACCCCTCGTGACTTTTTAGGCTGTGGGGATCGCAACTCGTGTTGATTTCACTTGGCGTTGGCTTGTTGTGTAGGTCGCGGCTGACGGCCAGTCCATCAAGTGACGTCACGGTTTTCGGTCTATCGCGCGGGGTTTGAACAGGTGTGCAAAATTCGTTTTTTATCTATTAAATTCTTCCGACGACTTTTTTTGAAAATGAATACCATACTGTAGTTATATGACATGTAGACCTGTTTTTAACAAATTATCGAAAATCTCTAAAGTAGACCTTTAAAGACATCGCATTTTCCCCGTACCTTTTCATACACCTCACACTGAAAGAAAAAGTGAAATTCATCTTCTATATTTTTTTTTTTTTTACAAATTGGACAGATACAATTACGTTCATTATTAAATATACCATACCATACCATCTTTCTGCTAATGAATTCCTATGCCATTTTCGCGTTACAACCGATAAATACTTTTCTGGCTGTAAGTCACTATTAAAGTGCAAGAACCAAGAGTATTTCTCACTATTTTCGAAGCTTTTCAATACTTAAGTAGAATTAATGTTCTTTCTTATTATTGTTCTTGTGTTCTTTCATCTATTACCAATTTTCCCCCCATTGTTCTCGTGTTCTTTCATCTATCACCACTTGTTCCTATTGTTCTCTAGTTCTTTTCTCTATCACCATTTGTTCCTATTGTTTTCGTTTTCTTTCATCTATCACCAATTTGTTTCCTGTTGTTCTCGTGTTCTTCCATCTATCACCAAATCTAATGTTGCTGTTCCAAGTTCAGAATCCAAATCATTCACTGTATCGTTTGAATCTCATCGACATAGCTTGAATGAATACAAAAGCCTGACAGTGGTGACTTTGCCCATTTTAATTATTAGCTAATTCATAACCACAAACGAAGTTCCGGATGATTTTCTTGTGATGATAATCCTCAGCATGCATAGCGATCATTCACGTGTGGTTGATGTTTTGTTTTTCCTGCCCTGTCGCAATGCAGATCGACAGCATACCCTAATGAACAGGCTTTGTCTGGTATTGAATGCATGATTTATATGCATTTTTCTCATGCATTATGCTCTGATTGTTCTGTCTACAATTTGCAAGGATTTTTATTTCAACGACATGGAATCGGAATGACGATTTTGCGTGTGTATGTCTAATTAATCGTGCACCAGTAGTTCAGAGTGACCTGCTCTCTCCTCATGAAGCCAAAACACACTGAACTACTGACTCTTCCGTGTGTTC
>CM031605.1:35608889-35613907 GCA_018398815.1 Conus ventricosus
GGGGAGTGAAAATTTGAAGAAAATAAATTATATATATAAATAATTAAAATAAATAAAATAAATAAATAAATAAAATAAAATAAATAATATATATATACCACCCACCATCTATACTAAAAACAATACCCAATGTTTTAAAAAAGAGACTATCCAACCTGTCATGCAATGAAAGGTATTCGATAATGCAGCAACAGAATACCCAAAAGGCACTACAAAAAAGTGGTTATAATTGCAAACTGCAATACAGCCCAGACAATAACACAAACAGAAATAAGAAAACAGGAAAAGGAAATCATGGTACAACTCCCCCTACGATGGACAAGTTAAAAAACAAACGTAGGAAATGAATTCTTCAAAATCTTGACAACATCATTCCAAAGAACACAAACTGTTCAAAATATTCAACAAAAACACCATCAAACTATAATACTCATGTATGCCCAACCTTAAAAACATAATTGACTCATCTACAAAATGAAAAAACAACACAACAGAGAAGGGTGCGAAAGGACCTCTTGCAACTGCACTAAAAAAAAATGCCCCCTAAGCAACAATGTCTTCACAGCAATATTGTATACCAAGCTACGGTAACTCAGAAAATGAAAAAGAAACATATATAGGGATTACCGAAAAACCCTTTCAAAACCAGTACGCAAACCATAAACAGTCATTCAAAAAAAAAAAATACAAAAACCCAACAGAGCTGAGTAAATATATTTGGAGACTCAAAGATTTAAAAAAAAAAGACTACAGAAATATCATGGAAATCATAAAAGAGCAACAAACCCTACAACAATATTTTTTTAAAAAATGCAATTTAGCTCCACAGAAAAATGGTTAATATTATGTAAACCACACCTAGCAATCTGAATACAAAAGTAGAATAGTAAACAATTGCAGGCACAAATGGAAATCTTTTTAGCACACTCCACCTGAACAGACCCCCAAAAAGAACCACAGACCACACGTGCAGCGAATGAGATTAAGTCACACATGCAGAAACGGAATCAGGTCCCGCACGCTATAAAAGAACGACAGCGTGCCCCAAAAGGATATCCTGAAGAGAGCAAGCAAGAAGCTCGAAACAAGCTTGTTGATTTTAGCACTTCATTTTAGAAATATTTTTAACAAATATATATATATATATATATATATATATATATATATATATATATATATATATATATATATATATATATAAACAGTCAAAGTAGATAAAAATCCAAACAAACAAGATAAAAATATCCCAAATTTTCGGCTATATTTGCCTTCGTCAGGGGTACAGACTGTGACAGTAAAAAGCTCGCATTCTCCACCCTCAGATCCTGAACACAAATCACAAATGTATACAGTAGGGAAAAGGCACATGAATTAAAATGTTTTAACTTAAAATAAAACGTTGAGTATAAAACATTTCATCAATAGGAAACTTAAAATTAGGATAGGGGTGAAGGGTGAGGGGGCCAAAAGGTGCGGATTGACAAAAGGTTGACCATAATTTTGAACAAGCAGCGGGAATACCATTCCAGACAATATCCGAAATGGTTCACTCGCCGTCACACTGTCAGCAAGAACCAGCGGTCGGTTAGGAGTGTCAGTTTTGTTTTCTCCTTTCTCTTCTCCATTCTATGATATTCCTGAACCGAAGCGGGCAGTCGAGGTGCTAGATGTAGTGGATGGGATTTTACACTAAAACTCTTAATGTTAAATTGGTGGTATTTGTTCAAAAGAACAATTCCACGCCAATTATTTCCTTTTTTCTTAAGGGGGTGGGGCGGGGGAGGGGGGGGGGTTTCACCGATTAAATTACAATCTTCAAATACATGACCTTCCCCATAGTTGACGACACATTTCAGGCCTTTGCACTTCTCCGTGACTCTGTCTTTGCTTGGAACCACCTGGCTTGTACCTTGATGGCCATATGAAAGAAAAAGAGGAGAATCAACTTTCAGACACAATAAACATTCTCGAAACAATCTAATTGCGCCAGTCTATAAATACTAGACCCCTTAAGCAAGGCCTTGGCACAATTGTTTTTGGTGTGCAGCCTTATCCTATCCATCACACACCCAGCCGTCTGAACCTCATCATAGCACCTAATTCTGCACTTCCCGACATCAGCCGATATGATCGATCAAACAGGAACCCTCGTGGTAGTGGGAAAGCATCATACACCCCCACCTACACCCCACGCTCACTCCCACTTTACCACCATCACCAACCCTTATTCCTAAGGCCTCCTTCTGCTGCCCATTGCAAAGGACTGGGCTTGTTCCTGACAGCAGATCAGCTTCTATGAGCCAATGTGCTTCCACACATGCAAATGAAAATAATGAGGTTCCCTCCACTCCCTAGTTTTATCGGCTTCAGACGCAGGTTCTAATCTAAATGTCCCTATTTGGACAACAGCTTCATTCCCCCGCTCTATTTTCAGTCCGCTCTACAGCCCAGTCCTCCTCCCCAACTACCCACTACCACGAGCTCACCGGGTCATGACACCTTCCTTCTCTGCAGGCTAACAGTGAACCAGGAGAAAGACAGCGGTCGCAGACCTTGTGAACGTTTGGAATATTATTTACAGTGTGTGTGTGTGTGTGTGTGTGTGTGTGTGTGTGTGTGTGTGTGTGTGTGTGTGTGTGTGTGTGCGTGCGCGCGCGCGCGTGTATAAATGCGCGCACGCTTGTGTGTGTGTGTGTGTGGTGTGTGTGTGTGTGTGTGTGTGTGTGTGTATGTGTGTGTGTGTGTGTGTGTGTGTGTGTGTGTGTGTGTGTGTGTGTGTGTGTGTGTGTGTGTGTGTGTGTGTGTGTGTGTGGTGTCTGTGTGTGGGTGTCTGTGTCAGTCTGTGTCTGTCTGGCTGTGTGTGTGTATCTGTGTGTCTGTGTGTGTGTCTGTGTGTGTTCGTGTGTGTCTGTGTATGTATCTGTGTGCGTTTGTGTAAATGACAGCGAGAGAGAGAGAGAGAGAGATGGAGAGAGAGAGAGAGAGAGAGAGAGGAGAAGAGAGAGAGAGAGAGAGAGAGAGAGAGAGAGACTCAACTCAATTCAACACACACGCGCACGCACGCACGCACGCACGCACGCACGCACGCACGCATGCACGCACGCACGCACGCACACACACACACACACACACACACACACACACACACACACACACACACACACACACATGGCTGTTCAAACAGAGAAAAACAGACAGACGCTTTTCTGTTGTCCCTAGTGTTGACAATGATCAATTTTGCTGTTTCACATGGGAGTGGATGGGAATGGAGAGGAAGGAGGGGGCGGGGCTGTGCTGTGGGGGGGGGGGGGGGGGGGAGGGGCGGGGGAAGGTTGTCCAAATCGAAAAGCAAGAGGGCTCAAACATTTTACATTTGTACAGATCAAACAAGCTGCTACAATTGCTCTGAAATACTAATGCTGTTGTTCGTCAGAAGTTCAGAATGATTAGCTTTTCCCTTGATGTTCTCCCTCCCTCCCTCTCTCTCTCTCTCTCTCGCTCTCTCTCTCTCTCTCTCTCTCTCTCTCTCTCTCTCTCTCTCTCTCTCTCTCTCTCTCTCTCTCTCTTCCTCCCTGTGTGTGTGTGTGTTGTGTGTGTGTGTGTGTGTGTGTGTGTGTGTGTGTGTGTGTGTGTGTGTGTGTGTGTGTGTGTGTGTGTGTGTGTGTGTGTGTGTGTGTGTGCGTGCATGTGTGCGTATATATATATATATATATTATATGTGTGTGTGTGTGTGTGTGTGTGTGTGTGCGTGCGTGCGTGCGTGCGTGCGTGCGTGCGTGCGTGTGTGGTGTGTGTGTGTGTGTGTGTGTGTGCGTGCGTGCGTGCGTGCGTGCGTGCGTGCGTGCGTGCGTGTGTGTGTGTGTGTGTGTGTGTGTGTGTGTGTGGTGTGTGTGTGTGTGTGTGTGTTTAGCCAGGACCGTGCAGGTGACGTAATGCCTCAAGACTTCCTGAATCTCTGTTTGGCGTATTATACTGTACCATGTCAGACATAGCATTCACGGCAGTTAGTCTTCTCTGCCAGGCCGAAGTTTTTGTGTGGCTAATGCAGTAATAAGACAGTCCACGTGGTGCCCAACCCACTTCCGCCGTCGGAAGAAGCCAGTGTCAGCTTCCCATACCTCATTCTCTCTCGGCCTGCCTTCCAAGCAAGATAAGTCCTGTGCTCTGTCTCGCCTTCTCTTTGCCGTTGTGTTAAGATAGCTTTGTGTTTGCTTCCTTGCTTATTTGTTGTGGCTTGCGCGCTTCACCCTTTCATTCTTGTAGCCGGTGGGGCTTTTGGTTTGGTGTGCTTTATTCATTTGTTTAACCACGCCATCCTCGCCTTTGTGCCTTTGTCTCGGCACTCGCGACCTCGCCTTCCGCTCTTTTCGATCTTCGAAAGTCGGAACTCCATCGCCGGTTTCACCCTTTCTGCCCCATTTTTGGCCCTTACGGCCCCTTGTTCTCCGAATCTCAGTCCCTTCTCCTTCCATTCGGACTCCCGATTCGTCTAACTTGCACGTCGTCCACTCGGTTTCCATTTCTTCGCCGGTCGTTCCGCCCATTTTGTTTCGACCGGCCAAAACCGCGTCACTTACGATCGACCTTCCTCGATCTAACACTGAGATCTCGTTACATTTACTACACTTTCACTTTCAGTGTCTCTCCCGAGGTTGGTTGAGCTCTTTCTATCCCTCGATCCACCTCTTTGTCTCCCCTTTGCGATCGTGCGTTCCGTGTTTGTTCCCCACCACCAGTGGCCAACATGGGTGAAGGACACTAACGGCTCGAGACGCTCCACTCTTCGGCAGTCGCTCTCTACCCCGGAGGGGCCGCGTGTCGATTCCACGGGACAAACCGCTCACGCACACGATGAGCGTACGGTCGGTGTAGAGGAGGGTTCCGCGCAGGGGACGCGCGACCATCATTCCGATTCCCCCTCTACCCGACCGGCGGATACACGATCGTCGCGATCGAAGTCCAACAGTCAGTCCCAGTCGGATGGACAATCGGCAGTCATTGCCGATGTTTTCATTTTT
>CM031605.1:35614007-35616507 GCA_018398815.1 Conus ventricosus
TGTTTATTGCTCTCTTCTCTCTTTCTCTCTCCTCTTCTCTCTCTCTCTCTCTCTCTCTCTCTCTCTCTCTTCTCTTCCTCTCCTCACACACACACAGCTATGGCTATAAATATATGAATAAATCTCTCTCTCTCTCTCTCTCTCTCCTCTCTCGCGCTCTCTCTCTTTCTTCTTACTCTCGCATCTCTCTCTTCTACTCTCTTCTCTCGCTCTCTCTCCCTCGCGCGCTCTCTTCTCCGTCTCTCTCTCATCATCTCCTCTCTCTCTCTCTCTCTCTCTCCTCTCTCTCTCTCTCTCTCTCTCCCCCACGTTATCATGCGATTGTTGTAACTTTTGGTTAAAAAATCAAGTTCTCTAGAATTAATGTTGCTTTGTCAAGCCTAACAGCTGAATAAAAGCCTGCACCTATGACTATCTTGGCAGTTGACATTATGGCAGTTATTCGAATGTTGCATTTTTGATGTATTTTATGCCCTTAATGTGCTTTGGCTGTCATTCCCTCAATAGGGAGTTGGCATTAAATACATGAATTATTATTATTATTTCTTCTTCTTCTTCTCTTCTTCTTCTTCTTCTTCTTCTCTCTTCTCTCTCTCTCTCTCCTCTCTCTCTCTCTCTCTCTCTCTCTCTCTCTCTCTCGCACGCACCACCACCTCCACACCCACACACCACACCATCACACACAACACAACACAACCAAACCAACAACACTTCAACCACCACAACACACCACACACACACAACACACATACACCACACAGCATGCAGCACCACAACAACACTTAACACACACACCCACACACACACACACCTTCACACCCACACCACACACACACTACACACACACACACACACACACACACACACACACACACCACACACACACACACACACACACCGACACCACACAACCACACACACACACCACACACACACACACACCACACACACACACACTACACACACACACACACACACACCTTAAAACCACCTACACACACACACACACACACCACACACACACACACACACACACACACACACACACACAACAACACTACACACACACACACACACACACACACACACCACACACACACACACACACACACACACACACACACACACACACACACACACACACACACACACACACACACCACACACACACACACACACACCACACCACACGTCGTCTGATTCACACAGCAGCACACCCACGTCATCCGTTTGATGGAGCACGACCTTCCGAAAAGCTTGATTTCTGTGCAGATCTCGGAATCGTCTCTGCACCTGTCGCTCTGTAAGAGTAGCGGCATAACCCTTAACCATTCCCGTGTCAAAAACCAGCGATAATTTTGTCTATAGCTTGCTCCAGACTTGTGTCGATGTCCGGCGGGTGGATTTCTGGGCCCCTGCTGTTACACTCCTACAGATCGGAATGCAAACACCGAAGCGTATCCTGAATATGCGACGTGTCATCATCATCTCGAATCGGCTTGATGTGTTCCTCCTGTGTTGTGTACTATGTTCATCCAATTCGGTGTTAGGTACGGCCAGTTTATTCGCGACACAAGTGGTACCGAGACCAGCTCCAACCTTTTCATGTCGTCCGTTCTGCTGCTTCGATCTCTCTTGATCCCGTCGCTCCTGGCTTGGGAGAGGGGAGGGGTGGTGGTGCAAAGGGGTACAAGATTGTATATAATGGGCAGAATTCTTTTTTTTTTAATTATTTTTTTCTCTGTGAGGGTATGGGTGTTTTGTTTTGAGATGTGTGTTTGTGTATTTATGTAAGTGTGTGTGTTTGTGCGCGCGCGCGCGCGCGCGCGCGCGCGCGCGCGTGTGTGTGTGTGTGTGTATGTGTGTGCGTGTGCGTGTGTGTGGTGTGTGTGTGTGTGTGTGTGTGTGTGTGTGTGTGTGTGTGTGCGCGCACGTATTTTTGTGTGTTAATTATGCTTCTTTGCTTTGAATGAAAAACGTTCATATTCTGTTCATAATGTTTTCTTAAATGTCAGTACAACCGTGAGTTAATCTGACAATAAATTGGTTTCAGTCAGTCAGTGTGTGTGTGTGTGTGTGTGTGTGTGTGTGTGTGTGTGTGTGTGTGTGTGTGTGTGTGTGTGTGTGTGTGTGGTGTGTGTGTGTGTGTGTGTGCATGTGTACGTGTGTGTGTGTGTGTGTGTGTGTGTGTGTGTGTGTGTGTGTGTGTGTGTGTGTGTGTGCATGTGTACGTGTGTGTGTGTGTGTGTGTGTGTGTGTGTGTGTGTGTGTGTGTGTGTGTGTGTGTGTGTGTGTGTGCATGTGTACGTGTGTGTGTGTGTGTGTGTGTGTGTGTGAGTGTTTATGCGTACGAGCAAACGAGCGAGCGAGTGAGCGAGCGAGCAAGAGAGAGAGAGAAAGAGAGGGAGGGGGGGGAGCACGTGCGTGCGTGCGTGCATAAAGCGACAGTGAGGCTGATTGTGTTCAAATAAAAGACTCCAAGAGAGGAAATGTCTGTTTT
>CM031605.1:35634007-35643744 GCA_018398815.1 Conus ventricosus
GAAGGACAGGGAAGGAAATGGTCCTTCCGTGCAGATCGTTCATGGACAAGATCCACTCATAGTCCAGGACCAGCGACGGGGTCACAAAAACGACAAATCTAAACACGAAATGTGAACCTGTGGAAGAGTGGAGTTTAAGTTGCAGATCCGTCTTTCAGACAACACAATCAAATCGAAAGGACATCCTAAATTAGCAGACCTCTGTGATGACGTTACTGTCACTCCCAAAGCGGATTGTGACCGTTAAAGTCACCCAATAGCAAATAAGGTCGAGGGAAGTTCTCCTTTCCAGACGACAAGGTTCCTGGACGACAAACCGGGACAGAACGGAGCAGATAAAGGGAACAGATTGTCACAGTCTTGTGGAGAGTGACTCTGCAGCTTCAGCCTTGTAGGGAGTTGGACAGAGCGACAGGTCTATACAGCAGGAGTTTTGTGTAGAAGAGGGCAACACCGCCCCCGACAGTCCCAACGTGGATGGTTTGTGCAGGGTTTTTGAAAGAATATTAAAGCAGAAAGAGTGAAGGTTCTGGCTTTGAAATTTGAGTTTCCTGAAGAGCACGAAGAAGGTTTATAGATTGACACAGAAGCTGCCAGTCCTCTAAATTTGAAATTAGGCCACGGATATTCAATGGATTAGTTTACTATCCTTGGTGCTGAGGACGTATAAAATCGTGTAAAACTACTTCACCAGCAAGTTCCTTAAATTCCATGTCGACATTTTCTAGATCTGCGAGAAACTGCAAATCTATTGGTGTTTCCTCGCTTTTTTCTTCTCGATCTGTTTAAATTATTAGGTCACTTTCTTTTTTAGGCCGGCGATTTTGCTTTCCTCCAGACCGCAGCTCCCTTGTTGGCAGCCTGCAGAGTGCCTTCCTTTGAGGATTTGGTGGGGGTGGGCTTGTTTGTATTTCAACAACTTCCACTTTCAGGCCGGCCCTGAAGGGCCTGTTGATCTTTTCACCCTAATGTCTGGGGACGAGAGAAGGTTTGAAAGTACTGAGTTCGTACTGAGGCGCATGTGACTGGCTGGAGCTCGTTGCGTGCAGTATTTCTGCCTGAGGTAAGACTGGGAGTTCCTGGCTCTTCTCAGCCAACCGAGGATTCGACCGTTCTGCACGCGATGCTGAATTGTTGTGGCTTTATACGGCGGCTGACCAAAACGAGAGCCAGCAGTCGGTTGACCTTTCATTACAATCTTTTTCGCCCTCAAAAAACGGGGATTCTCTGTTCAGTCTTTATTCTCTGAATTTCCTTTTCCTTCAACCAGTTTGGGGGTCTTTGATGACGATGGTGCTTGCCTCCATAGTTGGCACAGAGTGGTGGACTGTCACACACACCCTGGTGCACTGGCTGGCAGCAGGTACCACACACCTCTTCTTCCGTGCATCTGTCTCTCACATGCCGAACCTCTGGCACTTGAAGCAGCGTAGAGGGGACGGGATGTAGAGCGACACTGGACAGTCAGGTAGCCCACCGTGATCGACTCCGGTAGAGAGGTAGAGCAAAAGGTCAAGAAGAGGGTGTCAGTTGGGACTCTGTCATTGCCTTTGCGCACAAGCACACGATGAACATGGGTCACTCCTTGCGATGCCAGTTCCGACTTGATTTCTGCCTCCGACACTCCTCTCAGATCTCTGCACCGGATTACTCCCTGGAAGAGTTCAGAGTTTTGTGCGGAGACACCCTAATCGGTCGATCAATCAACGTCTTCGATTTAAGAAGCATTTCGGGTGCAGCTTGGAAGGGCACTCAACCAGAAGTGACCCGTTCCTTAGTCTTTTGACACTCTTTGGTTTGCCGCTGAGACCATTGATTCCTTTCGCGATCGCAAAAGGACTCAGGCCCGACAGAGGTCTATCTTCATCCGCTCCCTCAACAACCAGCCAGCTGGGCAGAAGCCCGAAAGGTTTCTTGTCTCACGTTCAGAATCCGTATCAGTGTCTGTTTCCGAATCTTGCCTGTGTCTTTTTTTGGTTTTATATGCCATGTGTATTCATTAAAATTCGTCTCTCTTGATTCCACCCACCACCGAGTCCCAACAAGGGGATGCCCATTTTATACGGAATCCCAGTATATATCAGGGCACCAGGATTTCAAAAGAGATATACACAGGTCTGAAAGCGTCCCTGCCACAGAAACTCCCAAACCCGTTTGACCCGAGCCGCCGCCTTCTAGCCTGAGCTAGGGCATGCACGCGACCAGCCGCTTGATCGAAGTGGGCCACTTCGACCACCTGTCTAGAGGAAGTCCAGGCCAAAGAGGTGTGTTGACTTGATGAACCGCAGTCACATCAGCGGTCTCAGCCTCCAGGATCCTATTCTCCCCCATCACAGGACGCACCGCACGGCAAACACGGTGGGCCTCAAGAAGACCGCAGAGAGAAAAAGAGTGTGGAACAGAAGGCTTGAAGGGGAGACGAAGAAAGAAACGATCCGTTTAGAAAGGCAGAATACAGAATAGGGAAAAGGTGGGTTACTATTTGTCTGGGTCCTCACTCCTAACCTTTCTGACATGGGAGACCCTACCAGGGGCATCAATTCCTACCACGTAATGCTTGGCCAGTCAGCAACTTGGCTATACAGGCCTAGAAGCGTTCACAACTACTAACCATCCAGCGAGTATTGATGCCCCCGTCAGCAAAGCCTAAAAGATCACTGGGCCGCAAGCCCTCCGACACGGCAAGGTTGCAACCCCGGAGGGCCCTTAGAATGGGATGCACATAATAAATCATGTCGAAAATTGATCTTGGTATTCTTTATGTTACATACATAGTTCGCTTTTTGAATGCTTTATAAAATAAATCGCTAACTTTTTAACCGTGTTTTCATTTGATGACGACATTAACAAGGTTAATTTGAAAAGGCATGGATTATTGAAGTACTTTCTTGAGATAAATTCCTGTCTAAGTTCATCTAGTACTGGACAAGCCAATACAAAATGAACTTCATCCTCTTTTGCATTTCGACACAAAGGACAGATCAAATTTCCACTACATGACTGTCTGTAACGAAAATAATGAGTAAAGAATCGGAAACACCAAATCTAAACTTAGCCATGATGCGTTTTAAATGTTGTCCATTTTCATTGATATATATACAGGTAAACATCGTAAATTATTGTACGTTCTATACAATTCAAATCTGTCACTATTCTGTACATGACAATTCCAATTTTGCCAACTACAGTCAACGAGTCTTTCTCTGAATACCTGAATAAAAGCATTCATATCACCAACACCTTGGTTCATCCATACAAATCCGAAACCATATTCACACAGTTTCATTCTCACATTAGTCACCCAGTTTTTCTTACCTCTGTCGTCCAATTCTAACAACATTCGATATACTTTATATGGAAATCTGTGACCTTGCATCTGAGTAATTTTCAGCCAATATCGAACACACTTAATAATGGAATTCAAATATATAGGAAATCTAGCCGTTTCACCATAAACCAAATCATTTTGGCGTTTGCAATGATACACCAAGAAATCTCTTCAAAGCAAACAGATGTAACTTTTCACAGTGTACGGCAGCAACTGCATCAAGGCCCCATACTTCAGCTCCGTACTGTACCATAGGTTGAACCTGGCTATCAAATAACTTCAAAAACGAGAGGAGAGAGAGAGAGAGGAGAGAGAGAGAGAGAGAGATGAGAGAGAGAGAGAGAGAGAAGACAGAGAGAGAGACAGAGAGAGAGAGAGAACTGTGCTAGGGGCAAGAGGGGGAGGTTGGGATGGGTGATGAGATACGTAGATATTTACTTATCCTGGTTGTTTATCTAGCCTTTGGTGTATGTTAATCGGGGAAATTAAAGTAAATCAAACGAAACAAGTTTAGTAGGATTGGAGCATAATGCAGGGGGAGGAGGGGAGGTTGCGGGTGGGGATGCGGGGCGTCAGGGTGGAAAGGAGGACGGAATAGAGGAAGGGAGTGCGGGAGGGGGGGGGGGGAGGGGGGAGGGGGGAGGGGGGGCTAACCATATATATATCATATAAACGTAACTCTTTTATATCAATGTCGTACAACACAACAATTTTAGTTTAAAATACATCAGAGATAGATTCCAAGTGGACTGGAATTAAAATTTTCAGATAACATGCAGAGTAATGCATGATTATTTAAAATATTTTCAGTGGATAATGGTGCACTGGCTGACAATTGATCTGCTAACTTTATCTTAGGAACAAAGTGCCTAACTCCTGGGCAGTGAAGAAGTAGATGGTTTACAGTAATTTGTTTGCCACATATGCAATGTATATTTTTAGAATACTTTGTTCTAAAAGCATTCAATCGGAACCTATACATCAAACTAGTAACATGTCTGGAATGCATTACAGATAAATTGTTTAAAAAAGATTTCGGATTCGCTGCATTCTTTACTTGTACACAGTGCTGGTAATACTGACTATTTGTTTTTTTTGTGCAGTTCAGCAATATGATTTTGAGACACTTTTTCTATGCGCTGGTTAAAATTCATGCAGATCTGGTTGAATGTCGAGATGCTGTGAACCTTCTAATTTTTCGCTGCCTTTTTAGCCGCATGATCTGCCCACTCGTTGTGGGTGATTCCGGAGTGTGAAGGAATCCAGCAAAAGGTAATACTGGTACCCTTTATAGACAACTCATGAATGATATGTTTTATTTCAATAGTCATTTCCAGTCGATTTCTTACGCCTCGGGACTTAATGGCTTGTAAAACAGACTTTGAATCCACACAGAATAAGATTTTGCATGTATCCGTCGAAAGATCTACAATGTAATTTAATGCCATAAGTATGGCTACAAGTTCAGCAGTAAAAATGGAATAATGTTTACCAATGTAGTATCGTTTTTTCTGTTTTTAATGAGGGTATTACAAAAGCTGCACCAGTATTTCCATCCTCAAGAACTGATCCATCGGTGTATATCTTTAGATAGTCTGCATACTTACTTTCCAAGTGAGAATTAACTAAAACATTTTAATAGGTTAGGGGAATGGTTTTTTTTGATAAATCTGTGTGATCAATGTCAAATATTGGTTGATTTTGTTCCCATTCTGGAAGTGGAGAAAAAGTAGGTTTAACTGCAACATTTTTCCCGTTCAGCTCTGTATTACAAATAATATCGGAGGCATATGTATTAATGGACTTCAATGACTGTATTGTTCTAGCTCTTTTTGCAAAATCGGTTTCTGAATTAAGATTTGTGTGTGTCTGTGTCTGTGTGTGTCTGTGTCTGTGTCTATGCTCCACCTTAGATGAAGTATGTAGCAAGTGTTCTTTGTCAAATTAGAATGTAGTATAAAAAAAAAAGAGACAAATGCCATCTCCTGAAAAGAGAGAACGCGCACAAAAAGGAGGATGCGCGGGACTGGGCGCAAGGAGCCTCTATGAGGAAGTTGTGAAAACAAAGCCACACAATACCCAGGAGACAGTAACAGTTGTTTCGGAGCTTAAAAGCAAGAAAACCAGACCACTGACAAAGCTCGTAGCTTCAACATACAAAATGCTAGAAAAATGATTCTTTTCAGGAGAGAGAGAGAGAGAGAAAAGGAGGGAGGAATAGAGGGTGGGAGGGAGCGAAGGAGGGAGCTAGAGAGAGAGAGAAAGCGACAGAGACACAGAGAGAGAGAGAGAGAGAAGAAGAGAGAGGGATAGAGAAAGCGACAGAGACAGAGACAGAAAGACAGAGAGAGTGAGAGAGAGAGAGAGAGAGAGAGAGAGAGAGAGAGAGAGAGAGAGAGAGAGAGAGAGAGAGAGAGAAATGGGGGGTGGTGGAACGGTTTGGGGTGAAGGGGAGGGGGTGGCCGAGGACTAAACGTATTGACTGAGGTAAGGAAGAAAAAGGAGGGGAGCGGGAGAGAAGGGAAATTGACGTCGAGGGGAGCACGAAAGAGAGAAAAGTAGTTAATGGGACAGGCAGGGAGAGAGTGGAGTGGGTGGTAGGCGTGGGATGATGGGGGTGGGGGAGGAGATTGATGACTAAAAGAGGAAGTATTGTTTGTGTGTGTGGAAAGGGTGGAGGGAGATGGGGAGTGATGGCGGTGGTGAGTGGGTAGTCACCTGGGGAATATTGAAAGAGAAAACAGGAAATATAGACAACAATGGGTAAGAGAGGTTCTGGCTCTGTATTTTTTCCTTCATGCACAAAGGGCTTGTTACAGCAATATGTTGACTGTCTATTTTTTTCCATCATGCACAAAGGCTTGTTACAGCAATAGTTGACTGTCTATTTTTTTCCTTCATGCACAAAGGGCTTGTTACAGCAATAGTTGACTGTCTATTTTTTTCCTTCATGCACAAAGGGCTTGTTACAGCAATAGTTGACTGTCTATTTTTTTCTTCATGCACAAAGGGCTTGTTACAGCAATAGTTGACTGTCTATTTTTTTTCCATCGTGCACAAGGGCTTGTTACAGCAATAGTTGACTGTATTTTTGTCATCAGCACAAAGGGCTTGTTACAGCAATAGTTGAGTGTTATTTTTTCCATCATGCACAAAGGGCTTGTTACAGCAATAGTTGACTGTTATTTTTTCCTTCATGCACAAAGGGCTTGTTACAGCATAGTGACTGTCTATTTTTTCGTCATGCACAAGGGCTTTACAGCAATAGTTGACTGTCTATTTTTTTCTTCATGCACAAAGGGCTTGTTACAGCAATAGTTGACTGTCTATTTTTTTCCATCATGCACAAAGGGCTTGTTACAGCAATAGTTGACTGTCTATTTTTGTCCATCATGCACAAAGGGCTTGTTACAGCAATAGTTGACTGTCTATTTTTTCCTTCATGCACAAAGGGCTTGTTACAGCAATAGTTGACTGTCTATTTTTTCCTTCATGCACAAAGGGCTTGTTACAGCAATAGTTGACTGTCTATTTTTTTCCATCATGCACAAAGGGCTTGTTACAGCAATAGCTGACTGTCTATTTTTCCATCATGCACAAAGGGCTTGTTACAGCAATAGTTGACTGTCTAGTTTTTTCCATCATGCACAAAGGGCTTGTTACAGCAATAGTTGACTGTCTATTTTTTTCCATCATGCACAAAGGGCTTGTTACAGCAATAATTGACTGTCTATTTTTTTCCTTCATGCACAAAGGGCTTGTTACAGCAATAATTGAGTCTATTTTTCCTTCATGCACAAAGGGCTTGTTACAGCAATAATTGACTGTCTTTTTTTCCTTCATGCACAAACGGCTTGTTACAGCAATAATTGACTGTCTCTTGTTTACATCATGCACAAAAGACTTGTTCAGCAATCCTAACGTTATTTTCTGCCCATCGGCAGAGCATCAGTGATTGTCTTCATCGTGGTACAAGAACAAAACGTCTCACACATGGAGGATCTCGGAGTCAAAGTAGTTCCAGCGTTCCTCCCCGCCAGACGGTGCAAGCAGCAGACTCCTATGGAGCTTGTTTTAATGGAACATGCACACTTCTGTGTCATTCATTACAGATGAAACATTGTTCTGATGGCTAATGTACTTGTGTGAACAATGTTTCTGTTCTGCGTAATCGCTTTTTTAGTTTGAATGCAATTTAATGTGGTCTTGCTTCATGGCAAATTGTTTCGCAAGACTGTAATTAAGACATTTAATTGTTCTGAATTTCATTTAATTCTCTATCTCTCTCTCTCGTTTTCTCTCTCTCTCTCTCTCTCTCTCTCTCTCTCTCTCTCTCTCTCTCTCTCACCTCTCTCTCTCTCTCTCTCTCTCTCTCTCTCTCTCTCTCTCTCTCTCTCTCTCTCTGTCTCTCTCACCTCATCTATTTTTCCATGTGCTCCCCTATCCAACTCTTCCTGTGTCTCTCATCTTTATTTTTTATCAACAACAACCTTGAATATAACGGAGTGGAAAATCTAATTTAACCTCTACAACCACCTGCGTCATGGAACATAAATTTGATTTCAACGGTTAACCTTTTGCATGATTCACATGATACTGGCCTTTCCCTTCCCGAATCTTCCTGCAAGCATATGTGTCGTGTCTCTCATGGGAAGCTGTTTTCATTAGCGGGAAACGAGCACTGACCTCTCGTTTTTGAGCCATCTCATCTCCCGTGCCCCGTCACTGTGCTCCCACACCGCTCATTCCACCTCCCACCCCCTCCCCCGCACCCCCATCCCCTATCTGCACCCACTCCTAGTGTTGTCCCATGGGAGCTTCAGCACCTGCAAGGCACAGGGAGTAATTAATATCAAGCCACCACAAGGCAACCCACCAGACGAGTCACTGCACTGTTGCCAAGTCACTTTGTTGAGGGTATTGACACTTAGTGGGAATGGCCTGGCCTAAGGGTGAGCACACTCAAAATTAAAACAAATGGGGTCCAACCCCACACACTACAGATTGTTTTCTTTTTTAGACTTCTCCTGAGAGGTTATGATAGCTCAGCTATCGATCGAAGCTTTTCCTTTACCTGCGGATTTGGGTGGCTATGAAGAGACTTGGATGGAGGGAGACCTTTGCTTCAACTCCCAATCTGGAGAAGTTTAAGAGCTTTTTGTCTGATGGTTAATTTATTGATTCTCTCAGGGTGTACCTCAGCAACATGGCGAAAAAAGATTCAAAGCAGTGTTGATGCAGATATGAGGCGTTGTACCTCAACAACATGGCGAAAAAAATTCAAAGCAGTGTTGATGCAAATATGAGTCGTGTTTGACACCGCTTCGAATGCTCGATGCTTCTGCAGTAGAACGTCTGCTGGTTTTTTTTGTTTTTTTTTTACCGCTCAAAACCTGCTTAATTACAAATCACAGTTTCCCAAGAGCATGCAAGTCTTGCACGATTAGGTGTGTGATGATGGCCTTTGTCAGTTGTTTACATCATTGACTTGTATTTAGATGGACAGATCATAAGCATTGACATCATAATGTCTGTCTCCTCTATTTTTAAAGTTTGAACAAAAACAGCTGGCTTGCCGCAGGTTCTTTTTTTTTCCAGCACTATTGCAGACGCTGGTATAGAAAGAACACGGTCACTTATAGTGATATTTGTAATACGTATTTTCCATAGCTTTATTTTTTAAACCGCAGTTACGTCACATGTGCATGGTAATCATTAAACAGTCATCACGTGTTTTCCACACAGATGGTCGCTAGTCTGAAAGGGAATGTAGTCATCATTTCCGGGTTGGAAAAAAAAACCTGCACCTAAGATAGCTAGCTTTTAAAAAATCACCATTCAATAATGATTCAATATTTAGTATTTAATAATTATCAGTACTTCAATTATCTTTGCCCATATTTTTCGCACTGAGCTCTTTGTCCCTTGTCCCGGGGTACTTTTCTCTTGCTTGTAGGGGGAAAACAGTTAACCCGTCTGCGCCATCACATCTTTTTTTCACCAGGTTGTAGGTTGAAGCCGTGGAATTCTACTTCTTCTTCTTCTCCTTCTCGAGCAGAGGGTTAGCAGCTGTCACTTTCCATACTTGGTGACGTTGTTAGGCAGTGTACACAGTCGTCTGGCTCGGGTTAGAAAAACATGGACAGTGTCCTCAAGTAGTTTTTAGTTACTCTTCATTGAATTTAGCCAGATAAGTGATCTAATCGGAGTCCTGAATCACATCTTGAGGTTGATGAATTAAATAATCTTCTCTCTTTTCAGCCATCACAACATCCCTGCCTGAAGTTCCCATCATGAGGGAGGGGAGGGCGGGGGAGGTGGGATGGTGGATGATGATTGAGGGGTATGATGAGGGGGTGGGAGCATTGAACATGTTCGTCACGCGCGTCACTCCCATAACAAACTTCTC